>JAHLJT010005437.1:67862656-68315156 GCA_031308135.1 Acheta domesticus
CCAACGACTCAAGAGCCATAACTGAAACTTTTAAAATGGTTGCGGGCCATATTTCCATTACTCGGGCGATCCACACGTGATCCCGTATGGTTGGTCTCGGCATTTTGTCCGGCTGCTCTGAAACGATGTAGAGGAGGTGGGATGAAAATATGCGTGATATCAGTCCGTGCCATGCATAACGCAGTGAAACCTATTGGGATTATTTTGAATTTCCGAATGTGCTAGACAAAAATGTTGAAACCTATTGGGATTATTTTGAATTTCCGAATGTGGTAGAAAAAAATGTTGAAACCTATTGGGATTATTTTGAATTTCGAATGTGCTAGAAAAAAATGTTGAAACCTATTGGGATTATTTTGAATTTCCGAATGTGCTAGAAAAAAATGTTGAAACCTATTGGGATTATTTTGAATTTCCGAATGTGCTAGAAAAAAATGTTGAAATCTGAACTTAACATATTTTTACATTAAGAGGGAGTTGATCTCGTCAAGGCGCGTGCGCTAGGCGCAATATTCTCGCCCGACATGGATGCAAAGGACTTTCACCTTTTGTTCAATAGTCATTTGCGGGCCACAGTATATGGCATCGAGGGCGCCAGTTGGACAACCCTGTTACAAACCCATTAACACCTCTCACATGCCCAGGACTGCTTGATTTTCCGTGAATTTGATTTTCCGTATTTTCGATGTTAGTAATACTAGATATGTCTTTCAACCAGTTTTCTAAAAATCCATTAAAAATAAATGAACGCGTAATTACTTGATTTTTGGCGAAATTTAAAAATAATTAACGCGAAAAAATATTACATCCATGAATGTGCATACTGCATGGATGCACATGGTGGTTGGGGTTGGGGCATAAGTCATGGCAACGTTTTTTGTGAGAATACAAGCACGGATGAAAAATGTTAACAATATAAATGAAAGGAGAACGTATAAACTAAGCGCATCGACATTTATCCACACACCAAAATTATGTTTTTTTATCACTATTAATTAATTTGAAATGGTCTCATGTTACAAACAATTTTAGCTTATATGAGTTCACAACATTACAAAAGCATTATAAACTCACTCTAAATCCTGATTAAGCAGATGCTCAATTACCGCACTAGCCGCATCGGTCCGTACACTCACAGGTCGTCACGTATTTGCACAACATTTCTTTCATGCGACAAATAAAACTGCGATATTATATAAATAAAATTGTGATCCGACAACATTTCTTTTAGAAAAAAACTTCGTCTTCTTCTTTATTTCATGGATTAGGTAACCTGTTCCATAAACTACACTTTTCCCAGACAACCAGTCGAGGAATTCGGTTTCTGCTCATTAGCTCCAGATGACTGCACCATGTTAATTTCAGTGTCACTGATCTTATTCTCCGGACTAAATATCTCTCTTTGCGTATTTCTTCACTCCTAATTTTGCCATCTACAGAACACTTTTTACAGCTCCAATAAATCTCATTTCTGCAACTCTATATCTCTTTTTGAGAGGGTCCAGATGTCGCTTCCATATAACACTACTTGTAATGCCATCATCTTACAGAACTTAAGTCTAGAAAAAAAATAGTGGTGCTAAAACAGCACATAATTTCTTGCCCGTACTTTCACGCAAAATTATGAAAAATGTGAAAAATAATAAAATTTTCAAAAAATTGTACATGATTTTATTTCAAAATCTATCTTTAAAGAACAGAAAATATCGATTTCAAATTCAAGGGGTCGCGACATCAGCCAGATCGATTAGGGAATATCAATTTTAGGGAAAATATGCTGAAGGATTTAGCTGCTAGCGTTGAACACGGACGGGCAGACGGGCAGACGTTTTACCGTCATTTGATTTTTCGGTACCAATCACCCACAAAACCTGGATTCTGGCTACACCACAGTACAGTTACAGGATTTTTTTAAAATATAGCAACAGCATTCATCAACTTTTTTCGTGATCAGGGCCTGGCAATAAGTTTTTTCTGCCGAAAATTTGCCGTTTTTTCGCACAGCATTACAGAACTTTCTACTTCGTAGCGACAGAGTAAAAATAGTAGCCATGACTTCTGCCCCACCCCTCGTGTATTCCTAGAGTTTCCAAACCGATCCATCCATCCGATCCACCGATCCATCGAGTTTCCATCTCGATCAGGTGTTTATCCAGTTTCACTGATCCGTTGAGCAAATGCCGAGATGGCCCCTTGTTTTGCTTCTGGACGTAAATGTAGCTTCACTGTGCGCACGTTTTATTGAGCACTCCTTTTGCTTGTAGTTCATTTACCGTTGAAAGTGATTTTTTATAATTCGGGAAAAAACATTTTTCAAATATTTTTATTTTTCTAAAATAATTATTTTCTAAATTCATTTTTTCGTTTTTAATTCTGGCCCTCAAGAAAATGTGCGCAGATAAATCTTTCCCCACACGTCATATACAGTTTTTTACTGTTTTTTGACAAATAAATAAATAAATAAATAAACCCTGGACGTACACGGCGCGCTGTTGCGGGGTGAAAGGGTAGCTTCCTGGAATTGGTGGAGGTCCCCATTCGTCTCGCCACCGGTAACCTGCAACAGGCGAGCGCAAAGTACAGGGCCATTGGCGGCTGGTCCTCAAGGGCTCTTGGACGGCGCGCGCCCCAGAAACACCATCTCGAGAAAAGTTGCAGAAAGTATTCAACTTCCAATAAATCGACTCGTTTAATTCCGGTATATTACCAGAGCAATTTTTGAGAACGAATTTAGTTTTAGGTGTCCGCTTAAGCAAAAGATCAATTTTTTTTTAAATGGGTTGTATCGTGAACTATTACGAGTCCGTTCGTAGCTGGTACATGCGACCCAATGGAAGCTTCAGGAAGAGTGAGGGTACTGGGAATTGGATGGGGGGCAGCGTGCTGCTATTACAGTGCGATTTTTGTAACTTTGCCTCTCAAGCCCCCAATGGCCACGATGGAATATCACACAGCATTTCGCGTCTTTATCCGTCATGCCGCTAGAAGGGGCATGTTCGCAAGCACTGCTTGATACGGTCGCGATCGTGCGGTATCTGGCGGCGGGACTGACAAAAACCGGAAGTAACGCGACATATTCCATCGTGAAGGCAGGCCTTGAGAGGCTGTTATAAAAATCGCACTATAGGATATTGTTCGACAGAGTCCGCGCTTATAAACTTGACCAAGAGTACCGACCCTTACCATTTGATTTCATAAATTACTGTTTTCTTTGCTGGAAACACACTCCTAATCCTAATTTTTGCTAGTACTTCTCTTAGCGTTCTAAAACTAGTTCCAAAGCTAGTTCTCACAGTTCAATATGTAACATTAATTAATGTAATGTTAAGATATTGTGCCTCCACTTTCTCACACTTAATTTTATAATTAATAATAAATCTAATGCAGGTACAAATAAAGAATATAATAGCACGATGGAGCTCATTGCGTTGTATATTGGCATGACTGTACGTTTATAGGAGAGTGTCCCGTTTTGGAAGAGCCACACATAAAAGTAAATGGGAGTGGATCGAAGGAGCGACTGGTAACGTCGTCCAGCTGTGGAGGGACTTGCGGTGCCGTTGAGAACCGCGACTCCATTCAAACTTGTCGTCCAAGACCAGTTCGCCGGCTTGTCCGTGACGTTCAGCGTACCGGAGGAAGAATCTGGGGCGACTGTGTCCAGTATTTTGTGCACCGCCTGGGGTTTACAGACAGATACAATAGCTGTAGATAGAACATTCTAAAATAGAACTGATGGTGCGCGGTGGCAGAATACGTGAAACATGAAACCGCACACAATCGCTATACAACTACATACAATGGCAAATAAAAAAGGGGTAAAAAAAGAAGAAAAAGAAAAACAAATTATTCTTTATCCCTCTCACCTAGCATATGCAAATTATAGTCACAAATATATACGAATACTTGAACATTATACTTACGTGTGCATAAATAAGTTTACTCACGCACCCAAGATAAACTTAGAAACATACACACATTTATAAACCCACACATACAGACAAGCCTGCACCTATTTGCTAATAAGCATATACAAACAACTAAGGATAGAAATTTTACCAAACACCACAATATAATGATAATTATTACATTTTACAACATGTGAAACCATCATTACCAAAATAAAGAAATATCAAAGCAAGTCAAAAAAGCTCAACAAAAGAAGAAAATTAGAATAGCAATAAGATCGAAGAGAAAAAAATAACT
This sequence comes from Acheta domesticus, assembly GCA_031308135.1. Classification (NCBI taxonomy): domain Eukaryota; kingdom Metazoa; phylum Arthropoda; class Insecta; order Orthoptera; family Gryllidae; genus Acheta; species Acheta domesticus. The sequence goes on from JAHLJT010005437.1 coordinate 67,866,863, forward strand.
AGTGGTGCTACAGAATGGCACAGATTTTCCCGTATTAGCTTTCTATTTCCTTGGGTCTGGGCTAGCTTTTAGAAATAGTCACATACTCTTGCCAGCTGCCATCTGTCACCGCCCAAAGTACATTGTTTTTACATTTTCTTAATTTGTTTTTGTTTCCTAATGCTAGAACAAATATTAATTTTAGAATATTAAAAAACACGAAAACCTCGTCCTAAATGGCAATTTTCTCTCAAACATTTGTAGCTGTTTTTGAGAAAATGGCGTTTAAGCGCCTCTAAAAATGCGAATGGTAGCCGAATCGTTGGCACTTATGCCTAGGACGCAGCATCTCCCGGACAGCCTAGCAGCGACATTTCAAACGGTTCTAAAAGTGAATTTGGAAAGGGCACAACTTATTCTGCTACTAACATTTAGCTCACCTTAGTGAAAGTAGCGGGAGCGCCAGTGACGTAGTGTGAGGAGGCCGTGACTAACTCGGGCACTCTCCGTGCTTGGCGGTCTAGCAAGTCCCGCGCCCACTTCTGCGGTGTTTTAAATGCGACGCTGTTCGTCACAATATTGTCAGAAAATTTGACGGAGGCCATACGGCGGTCATGTGCATCGGCCTTCTTGTTGATCTCTTTACATGTTTTATCATAGATATGAGTGATGTTTTTCTTTACGTTCTTCCAAAGCTTATCGTATAACTCTTTGTCTTCGATGAAGGACTTGTAGTAGTGGCCTTCTGAATAGCGGTCAAAATCTTTCATGTACAAATCCACGAAGTGGTAGATGAAGATCATCGCGAACACCTGTAGACATTCAGGCTTCGTTTCAAGGAAGATACACGCGGCACATCAAAGTCACAAATACAAAGGGTCCCCCGGATAAGATGGTAAAAAGTTCTCGTAAACTAAATTACATATGAGTAGTTACACTATAGTTCTAATATAAGAATAATATTTTTTTTGAAAGTTTTCTTAGCCCCTGTCCCACCACCCACACCCTTCTACAGCCAAAAAAGAAGGTTCTTTAATTTCAATTTTTCTGTCAAATTAAGACTATTTTATCTGACTGAAAAAGTATGATAAAGAAGAAAACAATTTGTACGATCAGAAATACATTTTTCAATATTTTTTCATGCCCAAATTCAAACAAAAAAGTTTTTAAAATTCATAAGCGTTCTGAGACTGTTCTGTTTTAAGACTTTTTGTGCCTGTGTTGGTGTTCTAAGACACAGTAAAACAGTTTTTTGTAAATCTGAGTCCAACCTATTCCCTTTCATTTCCCCACATGCCTTCCAATTATCCTTCAAATGTGACCGAATTATTATTTAATAAACTGCCAAAAAATATTGTCTTTCCTTAGCGTATGATATTCTCATGCAAAGGATTAGAAAGCTTTAAAAATGATAATTTGTAAAGATTCCAAAGTCAAAATATTATTGGGTGCTACAACAATGTATAGAAATGTATAATAAACATTAAAATAAATGCATAGAACTGTTTCAGTCATTTTCAAAGTATATTTAAAGTCCATGTGTTTTAAAGGCAGGAAAATGTTGTTGTTTTTTTTTATTTTTTAACTGCAGCCCAGCAATTGAAAAGCCTGAAAAATGCACAATTTGGGTTTTAAGAGGAACTTTTGACATTTTTTTAAGCCTGTTCCAGACTTCTAAGGCACAGTAAAAAATTATTCTTTTTTTTAAGAAAATATTGAAAAATATTTCTCTGATAGTACAAATTGTTTCTTATTTATCATATTGCCCGGCTCCGCTCCGCTCTGCCCCGTCCCGCCCTGCCCTGCTCTGCTCTGCGCTACCCTGTCTTGCTCAGCCCCGCGCGAGCTACTGCCTCCGCGAGCTCTGCCTCTGCCACTGCCCGCCCGCACCGCTCTGCCCAGCTCTTCCCCGTTCTTCGCCGTCCTAGCCTGATCAAACTCACCCTACTCCTTGCCATGTCCTCGTCCTGTACTGCCGTGTCTGACCCGATACTACCCGCCTTACCGCCAGGTTGTGCGTGATATCGATTATTTCAAAAAAATATTGTTTCATATTATGAATGTTAATGCATATACAGAAATGTTAACTAGACCTGCATACATTGCGTCATTATTATTATTATTATTATTATTATTATTATTATCATCATCATCATCATCATTACGCGACAGCACGCGGTCGAAAATCTCTATCATAAATAAGCTGCGGATTTATAGGCACGAAAAACTGTAGAAATAGGCAGGCAAAATAGGCACTTAAAAATATAAAATAGGCATTTAAATATAGGCTTTTAAAAATAGGATTTATATATTTTTATTATCCTTATTTACGTTCTTGACTAGTAAGTTTCTGAAGTAATCATAATATAGTTACCTTCATGGAATCTTTGCCTTCATCATTGTTCTGACGAATACTCCATTGAAATCCATTCTTTCATTGTTCGGTAATTCGAAAAAAAGGCTGAATCGCAGTCGCTACCTTTTTGCTTTTCATTAATTTCACAAATCCTGTACTGTATGATCTTCTTTCTCGCATTTAATTTGAACGTAAGTGAAAATATTGTACGATTTGTTTTAATCGCCATGCATAACACAAATGTAACTAGTGGTGTTACAACAGCACATACTTTCTCGTATTATATCAAAAAATGTAAAAAATTTGCAATTGTCAAAAATTCAGAGAAATCAAAAAAAATGAGACCTGCGCCATTCTTTTAAGTGTCCATTCCATTAAGTATTCATGGAAAAAATTCAAGCAAATATTTGTAATGATTTTTGAGAATTATTTTTATAATTCGCATAAACAGAAAGCTCTATATTTAATACTGAACTTTTGCATGTCACCTTTTTACAATTTTCTAATATACATTGTTCGTGAAAAGTAGAACCGTCACCAAATTTTGTATCGTCCTTTGATACATACGAGAACATCATTTTAGAAAACATTTGGAGCTGTATTTGAGTAAAAAGTTATTTAAAAATTCAAAGTAAAAAATGATCACATGACTATCACCAGCAATTTTGCACGTGTTTTGTAAAACGAAATACCCGCACAGTTGTGGCAATAAAACGGAAAATAGATTTATCGATAGTCGTTCGATTTCTCTGTAATCTGCAGAATAAAAACAAACAAAAAACATACATTTCTTAAAAACTTTGTATTAAGGATAATTCAGTTTTGAACAATAAATACGAGAATAGGCAACATTTAGGCATTTAGACACAAAATATGTATTATTAGTGAAATAGGCATTTATAGGCACTATAAAATTCGCATACAATGCTCCTAATGCCTCAAAATAAGTAACCTAAAATATTGCGTTTCCCATTGAAGGAAAAAAAAACAGGCAAATATGCAAATATCCGCAGCTTAATCATAAAATCTCACCAAGAAGATGATTCCGAGGAGGAAGAGAACTACGCGTAGAATGCATGTTTTCCGTTGAGGGGTGCACTTTGCCATGCTCGCTGCGACATAAACGCAACCGACGATGAGTTTCCGCCGTCAGGCCGGCTGCGTCAACTCCCAGCTTTGCCACAAGCTTTGAGCACTTCCAACAGTAAAGTTAGCAGAGTAGTGGAATCAATTGGTAAGTGTTTTCTACTTTCTCGTGTACTATTGTGCCGTATAGAGAAAGCAGTGGCGGCTGCTCTTTGAGGAGTCTGGGGCGGAGACCCCCCCCTCCCAGTAAAGTTAACAAAACGAAAGGTTTCAGAATTTAACAAACATGAATTGTTAAATAACAAAAATATTGGTATGAGCTTGATACCGCATGTATCAGAAAAATAAATGTTTTTGGTATGAATGTATTTTCACGGGCTGCAGCAAGGGTCAATGTTCTCACACGGAATGTAGACCGTCGGACTCTTGGAGGTCCGTCCCAGGCCATGCCCAGGCCCTTTAAAGGCTGCTCTACAATAGCCCGCGAAAGGGAACGGCAACACGAACTCGAACGTAAAGAAAGTTGAAAGACGGACACCTCAGGCAGGCGTTCACAACATGACGGGAACGCGAAGCTTGACGGGAACGGGAACGCGAAAGATGGTCAACATTTATCTCGGCCCGGGAACGGGAAGCCTCTCGACCCATGAGAGTACAGCAAATGGAGGCGAAGCTTTCCAGCTGATCGAGCGCGCGGCCTGCGCGCGAAACTGGTCTGGAGCGGTGTTGAGGTTACAGCGTGGATTTGCGAGGTTAGGGTTTGAGGAGGATTTAGTTAGTCGTTGAATTGTTTTAGGTCTTTTTAGTGATTTCAGTATTCTATTCATATTAACACATAGAATTATAATTTCCCACAAAATGTTTTTTTTATGTTTCGTTTAAGTACATTGGAGTTTTTTGTTTATTGATTAAATTTTCGTTTATTGTATTTTCCATAAGTTCTTAGTCGTTTTTGAATTTTTTCATTCTGATGAATTATTTTTTTTAATTAATATTCTTTCGTTAAGGTATTCATTATTCATACTACCACACGCAAAAAAACTGACAGGTGGCAAAGCAAAGAGTGAACAGAGTAGCACAGCTAGAAGTGCTTTGTTTTCGGCGACTCTTTCCTGAAGTACTCGTTTTTGTCGCTACACGTTCATAGCGCTATTCCCGTTGGCGTTTATTGTGAAGCGCACGTATACTCGCGTATACCTCGCGTTTCCGTTCCCGTCCTCGCCTTCGCGTTGCCGTTGCCGTTCCCGTTCACGGGCTATTGTAGAGCAGCCTTTACGGAGGACGAGGCGTAGTGGGGGGAAGTGGGCGCAAGGTGCATTGGAAGATGCTTTGGCGGCGGCAGAGTCCGAAGAGATTTCCGCAAACAATGTTGTTGTGGGCAGACAGAGTGCGTTAGCATATGCGATTCAAGTCATTGCGAGCAATCACACCAAATTCACGTGTTCTGTGTTGAGTTGAATAGTTGTGAATATGAGACAGCGTGAACACTATTAACTGATGTTAGTCAGAATCTCAGTATTGAAAGAAAAATTGAATTAAAGAAATTAGGACCGCCAAGACTTAACTTAAAAATTATGCAGAGTCAAAATGCCTACAAAAGCAACAGTGTGTGCACGAGAAAATTTAATTCCTCTCTGTACAAAGCAGACTGGCTAGATGGTTGTGACATAAGAATTTTTTCTGTTATACATGCCTTGTTATGAATGTTAGTAATCGTGCATGGACAAAGGATGGTATATCCATGGTGTAAGATATATCTTACACCGTGGGTATATCAGACATTAAACACCTTGCTAAAAAAGAGAAGAAGCACAAATTGAGTAAACAACACATAAAGTGGTGGAATAGAATTCACCATGCTAGGCAAAATTGATATATGGTGTCAGTTAGATTCAGCTTATAGAATGAGAATTAGAAAATTAATGAAGGTGTTTCCAAGAATCGTTACAATTTTAGTAAATTGATAGAATATATTAAATTTTGCGGGAAGTTTGAACTTGCAATATGAAGGCATGAAACAGGTGGTTCAGACAACCGTGGTATTTTTCGTGGTTTAGTTAATTTGATGGCAAAGTTGGACTCCACGTTAAAGCAACATATTGAGAAAACAAATAATTAAGTGTTTTTTGGGGCCGCCCTCCCCTACTCTCTCAGTCCGAAGCAGTGAAAAACTACTGATTGGCAGTTACTATTCACTGATGGTGTCAGTTATAACCCTGCCACTGACAATCAGTGAATTGAACTGAACAAACCAGTGAAAATTGGGTCCACTTTTTGAATCAGTAAACTTCACTGTTTGAATCAGTGAAGACTGAACGATCAGTGAGCGATGGTGGCGCGGCACTTTTACCACAGTCGACCAGTGCAATGCTGGCGGTCACTATGAAAAGGTTCGCATATTCGCTGATTGTCAGCGAAACTACCCATTTCGACTGAAGATATCAGTGACTTCGGCTCTGATTGAAACAGTGACAATTTCACTGATTCAGATTCAGAGAGTACCTCGCTCACCACCGGCCGCCACTGAGAGAAAGTTATGTAAAGCTGCGGCGATTTTGGGGCAGAAGACACTGTTGTAGATACCAGATAAAGATAAAATGGGTAATCCATATTCCTACATTTAGCAAATTTCATCCTCTAATACGTTTGTAGTCGAATCGTTTGGTGAGTACTTTATCCCGAAAAATTGGTTTACACAAAACGTCTGTTAGTCTGTCTGTCTGTCTATCTGTATCCCTCTGTGAACACTAGCGAGAGAACCGTTCAAAGGATTTTTACCAAAATTTATATGTTCAAAATTGATGTTGAAATAACGAATTTTATTCTTCTAATTTCCAGATTGTGTTACCATGTAACTACTACTGCCGCTGCTTTGTTACTCCTAAAATTACTGTATTATTAACCCTGATTATTTACGTATTTTTAGCTGCTTATTTTGACGTCACTGCTTCGCACTTTCTCTACTTTTGAGTGTTCTCTGCATTAAAATTAAACTCTAAAGATGTTCAGCATGACTGGATGAAACATCTGCCAATAAAATGAGTATTGGTTCTACAATACGTCCTTTCTCGCGTCAGTATCGGTTACTATGTAAAATTATTAGACTATGATTTCTTTCCATATTAAAACATCTCAGCATCCCTTATAACACACCCAATCGTAGCGGTTATACCTTCAATTCATTTAAAGGTAGTGCATCAACATGAATTCGACAATCCAAAACTCCGTTCGCATTTAATAAACAAAATCTCTCACCAATATTACATTTTTGTAGTGTAAACTTCTTGAAATTTTCTGAACTTTTTTGGAACTTCTTGAAATTTTCGGAGTTCACTGAAAATAGAATCAACATCATTTTCTTTGCCGTCCTTTATTACATATAAGGAAAACATTTAGGTCTAAAGAAAAAAATTAGCTATTTTTGAGATATTTTTAAAAATTTCTAAATTTCATTTACTTCCAGCAGAAATTTCGCAAAATCTGCTCCTTTTTTCGATAAGTTGTACACGACCTTTTTTAACAATCTAATTTCTTTAATAAAGTTCATTCAGATAAACATCTGTACTTCCAATAGTGTAGTTTCAATTTTTTTAATTTTCGAAAAACAGCGGGTTCGCCAAAAATGGAACTAACACCAGTTTTAATCAGTGGCATAGCGTCAGGGGACGCTGGGATGCTGAGCATCCCCGTATATAATATTAATAAAGAACCCTAAACACTGTATTGATAATCTTACAAGTGGTCCGTTGAGCGAACCACGTTTTGTATTAATTTTAAATTGGTTTCCTATGATTGAATTCGGCGGGTTGTTGAAGCTGGCCTGTGATTGGTTGGAAGCTAAAATGCTTCTAGCGTCTGCCGCGAGATTGCCATAAGCAATGACGCATGCGCAGATGGAGAGGTTCCCCTCTCCCCTCTTCGCCATTGGCCCAGAGAATCCCGACTGCTTTACGCTAGCTTCCACAGCGGAAAGAAACTAGTTTGTGCACGATAGCGCAGCACACTTCAAGCGGTCAGTAATTTCTCTCTCTCACTCGAGAGTCCCCGCTTGGTCATGGGCACAAACTGTAGAAATAGTACCTGTCTTAATTAATACCCAAGAAGTTGAATTATCCCTTAAATAGATTACATATTATTTTAGTCTGGAATGTATAAATTAACAAGTGGTCTCATTGCCATTTGCCATTGCCATAAAGCCGAGCCATTGTATAATTTGCTTTCAAGACATCGGCAGTCCTGACTACTGTGAGGATTTTGTGTGAAGCGCCTACGAGCACGAGCTACTAAGCAATCGAGATCTTGGAAGTAGTTCCAGTGTATCTGCCTTGTGTTGCATTCGTCTGTTAGATGAAGTAGTTGATAGTGACATTTTGTGTGTTATTGTTGAGCATCCCCAAACGTGCGAGTCACGCTACGCCACTGGTTTTAATACCGTCCTTTGATATAGCCGAGGAGAAAATTTAAAGAAAAAATTTGGAGTCGTTTTGGGAGAAAAAAACTGTTTAAAAATCGCCCCTTTGAAACTCGCTGGGCCGCCAGTTAGATAGATAGATTTATTAGTTCGCTTTGAGCTAATGCTCGGTGGCAAACATGACAATTAGAATTAGAACAATAAAAACCATTAACAATTATAGTTACCATTAGAATTAGAGGATATCCTAGTTCTAATTAATTTCTAGTTATCTCTAAATTGACTACTAGTTTCACTAACACTTCACTTCACTTCACTACACTACACTGCACTCCCCTTCACTACACTACACTCCCTTCCCTTTCACTACACTACACTTCACTTCACTTCACTGTATAACGCTAATATGTAATAATAATAAAAATAACAAAAACTATATACAATAATAATAATAAATTAAGAATTATACCAAAGCTAAAAGCAGTGTTAATAATGTTGATATTTATATCAGTAATAATAATAATAATAATAATAATAATAATAATAAAGGTAATTGTCTCAGTATTGATAGTGATCTAAATAGAATTTAGTATGTTTTTAAATTTGCCTACATTAGAAGGAAGAGCCTCCAGTGCTTTTGCAGGTAGTTTGTTCCAATCTACTATAGTGCGATTCACAAAGGAGAACTTACCTACATCAGTTCTTTGCTTTCTACATCGTATTTTCCACGGATGGTCACCTCTGCTTTTGTAATCTGGTTTATGCAATCTCTTACCGATATCTGCCCATGCTGTGTCTCCTCTGTAAGTCTTGTACATTACGCATAAACGCGCCCGTTCTCTTCTCTTAGATAAGGACTCCCATTTTTCTCGTTCATCAACAATGCGCCCATGATTTGAAAACTTACCGGCCCGTTTTTGAATTTTATCTAACGCCTCAATTTGCCCTTTCCTGTACGGGTCCCAGCATGCTGATCCGTATTCTAAAATAGGACGAACAAGTGTAGTATATGCTAGGGATCGGGCATTTGGACTACTATTTTTTAGGATACGCATTACAAAGTGAAGTGCTCTCCAGGACTTTTTTACCGTATTGTTAATATGATCCGACCAATCCAAGTCGCTTCTCAGGACCAAACCCAAATACTTACAGCTTTTTACACGTGGTATAACGTTGGTTCCTAATTCATAATTGGAGTGTACATTTGAACGACACTTGGTAAAACAAATGAATTTACTCTTTTCCGGATTTAACTCCATCTTATTTTTGCACGCCCAGTTCCATAAACAGTTTAGATCGTTCTGTAAAACATTTTCATCCGAAGATGAGCCAATACTCCTATATATTATACAATCATCGGCGAAAAGTCTAACTTCCGATTTTATTCCAGTTGCAATGTCATTAATGAACGCTAAAAATAGTAGTGGCCCTAGCACACTCCCCTGGGGGACCCCAGAAGTTACATCGACTTTTGATGAATATTTATCGCCTATCCTGACTGTTTGAGTGCGCCCCGAAAGAAATTCTTTTATCCACAAGATTATTCGATTATCTAGTCCCGTTTCTGACAATTTGGCAATTAAGAGACCGTGTGGAACAAGATCGAATGCCTTAGAAAAATCTAATATTATTGCATCGACCCTGCTCCCTTTGTCTAGTGAATCTGCTATGTCCTGACATAAAGCAATAGTCTGGCTGTCGCACGAATACCCAGGACGAAAACCGTGTTGATTTTGAAATAGCCAATCAGTTTTGTTCCAAACTTTTCTAATATACTCTGCAATTAAGTGTTCCATCTGCTTACATACAACTGATGTCAAACTAATAGGTCTGTAGTTGTTAACAACCCTTCTGTCTCCTCCCTTGTGAATCGGTACTACAATTGCCTCCTTCCAATTTTGAGGAATCATTTTATTATTTATAGTTACGTCCATTAACCGCGCAAGGTACGGAATCATGGCTTCCCCTCCCAGTTTTAGTATTTCTCCTGGTATTCCATCAGGACCTACAGATTTATTTCTCCTAATTTTTGCGATTCTTTTTCTAATAATTCCTGCATCAACTCGAAAGGTTTCTATTAAGGGTGTTGTTTTACTTATTGGGGTTTGATCCTTCGGCTTGAAAACAGAAGCGTAATGTCTGTTTAAACAGTCCGCCTTTACACTGTCGTCTGTAATTAACGAACCGTCTGCTCCGCAGATCGCTGGAATACTTTCTTTGCTCCCTTTCTTATGTCTCACATACTTGAAGAAATTTTGCCAACAGGTCAATCGGTCGTTTAGAATTGATTTAAGGTAATTTTCTTGGCTCTGTAATTTTAAAGCTAATAAGTCTTTAGATAATTGTAGAAATTTATTTTTCTGTTCCTTATTTGAATTACGTTTACTATACGCTTTCCTAACATGCCTTTTCAATCGCCTCACTTCTTTGTTGTAGTACAAGGGATCCGAGTGGTACCGTAGTTTCCTGGTAGGCACGAATTTTGCTAAGCATTCTGAAATGATGTTCTTAAAATTGGTCCATATCTGTTCTACTGTACTTCCGCTAGAAGCCCAAGTTAGATAATTGTTTTTCAAATATAATTGCATGTTTGTGACGTTTGTTCTAGAGAACTGAAAAAATTGTCTTTCTTTTACAAGATCATTTCGCTTACCCTCTCTGCACATTTTTAGAAGGACTCCTTTGTGGTCGCTAATTCCAGGAATTACTTCACAGGCAAGAAGTTTGTCCACCGGTCTAATAAGGAAAACGTCCAGTAAAGCATTATCACGGGTCGGTTTGGTCACAACCCGTGTTAAGCCGTTCTCCCAAACTAGCTCGTTAACGAGACCTTGGGTGGCGCCTTCAGCCCCTAAATCCCCCTCCCAGGTAGCGTGCGGTAAATTTAGATCTCCCCCCAAAATGACGTTTTTTCCGGTTTTCCTGGTTACGCGTGTTCTCTCTGCAAGTCTTGCCAATGGTTCATGTCCATCTTGCTGTGATCTATACGCGCCTATAACTTCCCATTGATTATTCGAATTTTTATCTCGGATGTCTACACCTATGATTTCAAATTTGTCGTCCACCCATGCCTCTGTTGCTTCAAAGTTATCTTTTATACATATAAAAACTCCCCCACCAATGCGATCTACTCTATCACGTCTGAATGTTAAAAAATTTTGTCTGAAGATTTCAGCGTTTAATATTTCCGCATTGAGCCATGACTCCGTACCTATCACGACATCTACATTATAAGATTCTACCGTGTTCCAGAATTGAACAGTTTTATTGTAAATACTCCTGCAATTAACCTGCAAAATAACCAGAGACTCACCTTCTGCATAATTCATTAATCTAATGCCGCCGTCCCTCGCTGCCATCGCTGCATCACTGCACGTTGCCGCTGCGTCGCCGTCCCTCGCCGCCGTCACCGCGCCGCCGTCCCTCGCTGCCATCGCCGCATCACTGCACGTTGCCGCTGCGTCGCCGTCCCTCGCCGCCGTTACCGCGTCGCCGTCCCTCGCCGCCGCCACCGCGTCGCCGTCCCTCGCCGCCGTCTCCGCGTCACTATATGTCGCCACTACGTCGCCGTCCCTCACTGCGTTGCCGTCCGTCGCCGACATCCCCGCACAGACCATCATAAGGGATTCGACATCCCTTGCCGACACCGCCGTGCTGTCTCACGAGCCTATCGCGGGAAGTTTCGGTCCACCTACGCGCGAGAACAGACCGCCTAGCTTTGTGGACCCCGAGCGATTTAGATGCAAGCCGTCACGACCAAAATCGCCGTCCTGCAACCACGAATTTGGGTCCACAAAAAACACATTCCTTGTCTGCGCCACCCACTCGAACATTCGGTTCACTACACCGACCCGTCTCCATGGAATGCCACGACGCCTGAGAATACAACTAACGTATATTTTTGCTTTCGGAAACTTCTCTTGTGCTTTCATCACGAGGTCACACATATCCCCCATGACAAAGTCAAGATTTTTCCTCCTCAAATCGTTTGTACCGACATGTAAAATTACGGTATCTGGCGTTCCGAGGTCCCTATTCTCCACATACCTCCGCAGCTGCTCGGTTCGAATTCCCGGGAGGCACACAACATCCATGTGGTCGTCGTTCTTGCCTACATGCCTTACTATCGAGTCGCCAATAACGAGAATGGGTTTTCTCGCAACTGGCGCCTCTACAATTGGCTGCGCGGCGTCTCCTACTGAAACAGCTCGAAGTTTTTCCTCCAGAGCTGCGTTTAACTCCCGCAGTTCCTGGATTTGAAGAAGAGCAGCTTCCAGTTTTTCTTCCAGTAGACGTAGTCTGTTTTCTTTGCACTTACTGCAAAACCATTTTCCGTTGTCCATGTCTCCATTTTTTCCACAACTCGCATGATACCAGAGCCCACAGAGTTCACACTGCTTGCCGGATTTTAAGTTACTGTTACAGCCACTGCACAAGATACGGATTGCATTTACTTCGTCTGCAGGTCCTGGGTTTGGTTCGACACCTCCAATTAGCAGTAGTACCGCTATCGTGGTCGCACACAACGCTGCTGCTCCAGCAGCTGCCCCGTCCCCGCGAAGCGATGCCGAAGGGGCCGGCGCTGCGCACGAGGAAAAGCGCGCGGCCCACGCCCCGATGCGAGCCCGATACTCCTGCAGGTAGCAACCCATTGTCTAAACCAGGAGCTCCGCTAGTGCACGTCCAGGAGCTCCGCTAGTGCAGTTCGTTTAGATCGTCCAGATATTTGGAGAAAATTGAACGGTTTAGGCGCTAGCGTGGACCAGACTGCCGTCCATCGAATTATCGGTATCAAGAGCCCACAAAATGTGGATTCTGACTATACAACGTGTTAGAGAAAGTAATTTCCTACACAAGGAACAGGAGTTTTCCACTTTTTCGTTACCAGGATCCAGTAATAGTTTGCTTTTTCTGTAAAAAAAAATCGCCAGTTATCACGCAGCATTATAATAGTTTTGCTATACTGCATAAGTAGTACGCGAGAAAATAGAAACAGGTGAGTTCCATCATTTCATTCTACTCGCCTAATGATTAAATAAATAAAACCAATGACTTGTACCCAAAGTTGGAAAGTTAGCGCACTGACCAACATGTAAAGGGTCGTCCTTGGGTAGATTCACAAGGAAATTCGTTTTGAATGACCAAATACTCATTTTACTCACCTTTGGTGTTTCGTCGTCGAATAATTGCAATAGATTTCAGTTTTATTGACATCAAATTTGTTATTCATAAAAGATGAGTTAAACTGTTTCTGTGGATACAATTGTGAAGTTTGTTGAATTGGTATATTTTTAGTTACGTCAATAAATGAGTGTAGTGACGTGGTTTTAATTGTTACCGTAGGCACGACACAGCCAGAAAATTAGTTGATGCATTTATTTATGTTTATTTTCTATTTGATCAACAATTCTCATTTACTTATATCGCCAGCTCTCCATCTCATCTTTCTCTCCGTCTACGTTCCCTTTCTCTGGCTGTCTCCCTATTCTTTCCCCTTCTCCCTCTCGCGTGTCTTTCTCTTCCCATCTCTTCCTCTTTCTCCCTCCTCACACACACACGGCATAAAGACATGCACAAGTTAGTTACATCTACAACACTAATACATAATGCACGCAGAAATTGAAAGAAAACAATGCAGGCTCTGGACTTTCGAGAGGTGTCTATGGTTTCTTTAGTTACCCAGGAAATCTGGAAAATCAAAAAAACAATGAAAGTTTCTTTTGTTGACCAAATAATGTGAATAGTTGATTGTTATTCCGCGAATTCCCATACTGCGCACACCGACTCAATTCTCATACACGTGAGTCACTGGCTACGACGCAGCTGATATCGTGTAAGGATCCAAAGGACGTTAAATAGTATTTGTAGATAGTAGCCGCCATTAAATATTATTAGCTATTCACGTATGGCGTTATAGATCAGCTTTTTACTTTCCAGTATACATACGTATATACGAAGTAATATACGTAGTATAGGGAACGTTATGTAATGCTGCGCGAAAAAATTGACGATTTTTGGCAGAAAAAAATCATTGCCGGGCCCTGATATAGAAAAAGTGGATAAATTAAGGGGGAAAATCCCCTAACTCGTGGTGTAGCCTGAATTCTTGTTTTGTGGGTACTCGACACCGAAAAAAACATTTGAAAGCAAAACATCTGTCTGAACACCACTAGCGCCTAAACCAAGCGTAGGATTTTTTTCCAAATTGAAGAAACCCCTGTCGATCTGGCTTGAGAGATCACTTGGCCATTGTGACAAATCTTCTCGCTGTTTTTTTTTTTAATTTATGTATTATGCATGGCTTTATTCAACAGTGCTTGGGACGTCATAACCTAGGAAGATTTTGTGGTGAATGAAGGCCGGATTCCCGTGCAATTGCATCTTTTGTTTGCTAACTGAAAATTGGATGAAACCTTGACAGAAATTTGAATCATGAAACGGACGTTATTTTAGTACAAGTTTTATTTTGCACGAAATTGCACGTTTTGGAGGTTACTGCACGATATTGCACGTTTTAGGTAATGCTGCCAGAAAATTGCAAATGTTGGGATTTTACTCGACGAATTTGCATGATTCGTAATTTATTGCTTCAAATATAATTTTCATATTATCAACTTGTTTTAATGTATCTTTTAAAAATGTTTTATTTAAGAAAAAGTTTTAATGACATAACCCAGTAATGCATTCGGGTGGTCAGTGAAACTGTGTAATATGTATTAATTCCGCATTTTGTCGCCCTGTGAACTGAGCTTCTATACATTTCATGATGCCTATTGTCTAATTAAAATTTCCGACAGTGATCTACTGTAGCAAGGATATGCGATGTTACCACAAACTAGGTCCGCGGCCCTTGGTGTCGGCCGCTCAGCCAACGCTATGTTCGGGGTCTATCTTCCTAGTCGGATCATATATCTGTTGTGTCAGTCTTCGCTGAACATTCCAAAACAAGGCTGCATGCGCGAGTCACATTTGACCTTATGTTCGGGCGCAAAGCTTAGTGGCAAGCGCACTGCGTTTCAAATTCATCGAAATTCTCGGAACAGATTTTGCCCTGAGAAGTCAACAGAGAATAAACGCAGTTTTTTACCGCTTTCAGCTGCGTGCACACGTATGCCAGCGTGAGGCTCGGCACACAGACGAATGTAAATGTAGAAGGAAACTTTCCCTGTCTGAAACACAGATTGATAGAAGATATAATACTTTCTCAGAAAATAATTTGGAAATATACATAATTGTGCCTGGCGGATTGGTCAACGTGCTCGTTTTCCATGACATGACCCCGGGTTCAATTCCCGGTCGGGCACGTTTATAGTGTGCGTTTTTCCTGCAATGTCCGAGTATATGTTGCTGTGTGACGCTGAGAAAACACTTCTCAGGTTGAGAAGACCAGAATATGGCGTAGGGATGTCTTTGTGCAAACCACACGTACCCCCTTAACCCATGGCCGCGAGGCCATGGTCCGTACGCGGGCTGTCGCGCCAAGTACAAACATAATTGTAAATTTTAAAACAATTAAGAACATTTTTTTCAACTTAATTATTTTTTATTTCTGAACGTTTATTTTTATTTTTCATTTTTTGTATTTTTATGCTAAATTAATTTTTTGTGCGCATAATATTTAAAATGACAACTATGGTTTGATTAAACAATATGTACAACTTTATAATAAAAACATAAAAATCATAATGTTTCAATTGCCCTAAATATCACATCCCAAATATAAAATAAGTTGATAAATGGATTAACTGGAGTTTTTAGGCTACATAACACTGGTTTGCAAAATTTTGATACTTTTATTGCATATTTTTGCACGTTTTGGTGATATTATTACAAGTTTTAGGGAGTTTTACTGCATGAAAATCCGGTCTTTAGTGATGAAACACAAAAACGTGTAAAATCGTACTTGAACAAAGCCTGCTATAGGGAAGCCTTGATAAACCCTGGAACCACCTCCAATTCAAGAGACAAACCACAGCTGAACCTGCTTGGTTGAAGTCAAAGAGTATATATGGTTGAAGTAAAGTACACTGGTGTTCAGGAACACTAAACGTCTTGTAAGGATGTATGTCCAACAGATTTAACAAATGAAGTAAGATCACATAGAAGAAAGTACTATTAGTTATGGATTGTAATAAATGGTGGGAAGAGATTTACTTTTTTTTTTTTAATTTCATATTTGTCTTGCATTTCTTTTTGAAAAATATATTATCTTTGGCCAATATCCAAAGACAAATTTTTCTTTTCATCTTAAAAATTTTTATTACAAAAATTATTATAAATTATTTTTATTATAAAAAAGTTAGTAATAAAAATTTTAAAGAAAAGAAATGTATTTGTCTTTAGATATTGACAAAAAATAATATATATTTCAAGGAGATTTACTCTTATAAATAAAAACAAACATGTGTAAAACTGAACCACCACGATCATCCAAGTTGGGAGAACAATAACTGATCCATTTGAAATTACAGAATGCTTTTCTGATTGTTTCAAGGTCTGTAGAGATCAATCTGTTGATCAACTCCTGAACTCTGGAATTAGAGAAATGAATGTGGACCTGGTTTTCAGACTATGGAACAGCAAGGCTCATACATAGAATATGTACCAACTCATCAGTGGGTCCTGAGGGTATCTGAACCTGCACTTAAATCATTGTGTTATATATTGGCACCTCAGTTGAACAGTATCTTCAGGAAATCCTTGGGCACAGGAAAATTGCCATCTGTATCGAAAAAAAGTAACCACAACACCTAATTTCAAGAAAGCTGACAAACAGAAAAAACAAAATATTCAGACTTAAAAGTCAACTACCAATAGGAAAAGTCCTGGAGTAATTCATTGTCCAGAAGCTTTGTGACTCACCACTCACAAACAACTATATTCCAAGTCATCTGGGCTTTCTTCTTTACATGTCTAAGAAGCAAAGTTGCATTGCAGGAAATAGTATGTTGGATTAGCTTGCAAGTTACTTGTGGCCCTGGCCAGTTAGGAATGGCAGTGTGTGCATTCCAGAAAGTGAATTTTACTCATATGTAGCAATATTAGCATATTCACCTGTAAATGAAAGAACTATAAAAATTGGGAAGCTGTACAATTTAAAACAATTAAATAATTGGTGACTACAATATTTTATCAAAACTCAAAATGTAATTTCATGTAAAAGCAACAGAATTTAATGTTGCTCATGAGTGACATTCATTTACACTTGCAAATAATTAAACTTAAGTTTTCAAATTAATTTTACATTTATATTCATTTTCAACTTGTATACTTTCAATCTATCAATTTCAATTAATAATTAATTATAATTGTAAAATCATTGAAGTACAACTTGTAACAAAGATTTAAAAGGGGAAAATAAAAAACATAGGCTAAACTACAGTAGTTGCCTTTTACTAGGTGACATCAATGTTTCAAAAACCTCAAAGCCAATGTTTCTTTAACATTAACATTTTAAAATTTTTTGTTTGGTATAAATAGTTTCATAGTTTGAGTGTGCAGTCGCAAACCTGGAGAATCAATCTCCCCAAGACTTACTACACCCTAGTGAAACATACATCTGAACTTCATAGTTTTTTGTATATCATTTTTCTTAAAAATTGTAGTTATGGTTGCCTTTTACTTTCTGAAATTTGTACGTAAACATGGGAGTAATATTTGTTGTAGAGAGAAAGTTCTGTAACGCTGCCGAAAATTGATTTTTTCCAGAACTTCCATCCATGAACAACACAAGCATCTAAATTATTCATACAATTTTTGCCAAAATGAATCTTCCTAGACTGATTTGGCCTCTCCTGAAGCCCTGAGATTTTGCAAATTAAATTTGGTGGCACTTTGCGTGAAGCTCCTGGGACATTTTCTAACATTTTCCTTTGAATTTCTTGAAAGAATAGTGAAATACCCTTTTTGAGACTGTACAGATCCAATTTTCATTTAACTCAAAATGCTCAAAAATTGCAAAAGTTTGAAATTTTTTTGAACTGCCTCATACAACTAATTTGAAGATCATATATTTTTTCAAATAAAATTTGTTCTCCACATTTAGTTCTTTAATTATTGTCAAGTACATTCTAGTGTATTAGGTTTTGTGTAATTTTAAAAACAAAATTTTATCAACAAGGCTCTAAATTTTTTCTTTGAATTTTTGTTTCAGATAGTGCTAAACGTAGAGATTAGCATGCTATGAAATCCATTTTGATATATTCTCTTGATTTTTCAAAAGTTACTCAATATAATATTTTTATATCTCTCACATTGTAAATATTAAAATACAAGGGTTTTTTGTTGTGCTTATGTTGTGTTTATAAGAACAAGTTCTTCACATGATTTCTTATGAAGTTTCTTGAAAACATTTTCAATAAGCAAAAACAGTATTTTATTAAATTAGCTCCATAATTTTAATAAAAATGTGCATATAGGACCAAGTTTTACTCTTCTGTAATATTCTCTACACTGTAAGTCACAATTTTATTCTACTATTCGTGGATTGAAACCAAAAAACTGTCCCAGGACATTGATAGCGGGGAAGAGGGTGGGGCAAAACCAAAAAAGATTGACCCGACAACTGAATAGGAAATGAATAAGTATGAGAAAAAGTCTGTCTTTCTGTCACACCATTAGCCCTCCAGTGCACTTGAAGGATTTCAGGTCCAGCAGTGTTTCTTATTATTGTAAATATTTTCTTGTTCGTATTGCAGGCATGCCCTTCAATGATACCCTCTTTTTTAATGTTTGTTTTCTTATGGCAAAGGATGGTTATGTGACAAGATTTTTCCATATTTTTGAACTCTGCAGATACACTTGCTATACACCAAATGGGCCTCTGAGGCATAGTAGCCCCTTTTCCCGTAACAGATTTTTTAAAGCACAAGAAATGCATTAGCAAGGTTGGAATTTATATACTCATTCCAGACTTAAGCTATTTACTTGGTTTGCACAAGTGACACAAATCAAATGAAAAAGATTTTTTGGTGCTGAAATTCAAGAACGGATTTGCACAAATGGCAAAATGTGGGAAAAGTAATGATGAACCTGCTGCAAAAGATTTGACATACGTTTACAGACAAGTCTAGTAATTGAGGTGTTACTTCAATTATTCAATGGCGGTTATAATATTACAACTGGTAGTTGTTTACCTGCATACATCTAGCTGAATATCTAATGAAACATAACTCTGTTTGGAGATTTGCAAGCTAACCTCAGGAAATATTTGAACTACAAGATTATAATGGTAAAGACTTGTGTTCTTGTATTTTTGGACTCCACGGAAATCTTGAAAGAATATTATTGATTTGCTTAGCACTCCGCGTCACACCAAGTAACAATTAAAAAATAAACCAATTATTCTCCCATACAACAAAACAACGATTGGAATACACCTCATCGATTAAATGGTCAATGAATACTCTTCATGAATGTGAACTTGTCGAGATCCAATGAGATAATTTTATCTCCCAACACGATTAATGTTGCTGCTTTGAATGTATAAGACTATCAGCATAATGTCCATGGGAAAAAGCGTATATTTTTAAGTAACTGGCAGACTAATTATTTCATACTAATACAAACACAAAAGTGAGAAACCCCAATATCCACAGAACGTATCGTATTTGCTCGAGTATAAGCCACACCAACAATCTGTCACAATTTGAGATAAAAAAAACTTTCATATAAGCTGCATTGAATAATTTGATGTTGCTCAGTAAATTTTAATAAAAACATGTTATTTATTTTAAAAGCTAGTGGTGCTAAAGAATGGCAGAGAGTTTCCCATATTGGTTTTCTATTTCCTTTAGTCTGGGCTAGCTATTCGAAATTGCCACAAACTCCAGCCAGTTGCCATCTATCACTGCCCAAAGTAGATTATTTTGACATTTTCTTAATTTTTCGGTTTCCTAACGTTAGAACGGAAACATTAATTTTAGAGTATTAAAGAACACTAAAACCTTGTCCTAAACGGTAATTTTCTTTGAAAAGTTTGGAGCCATTTTTAAGAAAATGGCGTTTCCGCACTATTAAAAATGTGAAATTTGAAGCTCTTTTTCACAGAAAATTTTGGGGTTTTTGAAACACTTCATTTGAAGTCGTTTAAAGCACAAAAAATACCCCAAATTGAACTTTACATCATATTAAAAAGTACAATTAGCACTATCTGTTCAAAAAGTTGGAAGAAAAAATTTAGTCATTTATGAGAAAATGTAGAATTTTGAGTTAGTTTTCACAAAAAAGCAGTAGAGCTCTGGAGACTTTACTTGACATTAATTAAAGCACATGTACTCATAAATATGACAACATGAACGAATCGCCACTAATGTAAATATTACAGACGCGAGAGAAAAATTACAAAAATTACATTCTTGTAATTTTTAAAAAACCAAAAGAATAGAGCAATAAAGCATTTATGTCATCTCATACAATACATTTAGCACTAACCCTACTAAAAGTTTTAAGAAAAATTTTGAAGCTGTTTTTATATTTTTTTTAAATTACAAACATTTCACGCAATATTGAATTGAATTGCCTTATTTTACATGGCAAGCCTCAGGCCATGGGGCCTGCTCTTGTCTGACCACGCAAATTTCGCTACGCTCCTTTCACCAACTAGCGGAGAAAGAAGGTATTCCTTGGGCGACAAAACAGGCAATTTAGAATTTAGCTCAGAGATGTCATTTAGGCTTGAGGTTCTTTTACATGCAGAAAATCTACTAACATGGGACCGCCGGCTTTACTTCCCCTCCGAAGGAAGGCGTACAAAGGATTTTTTCGCTCCTAAAAATTCATGGCTTCGATCGGATTTGAACCCGTGAACTTGGGGATAAAAGTCCGATACACTAACCGTTACACCATCGCCGCCACCAAAATTGCCAGAAAACTACTTAAATTTTTTTTTTTAAATGTACATGACCTTAAGACATGAACTAAGAAAAATCAAAGTTTTCAACCGACACGAGACCTATGCCATTCTCGTAAATGACCTACACACTAACAAACAACAAAATTTAGTCAAAGTTGTATGTCCATTATTTTTAAAATATCCCAGGGGCTTCGTATAAAGTGTGCCCAAAATTAAAGCGTAGGTTTCAAATTCAAAGGGCCACAAAATCAATCAGATCAATCTGGGAATATCAATTTTGGAGAAAATCAGCTGCACGGTTTAGTCGCTAGCATTTTTCACAGATGGACAGACGTTTTGCTTTCAATTGGTTTTTCGGAATCAAGAGTGTATACTACATATACAGGAAAGTAAAAAGAGTAAACCCTAAATTTGAAATTGGAGGGGGGAGTGCCATGTCAAATTTGATTCGCCGTTTCTGAGCAGAGTGCGACACTTTGTTAATTCCATCGCTGAGAACTGAGGAAATGTGTCAACGCAATAGCATGTGGCTACAAAACCAGCAAAAAGTTTTAAGTGTGCAGCATTTCTAATACGATGGACAGGAGCAAGTTATGGAATGTTGCCAACAAATACTTGAACTGTAACGTTACATTGAATCGGGGGGGGGGGGGGGAGTCCGGGAGCCCTGGACATTAAATTTAAAATCAACTTTTACATCATGTGCATTTGTGATAAACCTAACATTCATTTTTGGCATAAAATTTTGTTTTTTTTAAGAAAAATATCTTTTTAACCTGCATCCCCATTTCACAAGTTACTTTTCAGGGAAAAAAGTGTGGCTTATACATGAGCAAATACGGTATTCAAGTTTTTGGGATACACAGGAACACAAGTACAGAAATACCAATATTAAATTATTATAAAATCTTTCTACTGAAATCATCACTTTCCTTTCAGGTGCTATTTAAGCCTCTGCAAAAAAAACACAAAATCTCTTTGCTTCAATTGCAAAAATAATTATTGGCAAAGAACATTCAAAAACCACAATTCTTAATTACTGAAAATGAAATGTGCAAAACGTATGTGTTAAAGCTTTAATTTATATGTTTATTTAATAATAATATTGTTCATTACTTCATTCCAACCTGAAACCAGTATTTTATTCAAATCAGCCCTCTTGAGACCTACTAAGTGGAAAATAGCAAAATCTGAGCTTTGTGCATAGAAGGGCTACCCTTCCATACAGATGGTTATTTTCCTTTATCCAAATATTTGCAAGCTAATCTACCATATTTCTCATAATACAAGTATGTATATTTGACAGGCACAACAGAAGGCTCAAATGACAATCTTCTCATTACTAAAGTCTAAGATGGATGAGAAAAAGCTTATGAGACAAGTCTTTCCTTACACAAATGCCTAGGAATTTTTGTCAACTTCCCAGCTATAATAAAACACACTGACTTTCCTTCACCCATCATTTTCAGCTGAACATTTTAATGAATTATTCACCTTAATATCTTAACTTTCTCAATTTACACAATTTTGAATGTGAGTACACCTGCACCTGTATGCGCGATACACAATTTTTTAAAATTAATTACTAATTCCAAAATTTATTACCAATGTTAACGAAGAATATAATATGTAGGTTCATAATTGTGCCAATTTTCAACAATTCTTCAGGAAGTTCCCAGACATTTTCTGGGGTTCCAAGAAGTGATCTCTGTAACATTTATATGAAGGAATAACCTGACTAAAACCAATTATTTTAATATGGTAATGCAAAACTGTTTATTATAACAATATTTAACCAAATATTTTCATTTACACAAAAAATTAGGATTTTACCACCCTGTTGGTGAAAAATTCCTTTCAATCAGTTACATAAACAAAAAGCAAGGTACTAGCATGCACAATAAAAAGAAAATCCTTTTAGAAACATTTTTCATTTATTTTTGAAGCAATGGATATTATACAATTCTTAGAACTGGATCATCTGGCCCTAAAAAAAAAGAAAGAAAAATTACATTAGCCATCTCCATTATATAGAATAATTTATAACGATTAAGAAAATCTTCACTTGAGAAAATTTTATAATGGAGATATGTGGGATGAAAGTGATGATTGAGGATGTGTAGGAGACTTGCGTTTTTGGCCCTAATGCAGGCTAAACAAAACAGACTGGCCAACAGTTAATTCAATTACCCTACATTCATGAACTATCACTATTCTAATTATTCAAGAATGTGAAACAGATGTGAATGTGATCTTAATATAGTTCCACTGCTGAAACTATTACCAAAAAAGACTAAGAAACTGCCGATAACAATCAGAAAACCCTTTTAATACACCTGGCTTATTGAAATTCTTTGGAATATAATGGAACAGTTCAAAAAGATTCAAACTATCACCTACATCAAGCCACTAATGGAAATTGGACGGTCACCAAACTATACTTTGTGAAGATTTTGCAATTCTTGAGAACATTCAACAAAGCTTTCCAAACAACTTTCCAATTCTTTACCCCTCTGATAGGCATCTAGCAATCTCGAGACCAACAGGCTTAGTTTTTGTAGATTCTAAGGGTAGCATTACAGTTCCTCCTATTCAAAGTACACACAGTTGGTGGTACTAGCTTGTAGTTTGCATCATCCATTATTGCAACATGTTGGTGATCAATACTAGAAGGAACTTTTGTTTAATGAATAGTTATTCAGAGTAGCAAAATGTATAGCTTCCACGTGCCCGCACATGGAAGTAAAATTTTCATCACACCCACTTGTTAAGAAAGTTCCATTAACATTGCCAAACATTACAGTGTACTATTATTTTTAAGAAGTGATATTTAGTTTTATAATTTTCACAAAAGTTCCTCTGACTTCTAAAAATTCTCTCATTTCTCCAATCAAACTTATTACAAAATTTTGCCTCACTTCTCCAGTAGTGGCCACACCGATTTAAAACCATGTTTAGCTAACTACTTCGTTGTCACAGTGTTGTGAATTACTTACAAAGCAAATTGAATTTGAAAGCAAATTAAAAATGAATTATAACATGCGAAATTCAGAAACAAAATTGAATGTTAAGATTAAATACTAATAACTCATAAAAATTCAACTTACTTCTGAAATTATATTTCCGTAATAATTTTCCCATTTGTATATCCCTATGTAAACAGTTTGCTTTCACTAGAAGGGATCTTTCAGTGTACATGAATTTTTAGGATGGGCATGAAAGGTCATTCATTCTTTCACAATATCACATTAAAGTGACAACTCTTTCTCACCTTGCGTTTCTTGTCACCTCCAAGTTCAAAGTGTTTGCAGCGCTTAAGGGGAACTTGCTTTCTGTACTTGCATTCTGAACATTCCATTCTGAGCACGATTTTCTTGGTGGTTTTAGCCTAAAAAAACAAACATTTCTTTGATATTAAAAAACACAACAATTAGTTGAAAATTAAATTAACCTCATATGTGATAAATATAAAAATCTATTAATCTTAATTTAACTTGTCATTGTAGGACTGCATTCACCATGTGAGATCACAGCATACCTGAATGGTACGTTTTAAAACCTAACATTCAAAATAACAAAACGTTCATTATTATATACTGTAATTTCTTTAACTTTGCCCCTCAAGGCCCATCTTCATTATGGAATATCACACAGCATTTTGCATCTTTCTCTGTCTCGTCGGTAGAAGTCGCATGATCGCAAGCACTGCTTGATGTGGTTGCAATCACGCAAAATCTAACGGAACAACTGAGAAGGATGCGAAATACTGTGACACATTCCATTGGGAAGATGGGATTTGAGTGGCCTTGAGGGGCAAAGTTAGGAAAATCGCAGTATAAAATCTACTACCAAAAGCTATAACTTCTTGTTCTATTTTGAACTCTCCAGTAATGCTACAAATAACTAAACTGCATTTGTATTAAAATGCAATATTCTAGTTTTTGAAGAGGTCAATCACTGACTTGTCAAACCATTAAAGAGAGATTCATGTAAGAACAAGCAATTTTGACAGCCAGTGCTGGCAACATAATCGAAGGTTCTGCGGTCATTGTGTCCTTGATCCCATTGAACTCTCCTTCCTCGATTAGTTCGTTTGCAGTTGGCTAACTTGTAAATGGCTTCGACGCTTCCTTTTGTGATGTCGTCTGACGAAAATATAGTGCGCCACGAGAAATAATTGAAATTAGGAAGTGCAGTGCTATCTGCTCTTCTGTAAAAAATATTTTTTTATACACGTTATATTGAATTAACTTTTTGCGTGATAAGTATTATGTTTATTTTAAAACAGAGTCTTGAACGTAAGGTGCATGCTGATGCACGTGTTTCTGAACGGCTGCCGTGGTGGAGGGATACTTCTCTGAATTACATGTGATGTTCACTTGTTTAGCGAACTGTCACTTTTGCTTGTTCTTACGTGAATTCTTCTATAGCATCATGATTAGCTCATCCAACAAAAGCTTGAGTTATAAAGCGAGGAAATGTGCGTAAATACAGCACTCCTACTTGAAGTATTTTGCACTACTGGCTGCCACATTTTCTGATGGCAAAACAAACTAAGCAGCTAAGGGTTCTTGCTTAAAAGCTCTTGTTTTGAATGTTTTTTGGTTTAGTGTTTGTAGGCTTGCCCTCCTCATGTTTGGCATATGGTTTGCAAGAATTGAAGCAACAAAATTACTGGAAGCAGAAGGGGGAAAATTTCTCTTCATATTTGAATATCTATTGTCCGAATAATATTTCTGACTACTTGACAGCTGAGCATCGGGTACAGTGATTCTGCCACTTACACAGGCAACAGGCACATGGTCCCGAGGTCATTCTTGCATCAGATGATTGAGGCACGCATGTCCATCTTAATGTTTTAATAGTAGAATAACGAATGGTAATAATGACACATATTTCATGAAGTCCTTTACTGCAATCCTTACGTTAATCTCATCAATGAAATGGCACTCTGGGCTGTTTGATCCTTGACACACTCCAATTTTGAGTTGCTTCACACAGTGAGGTTTCAATCTTTTCATTAAGCATAGGCAACTCTGCAGAGACATCAACACAATCTGGAGACCCTGACTGGATAATGGAATCCCCTCTCCCCTTTCACATGCTAGCCATCAAGTAGACAAATGTTATATGGATAATAAAGAATAATTATATTAATATTTAAATAATAATAGATCGCACTTAACAAACTTCAACAAAAGTTAGTCCAAATTTTTATTGACATTCTGCACACTGATAGATGTGTAGGATAATACATTAAAAGGTATCAACAGTTATAACAATTTTTTTTTAATACTTATTGTCATGTCAAAGTTTTCAAGAACTTGGATTAGTCACAATTTGTGTTAAGCTCAATATTTTCAAAGAGAGAAACTTAATTTAAAGTATTAATAACAAATCTTAATATTCAGTTTTGTAAGATTTTTTTTTTAAATCTAATATCATTAAGGAAATATAGAAATTTAATTTGTACGGCAAACAATTTTGATTCTTTTAAAAAGCTTCAAATATGGAGGGCACCATTCTATAGATTTCTATTGATCTATCTCATTGATCCAACAGGAGGATGTTTGTCCCTCTGGCAATGAGAAGACTACTGGAGAGAATGAGTGGAATTCAGGGAGCTTTGAAGAGAATCTTTCAATGGCTACGGTTAGTGTTGTATCTGTAATCTGTTGTGTGGATTTCGGAAAATTTCAAATGAGTGTTTCTTCAGTGAAATGCAACAAAACAGTAAGATAGAAGTAACCAATTTCTGACAAAGTGAGAGTTTTCCTTAAGAAAAACTTTTGGATGGAAAACAGATTTTAAGAGGAGAGTTTTCCTAAATGCATTTTCATTAAAAATGTGTAGGTAATTATGGATTGCACAAACTGAAGGACAATTTAGGTTAATTGCATAGGCAAAGTCCTTAAACCAATCTTCCAATTTCAGGTTTTTTAAAATTATGTAGTACAGACAGAAAACTACTTGAAAGGAAGCATTTCAAAGATCCTTGAACAAATTCCGATGGCCAAATACATACCACAAAAATTGTGGCTTTTCAGGAGAGGAAAACACATTGCAAAACTACTCTACAAGCTAATGAAAGTACGACAATTCCATTATTTCAACAAATTCCCAGTAAATTTCTGTGATATGAATTGTTAAAATTCAGTAGAGCTTATCTTTTCAGCGACATTAATAATTACGTGTCCGACATAACTGGCCTCTCCATTTTGCCCATAATCTAATGTGATGCAAGGAGCTTCAAGTTGAATTGTGGTCATCTTTAGTACTTTAAAAATACATCATGTACGTCAACTGATATCTACATAAATGATTTTAACTCAAAATTACACCATTTATGGTAAAAACACACTACATGGACATATAATAAGGATTCACAGATCTACAATATCACTATTGGTCCAAGTCATCCAATTTTCCTTATGCAAAGTTAACTAGTATAACCATGCTGTACGTAGTATAAAATATGACAAAGTCTGTCAAATTCTTAGTTTCACACTTGTAATCAAAGAATTTCTTGCACACATTCATGAAGTCATGTTATTTAAAAGTGAACATCTTCATTGCAATGCACATTAGTCAAAATTCTTTACCTTCTTCCTAAAGATGGGCTTCGTCTGTCCACCGAAACCCTGCTGTTTGCGGTCGTATCTTCGTCTGCCTTGGGATGCCTGTCTTTCCTTCGACTTCTTGTACTGGGTGACCTTATGGGGCTTATGTTTCTTACATTTCTTGCAGTAAGTACGCCTCTGCTTGGGCACATTCACCTGTTAAGAAGCATAATTTAGGAAATTTCCAACAAGAACAAGGAAGATCCTGGTAATCGTACTCGGTAAATACGAGAACCGAGCTCACGAGTAACTTCGAAACCGTTACACGGCTACTTAAATATTTAGTTCACAATCATATCAAGCTCCTTTACATAAATATAATTATAGTAATTGATACATTTTACTAAATTGAATGCTATTAGTCACATTTGCATAGCTTAAATATTATTATAGTAATTTATACATTTTACTAAATTGAATGCCAATAGTCACATTTGCATAACTCGTGTCCCCATGCCGTCACTCGTGGCGAGTTTCCATATTCTAATAAACTAAAAATATTAACTAAAGAGGCTTTTCGCAAAATAAAACGTATTAAATAACAGTTATAACAGTGAACAAGACATCATAGAAACATAGTGAAATTTTTCCCCAAACACGAACATGCTTTTCTCAAAACTAGAATATTTTTGCACTTCGCGTTTTAAAACAAGAATGATTGTGCATTGGATAAAAAAGATAATAAGATTTTCACAAACATACCATTGTAACTGCTCACTAATTATCGTCAAGTCTTAAAAGTATATCAAAAAACCCCAAATCTCACGTGCGCAACGTAAGACACAGGTTTCGCGAAGATCAGGAAGTGGTCATGTGGCCATATTGTATCCGGTGGTCAGAGAGAAATTAAATTATCTCAAAGTGTAAATATCAAAATTCTTGGGAAATAGATTAGTACAATAAATAAACGTGCGGAACATTTGGCGCTTTCTGTTACACCACATTAGACTAATATTCTCCACACTTATTTTTTATATCTAAAGGCATTTATCCGTTTCAACACCTGTAAATTACGAGTCTATAAATAAAATCGTAGTTATAGAAATCTAAGTAGAGTTGCCACCTTGCCAATTCCAGAAAACCGGTGATCCCTATGACCAGAGGGGGGGGTAATAATTTTTAAAAAAATTTCTACATAACTGATCTCTATATTTTAGTTTTTCTTTCTTGGCACGGGGGGGTGTCATCAATATAGAATATCTCATGGTATTTTGCGTCGTTCTCGGTTATGCCATTAGAGTTCGCTTGATCGCGACTGTATCGTGCAGCGTGGGCGATCATGCGACTCCTAGCTGCACAACCGAGAACGACACGAAATACAGTGAGATATGATGACACATGTGAGTGAAAGTGCTAACTTATAAATTAACCTACTTCTATTTATGTAATTCAAAAATAAATAAAAAATGTGAAAGAATATTCGCTAAACCTTTTGTATCCATTTACCTATTATGTAGTGTTTTAATTGATCTTTCTATTAATTCGTTTTTATATACGAATTACAACTTTTCGGAATTTCTTAAAATGTTTCGATCAATAAATACTCTTAGCTTCAAAAGATTTCTAAACAAAGAATTATGATTAACCACCATAATTATTATTCAAGAAAAAGCAAAGACATCTTTCCTGTAACAACCAGCCCAGAAATTATGTAAATCTTCACCATTGATCCAATGATTATGACCGATATCATAACAATATTTTACTATATGAAATATAGGAGTGTACATAAGTATGAAATATGAAAGTGTATTAATGTGTGGTTCCAACGTGTTTGTAATAGATAACATGGAAGTAATTACACCATCCCTACTTTTGGTATATTTTTAAAATAGCTCATTTTTTACTTCCCCTATACGTACATATAGTATATACGTAGTGTAGGGAAAGTTATGTAATGCTGTGCGAAAAAACGGGTGATTTTCGGCAGAAAAAATTCCTTGCCGGGCCCTGATAACGAAAAAGTGGATAAATCCAGTTGCTAAATTAAGGGGAAAGAATTTTCTAACACAGGGCTGTCAAACGGAGCACGTACGTGCTCGGAGCGCGCTTGCGCTCTGCAAGTGCACGCAGTGCCCGCGGCCAAGGGAAGTCCACGCTCCGATTTCTCAGGGAAGCACAGTAAGCAGCATGGTGGGACGCAAGAAGACATACAAGTTTCAGTCTCAGTGGGCTCTTGATTTCTTCTGCAGTGACCGCGGAGGTGATGCGCTTTGTAAAATATGCAGAAAGTATTTAGCAACAAAAAGGACAGTGTTAAAAGGCATCACGAAATATTCCATGGATATTATAAAAATTTTGTCGGAGAAGATCGTTCAAAACGTGGCGACACTTCTGAATAGTAGGCTTCATTATTTTAGTTTTGGCCTACGTTTTAGGTTATAACAAATCCAGAAATAGTGATACGTTTCATCATTACGCTATAATTTTTTAACTGTTTTTATCACGTGTATTTTCCCCCAAAAAATATGCACATCATATTTCTTTAAACGTTTATTGTCAATAATAATGACAATGTGTTTCTGAAATTATGTTATTTAATACTTATCTTGATATATTATATATTTTGGTATATATTTTTTTCTTAAAAATATTCATTTAAATTATTTGTAATTACTGTTAATAGATCTCGTATACTGCATTCTCTAAGTAGAAATTAGCGTTAATGTTTCTTGGTGTAATGACCAATGCTTCTATAACTGCAGTTTCTATTTACAAGTTAATTTCCACTAAAAGTTGATAAACTTTAATAAATGATTCTTTATGATATTCCAATCTCTGTGTTTGACCCAACTCGCCGCATTCGCACGAAGTTTTCTCACCCCTGTTTCCCGCCTGTGACAGGAGTGACTTCGGTAAGCCGATATCGCTACAAGCCCCAAACCTTTGCGAAGGCCATTGGCGTGCTCGTTCGTCTGACGGCCCTGCTCTAACACGTGGTGTAGCCAGAATCCCTGTTTTGTGGGTCCTTGATACCGAAAAACCAATTGAAAGCAAAACGTCCCTCTGTCCGTCCGTGAACATCACTAGCGCCTAGACCAGTGGTTGTCAACTCAATGCTCTGTGACGTCACAGAAATCTGCTCTCTTGGTCCGAGCCGACCGATCGAGCAAAGGTAGAGCCAGTCGCGACGGCAAGCGCACAGTGTTCCAATGATGGTATGGAAGTGCTAGAAAAGGTTCGCTTGGAAAATCGATATTTACGATTTTTAACTGGTAATTATTATTTAGAATGTTTATTATTTAATAACAATATGAAGAATTATATAATAGAAAATACATTATTACATAACTCAAAACAATATCTGACTCTTTATCTTAACCAGTACTGTAATTCCACTTCCATTCTTCTATTAGATAACATTTTGGGAAAATACAGTTGCATATTACAGGACAATAATATTTTTTACAATAATGTAACGAATTAGTTCGTTCTGAAACAATAATTAATGTTAACAAATAGGTACCCGGTAGGGGTCATTTAAGAGAATTTTGACCCCAGGCTTGATCATTATTGATGTACAGTTTTCTTTGAGAATGTTGTAAATCCTCGTGATTTTAGCTATCTTTTCCATAATCCGCAAATTCCTATACTTGTTCCATGATTGCGAGATATGTCAATTCTCAGAATTTATTTTAATATCGCAGGTTTCTCTGGGTCGCAAAGCTACGTAATGCATCTGTAGGTTGGGCTTTTTAACATACTGCAGTTCTTTCGAACACACTAAACACTTCGTCATTGTTCCAGTATCTACAAAAGGATACCTTTCTTCCATAACAGAAAGAAAATTGAGTGATATAGATGGTTTCCTTCTCATGTTGCCTGAAAGACCGGCAAAGGCCCACTGTTTTCGGTACCGGTGACAGCCGTCTGCCCCGCCTACCCTCCCCCATTCACTCGAACCGCTTCTCGGAGGGGAAACAGTGGTCCGACGTCATTCCTTGTCCAGTTGGCAATCACTGGCCTAGACCACGAGTAGGATTTTTGGTTTTTGTTTTCAAATCGAAAAAATCCCTGTCGATCCGCCTCGAGTCGAAGCATTGAGATTTTGAAAAACTTTCTTCAACATTTGGGGGTACTTACATGAAGCCCCCCGGACATTTTCAAACATTTCTCAACAACGGTTCCAATTTTTTTCTTTAAATTAGTTATAAGAATAGAGTGAAATACACTTATTAAGGTGGCATATTAAAGACCAATTTTCACAATTAACTCTGCATTTTCGAAAATCGCAAAAGTTTGAATTTTATTCGGCATCTCCCTCCACCCATAAAATTGCAGATAGAGATTTTTCCTTCAAATAAAATTTGTTCTCTCTTGCGAGTTCTTTCATTAGGGTCCTGTATATTTTTTGAAAAATTTTATTAGTTTTCGTGCAATATTGCGTGCATATCTGCTATTTTAAAAATTTACAAAAACAAGACTTTCTCAAAAACGGCTCCAAATTTTTTCTTTAAACTTTTGGTAGGGATAGTGATAAATGTACTCTGTGAGATGACAAACGCCATATTGCTCTTTTCTTTTGTTTTTTCAAAAGTTACAAAACTAATTTTTGACTTGTCTCTCAAGTCGTTAATATTTACATTAGCGACGATTTGTTCACATTATTATATTTATGTGTGATTTAAATAACGTCATATAATGTTTCTCAAAAACTCGACGGGTTTCTGTGAAAACTAGCTCAAAATTCCGCATTTTCAGAAATGGTCAAATGCCATTTTCTCATGGCTCCAAATATTTTCTTCAAACTTTTTGAATGGATACTGCTAATTGCACTCTTCAATTTGATATGAAGTTAATTTTGGAGTATTTCTTTGTTTTTTCGAAAATTACACAAATGTAATTTTTTTGAAAAACTCTCACACTGTTGGTATGCATATTTCCCTCAACTTGTAAAACTGTTGTATTTGTGAGTTCAAGTGCTTCAAATGAAGTTTTTCGAAAACTCAACAAGTTTCTGTGAAAAAGAGCTTCAAATTTCAAATTTACAGTAACACATAAATGTCATTTTCTTAAAAATGTCTCCAAATTTTTTAAAGAACATTGCCATTTAGGTCATTATTTTACTGTTCTTTAATATTCTTAAACTAATATTTCGAATCTACTATTGGGAAATAGAAAAACTTTTAAAATGTACTTTGGCTGGTGATAGATGGCAGCTGGCAAGAGTACGTGTCAAGTCCAAATGGCTAGCCGAGACCAAAGGAAATAGAAAACTAATACGGGAAGGTCCGTGCCATTCTGTAGCACCAAACGTAGTTCAAAATGTTATGACAAATTTCAGTTTTTAAATCCCATTTTAAAATAGGAAATTATTTCGCTCATTTAATTAATTTATTGTTTTCCTAAAAAAACAAATTCATTAGCCTACTTGTCGCCAAACTATGAATGTTAGGAACAAGCAAAATTTCATTCAGAGATTCATGTAAAGTAGCTTGAGTCAGAGCATCACAAGGTTTTTAGATCGTTGGTTCCCTATAATCATGGAGAAACAATATCATTTCTCTATGCTCTTATGATCACTTGATTAATTTCTTCATACCAATGTTGTTGAGCGAGCTGGAGAGTTTTCTGCAGGACAAGGCAATTGACCTTCCTTGATTACCATAGACTTATTTTGCATTAACCAAAGTTGAGGATATTGAAGAACGATAATGTATACTTTCATTATTGCAATTTCTTATTCATTTTAAAATTTATTTGTAACATTTTTGTTTGGTCCAGAAGTCTAAGTCGTCAATAAAGAAATTATCAAAGTATTTCATAATATGAATATCACTCAATTCTGTGAAATTTAGAATAATCCACCCACAACTATTATCTTCGTGGTCAAATTTAAATATAGTGACTTGTGATGGATTATCAGCTGACATTGTTACCCATTTGGGAGCTTCAATACCAAAAATTGAAGTTGTTAAAAAGCTTCTGATTGGATGACCACATCCCACTACTCTATTTATATTGGACACAAATGATACTTCTAATTGAGGTTGGCTAATGATTTGATGGACTCTTATGTGTGCCTTCTTTCAGAGAGGAAGTCAAGCTAGCTGACCAATGTTGTAGATTTACTGCATGTAAAACATGAAGCCTGAAATAATCCTCTCAGCTAAATTTAAATTGCCTGTTTCATGATCCAAGTGGTACCTCCTGAGCTGAGAGGAATCTGCGCCATCAGATGGAAGAGCAGGTATTAA
The DNA here is from genome assembly GCA_031308135.1 of Acheta domesticus. Taxonomy (NCBI): domain Eukaryota; kingdom Metazoa; phylum Arthropoda; class Insecta; order Orthoptera; family Gryllidae; genus Acheta; species Acheta domesticus. The sequence goes on from JAHLJT010005437.1 coordinate 67,900,365, forward strand.
ATTGAATGGTTCTCCAGTCTAAAAAACCTATCCCTTTCTTAAACCCGAGGAAAAAAAAAAGAACCTTGAACCCTTAGAAACATTTAAATGTAATCATTCTTTACAATTATTTCAAATTAAATAACAAAACTTTTAATTTTAGGTATTCAAATATTCAATAAAAACTAAAATTGAATCACAACAAATCCATTCATCAAGAAAATAAAAAAGAAAACAGGTACAAAATAAAATAAACTCACAACAAAATACAAACTTCATTTGCTATTATTGACAACTCCAATTTCATAACAACAAACACACAAACATTTACAAGTACAAAGTAACCTTACAGCAAAATGTGAAATTATTTTGCAACTTTGCTACATATTACTTTGCATTTGTTACTTTATTACCCAAACATAATAATGTGAATGAAAATGTATGTTATTGATAATGCCCAAAGGAGTTTGACATCTTAAAATTGGGGAGAGGGAGAATAATCCTTGGGCACACCATATACAAACTTATATTTCAATTTGACTGTTCCAATCATGAACTTTTATTTTCTATAAACAAGATAAAAAAAGAAATTCCCAACAACCCTCCACCCCAAAGTTCTTTTTTGTTTTGTTTTTTAACATAATTTTTCCAACCCTTCTTCTGATATTAATTACTTTTGTGCTAGCAATACATAAAATAACAATGCTTAGAAATGGGAACACAATTTTCAGCAATTAAAATCATTAATCAATAAACTATTTATTAACGAATCAGTTTCAGTTCACACAATCTTTAAATGTTTGGATATTTAGAATTTTCAACATTATTTCAGAAATTCAAAGACGATACACACTTTTTTCAAAAACATGCCAAACATAAGAAAATAAAAACATTCTTTGCACAACTTTGTCTCTCAGAAGAGATGAGATCCTTTCTCAAAACAAAACAAAACAAAACAAAACAAAACAAAAAAAATCATTCTTGAAAACAAAGTTTAAAAAATTCTGCATATAAAAATGAACATTATGAATGACTGTGGAATAGGAAATAATTTAGAACACTTCCCTAAAGGTCAAGTTGCATCTAAATTTTAAAAAAAACTAAATTAACAAGGATAATACATGTCGTCAACATAATATTATATACAGTTTATTAAACAAAACTTTGGATTCGTGCATATGTGTATGTGTATGTGTGTGTGTGTGTGTGTGGGGATTAAGAGTATGGAAGCAAGACACAGTGAGGAACTTCCCAAACACAGTAATTTCAAGCCACAACCTCATCACACAAATACCATTAACATTATTTCAATTTACAAAATAAATGTATTTCTTTAAATAGAAATACAAAACATTATGTAATTATTTGTTCCTAAATATACAATATTGTACAAACTTTTCCGCTAGTTTTCTGATGGTGCCATCTATATATACAAATATGACCAGAACAATATGACTGGAAGAAGGCATGCACCACCATTGTACATCAGTCAACTTTCCCTCTTAAATTATTATTATTACTTGATATTTTACAACCAAGAGGGAAATGTTGATAGCATTAAAAAGTTATGACTTATTTGTTAGTCCACACACTGCAATATGAATGTAAGATATTGAACACATCTTCTGTTTCTTGCAAGTACTACTGCATTTGAAGTCACCTTCTCTGTCATGCACATCATTGAAGCTCACTACATGACAAAACTTGTCACTGCATCTGTTACTGGAAAACAATAACAAAAATTAGTAATTTAAGAAATATAAAATACCAGAACCTACTTTTTAATAAGGAATTACTGGATATTCTTATTAAGTTGTTTAATATTTCTTCAAATGGATTCTCAAACTTATGGCACCTAATTTATATTATTAAATCTTTTCAATATTCTCTTCTTTTAAAAATGTATTTTTTTTTCCTTTTTTGAGTAACTGAAGATTACAAAAACAATGGCATACATCATTTCTCTTGTAAAGATCATTTTTCATCTCTTCTATTCAGTGAATCTTTACAAATGAAGTGACAATCAAAAGATAACTTTTTTCAGACTTGACTAATTCCTTCAGTATGTAATACACCAAGGAGGATGGCATTTTGTACAATTCATAAGATGACTTTGGGACAAAACTGAAATGTGATATTGCTGGCAAGGAATAACTTGACTGAGGGTGCCCCCCATGACTGGGGTGCAACACATGTCAGGGGAAAAAAGTATACAATTTTGTGAATTACACTACCAAACCAAAATATTTTATGAACAACCAACAACAACAAACACCCCACAGTAGTTGTATATTTTATATTATCTGTTTCTACAAGAGTACATAAAATGACAAGAAACAAAGTCTAAACTAACTCAGACATAACATTAATTAAAAAACAAGATTATTGTTTTATGTAATCCAGTACAATTCTGGAAAGTTTAAGATATAGATTACAGATATTGGTCGTATTGTGAGTAGTTTGTAATGGAAACTTCGCAACTTACATATTATTTATTCAGATCATTTGGCATTGTTTTATTTTAGGTTAAATATGAATGATTGAATTATTTCATTAGAAACTTCATTCTTCATTTAGAAAGTAAATAAAATTGAATGTTATGTCATTAACTCACTCTTTGAAAGTGAAGAACCATAAACTGAACAAATGGAAACAGTATTAAACAATTCAGTCAATGAAAAGAGTATAAATGAAATGTGTGATATGAAAAAAGAGAAAATGCAAAGTGAAGTTCGTTACTCTTGCAAGAAGTGTAGTTACTAATCAAGAAAATCGTTGTTACAAGAAAAACATGAAAACAGTTGAATGATGCTACCTATTCTCTTATAGAGAGAATTACGAGAAGGAAATATGAAAAGACAAACTGAATCAAGGTAACGATTAGTTAATTTGTAAATAAATAAATCTGAATCATCAAAATTAGGTAAAAAATAAAATCTTGTCCGTTAACTGGTTCTAATGATCTTGGGCAACAAACCCTCCCTTGGGCTTTTTGTTACTGCTCAATCATTAGAACCCTCATAACACCTTTGGTGCAAAAATAACTATTATCAACAGCAATCATAATACCTCAGAAAACCTACAATGAGTAGAGTAACAGTTTACACATTCTGCGGGTTTATGAATAATGGCACATACCTTTTACTTGCTTTCATTTCAGTCTTGGGAGTAAAGCCATGATGCTTCCAGAAGTGGCAACATCCCATGGTGTCAACCCAAACGGATCCTTGATTGTGGGGTCTGCCCCTGCTGCCAGCAGAATCTCCACCATGCGCTTGTTACCCCTATCTGCTGCACAGTGCAGAGGCGTCCAGCCATCTTCATCTTTCATCTCCAGTGATGCTCCGCCAGTGGCCAGGGTATGTACACATCCCTCGTGGCCTCTGCACATAATTACATTTCACTTCAACCAAGATTATTACTTGATTTATTTATTTTTAATTACAGGCAGCAGTAACACTGACTGCATCTGAATCTGTGTAACCTCACAATTTCAGTTCAATACATAAATACATCAATATTGCTTATATATGATTGATACTATGTTGTTACATATTGGATAAATTGTTTGAAGCATGAATTTTAAAGTACAGATTACAAGCTTTAATTTTATGCAGACAGGAAGTATTTTGGATGATTTTTCACGAAGCTATGGCCATGTGAAAATTATCTATTTTTATGTTTCTCACATTAACTACATTCCGACTATGACATACTTTCACCTGACACAAAATCAGGGTGTTTATGGGGTTTATAGCATCAGTATGGCAATCAGCATGATAGTTAATAAAATGTCAAGTGTATATATTACACGTAATGGATTCTAATCAAGTACTGGACTTTAATCAAGTACAGGACTTACCACCACTACAGCAAGTCAAAAAGTTATCATAACATTAATTTCATGTACAATTTCAATAATGTTAAAAGTAAAACCATCAAAAAACATTGTTAAAGGCCTTCATGTAATATTTTATTATCGTTTTTCATTTAACTTGCATATTACGCAACTGGTACTTAGTGTCAATAAAGCCATGGTTTTCTCATGACATTGTGTAGAAAGATCATCTCTATTGAGAATATTGTTCTCCGGTATTGTTAGATGTAAACTTCAATACACTACAATAATTTTGTCACCAAATCATAACGGTCTTTGTAAAATTTAAGAACAATGCGAGTGTAGATTGGTAAAGTACCTAGAGTACAGACACACTGGAATTTATCCCCCTCCCGAGTTTGAACATGAATATTTTGCTTCAATTTCATATCCAAAGTTTGGCCAGTAGAAGACAGTTGTCTTTACTAATTATGTTTCTTAAGATCTTAAAGAACTTGACTGATTGCCCCACTATTCATGGTCAAATTCCACTGTAGACCTTGTATTACAACTAACAACAATTTGTTTCTAAATTGTTTTCCTTGTAGAATGATTGTCAATGCAAATGAATTTGTTTCTAATGTTAAACCAAGCATCGACGTATTTGCTGATTCTTTAAATACATTAATTAATTCTGCTGAAGAATACATCAAGTGACTACGATGATATATTATCGTTGTGACTATATTATACATTTTTGTATTTTATTATAAACCTATATACAGTATATCCTGTGCCTTTGTATAATTAATAAATAAAAAATAAAATAACAGTATTCCTACAATAGAAAACTAAAATCTTGAAAATAATCAATAAGGGCTCATCCATAAACTAATTACGCTAAAGGCCGAGGGAGGGGGTCAGAGGCAGTGTTATGCTGCATTACATAGAGATAGGGAAGTGCGTTGCAAGAGGGAGGTGGTATTGAAAATACTCGACATTTGCATTACGTAATTTAAGGCCTCTAAGGTGTCAAAACACCTCACCCCATAACTTTTTTCCAGTCCTCAGGAGTGTTAATATTAATTATTCACAGCCAATTAACAGATGATATAAGAACCAGTACATAATTATACTTGATAAATAAATGTATCTATTTAATTCATTTATTTCTGAGTATATGACATCCTTTGATTAAAATATTTAAACAAACAAAAGATATGGACAACAAGTAATTAAACTAATTCATTTAACAGCACAAGCAGAAATGAAAACTGAAATAACCTGGCAATAGCAATATGCAGGGATGTGGAACCCTCACGTCCAATGGAATCAACAGCAACTCCGTTTTTGATGAGCTTGCATAACACATGATACCATCCATTTTCTGCAGCACGCCACATTATCTCCTCACCAATATAAGTGCGTGCAATCTTGGGGCAAGCCTTCAACAGCTCCACAGCTACCAGATCGTGTGTACATGCTCTTAGCGCATCAATGATCTGCAAGTAAAAATTTCATTTTTTAACTGTTTCTTTCATTTTATGCCACACTTCATTTCATTTATTTACATTCAATGATTTATTTATCCAAAGGATAAATATACCCGAGTAAATGAATATTACAATAACAGCAAATTATAAATTACAATATTGCAATAAAAATTGTGTTATTATAATTGACAGTGTTTTGTTTAAAGGCATTAAGAAACAATTAATTTAACGTTCTTTTTATTAACCTTTGGAGACAAGCAGATTTACACTTTTAGAGTACTGAAGGGGTACATGTTGGTCCCCATTTATTTTTAACTTTCCCATATACATACATATATACAGAGTAATATACGTAGTGTAGAAAAAGTTATGTAATGCTGCTGAAAATTGATTTCGAGATTTCAACGGAAATACATGTTTTGGGGTCACCTGATACGGAAAAAGTGGATTTTTACAAAACATCTGTCTGTCTGTCAGTCAGTCAGTCTGTCTTTGAACACAACTAATGCCCAAGCCATGCATAGGATTTTTTTCCAAACTGAAGAAACCTCTGTTCATCTGGCTGAAGTCGAAGCTTAGAGATTTTCAAAAACATACTTTAAAATATGGGAGTATTTTACGTGAAACCCCTGGACATTTTCAAAATTTTCTCAAAAATGGCTCCAAATTTTTTTCTTTAAATTTTTTGTAAGAAAAGAGTAAAATACATTTATGATGATGGCATAAGTCCAAATTTCACAGTTAACTCTGAATTTTCGAAAATTGTAAAAGTTTAGAAAGAGATACTTTCACCAGCTCTTGGATTATTGAATTGAGAACCTGAGGGATCCTATTTTGTAACAGGTGACTGGCAGATACACTGTCCTCTAAGGCGGACGCAGAAGTATCTTGACACAAAGGCTAATAAAGATGGTGGAGCTAAGACCCCAAGAATGTTTGGTGCAAAGAATGTTGTACCTCCAGGTGGTATCATATGCTTTCTCTATATCGAAGAAAATGGCTACCAGATGTTGACGTAGCACCAAAGAAATGGATATTTGTGTGGCAAGGGTGACCAGGTGACCCATGGTTGACCTGTTGTTCCTGAAACCACATTGGATGGGCGTAAGTAGGTTTCTCTGTTCCAGGAGCCAGGCCAGATGCGTTTTCACCATTCGCTCTAAAAGCTTGCAAACACAACTTGTGAGCAAGATTGGGCAGTAGGTTGACGGGTTTGTCCTGTCCTCCATTTCTTTGGGAATTGGAATGAAAATTGCTTCGCGCCAAGTCCTAGGAAAGGTATGTTCCATCCAAATCTTGTTGAAGAGGGAAAGACGTGCCTTTTCCGGCAGGTGTTCTTTTGTAATCAATTAGGTTTGCGGTGGTGGGGAACCTATTGAGCCTCGCCAGTGCCCGCTTTCGGTCACGCACAGCGATGGCAGTCAGCATTCCACCGAGGCACAGGGAAGTGTCGTGGCCGGCACGCAGACTGCGGGATTGCAATGATGGCTGCGCGAAGACGAGGGTGAATTTGGCTACCAACGCATCGATGTTATTAGAACAATTGTCTGGTATTTTAATTTTCTCGCTGAATGTATCCCAGTCAGCTCGATGGATTAGCCAGCAATATTTTCGAGACAGTATCTCTCCTGCAGGACCTCATACCACCCCAGGCGGGATTGTGGCCATTGAAGTCCTCCTGAAGGCAGACTATAGATGGCCTATGGCGAGAAATTATCTTTCTCAATTCTTATGTACGAAAGCCGTTTAAATTCCATGAGAGGGCCATTAAAGGGAATTATTTCTTTAATAGCTTATTTTATTTCTCATCTTCTGAAAGGTTGTAGAGGAACACTTGTGGTGCCCCTTGTCAATAGCAGTCATCCTGATTGCGGCTAGATATGGTCGCCTGTGTCGGGTGGATTTTCCATTGTGTTTATTTTTCTTTTCTTTTTGCCACAGGTGACCGAGATCTACAGGGGGGTGGAGGATCGTGAGTGAGTGATATGTTTCGATGAGTCTCGGAAGCAGTAAGAAGTGGACGGGACTTCGATGACGAATTTTTGTTCGGAGACAATATCTGACTTGAGTCGACTTTCATAAGGGGCTCAGTGGAAGTCATCGGATGGCTGGTGGAGTTTTTGGTATGTGTTTTATACTTCGTGGATATTATCACTTTTCTACCTTGAATACACGCAGCATCTTCAGGGAAGTCTATAGGCGACACCTGACAACTGAAGTGCGCCACTAGAGCAGAGGTACGTTGTGTTTGGCAACTTGGTGTTACCCCCGAGGACTAAGATTTTGGGGCACTGGAGAAGGATCGTGACAGGTCTACTGGATTTCTAGCCTGGTGTCCTCAGGGAGTGGCCTTTTTCGGACACACTCATCTTCTGAATCTCTTTCCCGAAGAAAGGCGGGGCACGGGTTATAGTTGGCTGAATGGTCGCCTTCACAATTGACACAGTGCCATGGTGTAGTGCAAGGTTGCGGGTCGTGCACTGATGTTCCTCACTTCCGGCTTACTGACATACATCGTTGCTGGGTATGCCCAAACCTTTGACACTTGAAACAGCGCAAAGGGTTTGTTACATACTGTAGTACACGGAGGTTGTAAAAACCACAAATGATCCTTTCCCGAAGGAATGGACGGTTAAACGTAAGGATCACGGTCTAAGTAGGGATTACTTTCCCCTGCTCCTTCCCTTTGATCATATATACTTCAGTCACGACAGAAATATATAGGATCTTAATTTTGTTAGCATTTTTTATTATCAACACATAAAAACGTTCCTTTTTATAGGGAGCTGCTTTTTTTGAAATATGTATTTGAAAATAAGGCAGTATTTTACATGATTAAAAGGCGCAAAGTTAATTGCAATTTTAGCTTTCCAGGATTAGAGCTCTTGGTAATTACTTTTGCCCAGTAATTATGTGAATAAATACACTATGTAATCAAAAGTATCCGGACACGGAGGCGGTGGTGTTATGATGAGGTTGTGTTCTTCATGGAGGGGGCTTGCACCCCTTGTTGTTTTGCATGGCACTATCACTGCACAGGCTTACGTTGATGTTTTAAACGCCTTCTTGCTTCCCACAGTTGAAGAGCAATTGAGGGATGGCAATTACGTCTTTCACCACGATTGAGCACCTGTTCATACTGCACGGCCTATGGCGGAGTGGTTACACAATAACATCCCTATAATGGACTGGTCTGTTCAGAGTCCTGACTTGAATCGTATCGAACACCTTTGGGGTGTTTTGGAACGCCGACTTCGTGCCAGGCCTCACCGACCTATATCGATACCTCTCAGTGCAGAGCTCCGTGAAGAAGGGGCTGCCATTCCCCAAGAAACCTTCCAGCACCTTATTGAAAGTATGTCTGCAAGAGTGGAAGCTGTCATCACATCAAGGCTGAGGGTGGGCCAACACTCTCTTGAATTTCCGATGGAAGGTGCCACGAAATTGTACGTCATTTTCAGCCACGTGTCCAGACACTTTTGATCACTTACTGTATGTTGATAGCTTGATCTGATATTATTCTCTATCGGGGCGAACCTAGCTGGTCCGGGCTTAAAATAAATGCTAGGTCGGTTTTTTTTCTATGGTGAAGTTCGAGCAGCCATTTTCCTACAAGCGGTCAAATATGAAATTAATTTAAAATATTGTTAATTTTTAAATTCAGTTAAAATTTAAATACATACATTTTTATTTTGGCGCGAAGTAACATTCTATTAATTGCATTTTTCAAAACAATTGTATTTTTATAAAATAAAAATCAAAAACTTCAAAGACGATTTGACCCATAATTAAATTTATAACATTTCAGTTTTGAGGATTTGATCTTATGTGATAATTGTGATCTATTTTTTCTCATTTACTAAAGAAAGTATTATTTATTACTCTACGTTAATACATTTTAATTGAAATATTTTTAAATCTACTTAAAAAATAATGCACGACTTAAAAATGAATGTAGAAAAGGTTCCTGCAAAAATAATTATTACGTTCAATTTCAAAAGCTGATATTACAATAAAACTGTACAAAAAAATTACATTGCATATGATGTTTACCTGCTTACAAGATACTGATGACACATTTGTCTTCTTACTTGACATTGAGGGTCTGTGCTACAATGCAGATATTAAAGTTATCAAATGTAGTATGTATCCCTATTCAAATTATGTTAACTGTTGCTGTTCCTATTGCAAGCTGTGAGAAATATTTCAGCAAGTTAAAATTCTGGTCTACACAAAAATTGTAAAGTTATCGCATTTACGAGTTTCACAGTTTCGTATCTATAAATAATTATGTATTCTTATTGATAGTTGTCATTTTAGTTCACATTCTTAACACAAATGTAAATAAATATTGATAACATGAATTGTTATTCTTTCTTTATTATCTCAATTCCTAAAATTAAAAAAATTAAAAACTGTCAAATTTTTTTGAGATAAATTGTTTATGAAACTTTTTGAAAATAATCATAATCTTATTCGTACTAGTGTACACCCTCTGAAACAAATAACAACAAACCTAATTTAATGTATTCTGACAGGGGCGCAAATTCTGTGCTTGCCATGGGCGCCTGTATACCTAGATATGCCTCTGCATACAGGGCGAGGGGCAGTGAAGTAGAAGGGGAAGAAAAGAGAAAGGATGTTATACCGGGTGGTTTTTTTATCGTTCGCCGAAGATTCCGGCCGCGTCGCCCGGGCAGTCGAGGGCTCATTCGCCCGGCAAACCGCTGACTCAACTCCCGTGCTATACGAGACCTATCGCTGCGGCGCTTAACGTACTTAAAAGAAGATGCTGAAAGTGGTGTCCTTCGACTCGATGCATTCTTGGCACCTCCGAAACACATTATGATTTGCCCTTCGAAGTAAGTCTCGAGGAATTGTTGCGATTTTCTCTTCAATAGAGCTTCACGAACAATCACTTCACGACAAAGATCGGAGTGTGGTGTGCGTTGAGTTCCACAAGAAATATTTTTCTAGAATTATTCACTATTTTTTTCAACACCACCGTTACTGCTGACGTGTACATACATCAAATATTGGCATCATTCTTCCAACAATTGACACCAGAAGAAAGGCACTATGGTTACTTTCAACAGGATTCGGCAACTGCTCACACTGCTGTTCGATCCATGAACTTTTAAATAATGTTTATTGTGACGATCGTATAATTATAATATGACCTCCTAGATCGCCTGATCTATCTCCTTGTGATTTTTTCCTGTGGGAGTACTTGAAAGATCAGGTGTATGCAGAAAACCTGCTTTCGGAGGAAGAGCTCCGGCGCTCTATTGAAGAGAAAATCGCAGCAATTCCTCGAGACTTACTTCAAAGGGAAAATCAGAATGTGTTTCGGAGGTGCCAAGAATGCATTCGAGTCGAAGGACACCACTTTCAGCATCTTCTTTAAAGTACGTTAAGCGGCGCAGCGGTAGTTCTCGAATAGCACGGGAGTTGAGTCAGCGGTTTGCCGGGCGAATGAGCCCTCGACGGCCCGGGCGACGCGGCCGGAATCTTCGGCGAACGATAAAAAAAACACTCTGTATAAGAATGAACAGGAACAATGGAGGAGGAGAAGAAGAAAGATGACTGGTGAAAGGAAGGAATACTTGCCTCCCTGAATCCCCGTCAGGATGTGGAACAACCCATCTTGAGGGAGAAAGAAAAAGAGAAGGAAGAGGGAGAGAGAGAGACAGAGACAAGGAGAGAGAGGGAGAGATACACAGAAAAACAATGTACAACATTCTTACCTCCAAATAACTGCGTTTTGATGGATTCAAGGGCTTTGATGACTTCAAGACACTCACACTATAAACACTTGGTTTATAATACCCAAGCAATGGGAACTTTTTCCAGTGAAGTAGTGTCTTCTCCAGCACAGAGCGCCACCCCATGGCAGCTGCTCGCTGCATCACAGCTGCACGGGTTGCAGATTTCGCACTTGACCAAAGGGTGTCCAAAATTTCTTCCGTTTTCGCAACTCGTATTGCACAATGGAGGTTTTTCAAATGATCTTCACCCTCGCACCCTTGTTCAAGGCAGTGACTCAAGAGAGCAGATACTGGGCGTGCCCAACCTTCTCTTGCAACACGAGCCAGCATCTGTAAAAGGTACAAAGTATGATCATTTCATATTTAAGTATTTTTACTTTCACATATATGTACACACACACGCACGCGCGCGCACGCACGCGCACACATATAGATAGATATACACACAGAGTAATATACGTAGTGTAGGGAGAGTTATGTAATGCTGTGGAAAATCAATTTCGAGATTTTAATGGAAATACACGTTTTGGGGTCCTCTGATACCGAAAACATGTTTTGTTTTCAAAACGTCCGTCCGTCCATCCTTCTGCCTGTCCGTCAGTCTGTGAAAAACACTAGCACATAAACCATACATGCGATTTCCTCCAAAATGGATATTCCCCAGTCGATCTGCGTCCACTCAAGGCGCAAATACCCCCACATTTTGAAAAATTTCTTCAAAATTTGCGGGTACTTTACATGAAGCCCTCCAGACATTTTCAAAATTTTCACAAAAACGGCTCCAAATGTTTTTATGTAATTTCTTGTAAGAATGGAGTAAAAAAACTAAAGGTGGCATAGGTCCCATTTTCACAGTTAACTCTTAATTTTCGAAAATTGCAAAAGTTTGAATTTTTTTTCGTCTTCCTAAAACTACAAAATTGAAGATACAGATTTTTCCTTCAAATACAATTTGTTGTAAAACGTTAGTTCTTTCATTAAGATCCTATACATTTTTTGAAAATTTTAGTAGTTTTCTGGCAATATGGAGAGAAATATTTGCAATTTTAAAATATTACAAAAACAAGATTTTCTCAAAATCGGCTCCAAATATTTTCTTTAAACTTTTAGTAGGGATAGTGCTAAATGTGCTCTAAGAGATGACATTAACGCCATACTGCTCTATTCTTTCGTTTTTTCAAAAATTACAAAAATGTCATTTTTTTGACTTCTCTCTCACGTCGTTAATATTTACATTAGCGGCGATTTGTTCACATTAGTATATTAGTGAGTACATGCGATTTAAATAATGTAAAATAAAGTTTCTCGAAAATTGAATAGTTTTCTGTGAAAAATAGTTCAAAATTCCATACTTTCAGAAACACTCAGACGCAAGGAAGAGGAGGAGGGAGTGACGAGGAAGGGAAGGGAGGGAGACGGGAGGAGGAAGGAGAGTTGAGGACGAGGAGGAAGAGGAGAGGGAGGAGGGAGTGTGGAGGAGGAGGGAATATTGAGGACGAGGAGAAGGAGGAAGTGTGGAGGAGGAAGTGACAAGGAAGAGTAGGAGGAGGGAGTGTGGAGGATGAGGAGGAGAAGGTGGGATGTGGAGGAGGACGAAGAGGAGGAGGAGGGAGTGACGAGGAGGAGGGTGTGTGGAGGAGGGCAAGGAGTAGCAGGGAGTGTGGAGGGGGAGGGCGGAGGAGGAGGAGGAGGAGGGAGTGGGGCACTCACGCTGAGGCGGTGTCCGCAGGCGGCGGCGCGGGGCGCGGCGGCGTGCAGGGCGAGGAAGGCGGCGCAGGAGCCGGCGGCGGCCATGGCGCGGCGGGCGAGGGCCATGGGCAGGGCGGCCGGGCCGGCAGGGCGGCCGCGCCGGGGCGGCGGGTGCAGCAGCAGCTCCAGGACGTCGATGAGGCAGTCGCGCGCCGCCGCCACCACCGCCGACGGCGCCACCACCGCCGCCACCGCCGCCTCCTCGCCGCCCGCGTACGCCCACGGCGCCGCCCCGCCGCCCACCAGCAGCGCCACCATGGCCGTGTCCCGCAGCAGCACCGCCCGCACCAGCGCCGTGCGGCCCTCGGCGTCCGCCACCTCCGTCTTGGCGCCCTTCTGCAACGCGACACACCAACCGACACCCTCAGCTTTGTTCGGCCTTGACGGACTTACGAGACTGGAATAGTTCGCCTGTGTTTCAACACTTTCTTCAATGCTTGAACAAATCTTAATACAAATTAGCTCTCTAGCTATTTACGAGATGCATTCAATAATTAAAGAGACATATTGGTCTGGAGAAATAAAAGTTTATTTTTACATGGCATGACTTTTCCTACTTTCTAATATATTCCTTATCAGCATTTATGCACTTGTTCCAACGGGTTACCAGCTTTTTTTATGACGGCTGCAAAGAACACTTTATCTTACTGCTTGAACCAATTTCCCACAAATTTTTTGACATCCTCGTTATCCTAGAACTTTTCCCCGCGTAATGCCCCCTTCAGCGGTCTAAACAAATGGAAATCGGATGGTGCTAAATCGGGGCCGTAAGGAGGATGAGAAAAAAAAAGAAACTATTTTGTCGATGGTTGCATGGCTTTGTTGAACAGTGGGAGAACAGTGGGAGTGTTTTGCTGGAGAATCGCACCTCTCCTCTGAGACCGACGACGTTCCTCTCTCATGACTGGCTTTACCTTGTTCAAAAGGATATCTAAGCAGTATTGGCTGTTTATTGTACGCTTTGCTTAGTGATAACCACAAAAAGCGCACCTTCAGCGTCCCCAAACACAGTCAACGTGACTTTTCCTGCTGATGCGGCCAGAACGATGTTTGTCAGTCACTGAGTCTTGCCCACTTTTGAACTGTTCACATGCAGAAATTAGTTCTTACAACTTTCACCATACACTTTAGTCATTCTAGAGTATACATTAGTTATTTTTTCACATTCAGCAAGTTCAAAACAAATCGCGGTTGTTAAAGCAATGTGCAATGCAATTTTCAACTGGACTCGCCATCGTTCAACTTAATTTTGAGAGTATGAACACAACAATGCTGATCCTCCAGACGGTCAGCGCTCATCCCAGTGATGCCAACGTAAAGTCCTAAAATTACCTAACTTGTTCTACCCACTGTTCTTCTCCAGACCAATTTGTCTCTTTAATTATTGAATGGCCTACGCCTATGTATTTTACAGCAATGTATTACTGAGAAGTTTCTACTGTTAAATTAGAAATATTTTCTACTAAGAAAGTTGTATAAAAATATCGGGGTTTTACCCTCAACCAGGTATCTCCCATAAGCGGGGCGCCGCCCCTGCCGGGACAAGCTCTAAACTCCCGACCGGTCTCCCGGCATGTGAGGTAGTGTAGTGCATGTGTAAGAGGAGAGGATAGGACAAGGAAGAGGAAGGAAAGATGGCGCGCGGTCCGTGGCCCGTTTGGTAGGGTACTGCTCCGGCATTCGCCTGGTGTTGATCGGAGAAACAACGGAAAACTACCTATCAGAGCAGCCGGCCGCTAGAATTCTCCTCCAGATAGCGACTGATTTCGACCTAGCTGACAAGTTAGTGTCGAAAATCCTGCCGCCGTCGGGACTCGAACCTAGGACCTCCCAGTCAGAAGGACTGCAGTGACATTAGTTAATGCCGGTCATATTTCTGGAGTGTTTATATGTTTCTGCAGTGCAAATTTTTGCGTTGAAACTATTTTTTGACACCAACTTTTGAGTGCCTATTGCGGCTCAGTCATTCGGAATATGCGAAGAGTTTATTAGAGAAAATATGCTTAAAATCGTCTCCAGAGCTTATTTCGCATCTGGCCACTCTCTCAGTCTGAATCAGTGAAAAACTCCTGATTGACAGTGACTATTCACTGATGGTGTCAGTTATAACCCTGCCACTGACAATCAATGAATTGAACTGAGCAAATCAGTGAAAATCTGGATCACTTTTTGAATCGGGAGAAACTTCTCTTTTTGAATCACTGAATTCTGTGACAACTAGTTGAACGTGACAACTGAACGATCAGTGAACGGCACATTTACCACTGACGACCAGTGAAATACTGGCGTCATTATGAAAAGGTTCGCATATTCGCTGATTGTCAGCGAAACGACCCATTTCGACTGAAGACATCAGTGACTTCGGCTCTCACTGACTGAATCAGCGACAATTTCACTGATTCAGATTCAGAGAGCACCCCGCGTCAATAAATCGCCTCACCTCGAGCAGCAGCTGCGCGAGCGCGCGGTGTCCGCGGCAGGCGGCGACGGCGAGCGGCGTGGCGCCGCGGGCGTCGGGGGCGTCGAGGGCGGCGCCGGCGGCCAGCAGCAGCTCGGCGGCCAGCACGTGGCCCGCGCGCGCCGCGCAGTGCAAGGGCGCGTCGCCGTGGGCGTCGGCGGCGCTGGGGTCGGCGCCGCCCACCAGCGCCCGCGCCAGCGCGCCGGCCTGCCCGCGCTCCGCGGCCTCGTGCAGCGACACCGGCGGCGCACCTGCGCCAGCGCACATGTTTATTTATTTATTTCGCCAAAAACAGTAAAAAAAAACTGTATATGACGTGTGGGGAAAGAGATTATCTGCGCACATTTTCTTTAGGCACAAAAATAATAATAATAATAATAATAATAATAATAATAATAATAATAATAATAATAATAATCTGGATTTTGGAGACCTTGGAGATCTATCGATTTCATCCTAGATGGATTTTGAAGACCTTGGAGATCTATCGATTTCATCCTCGACTTATTGAATTTTGCAAGGCTAGCATGAAGTCGTGGAGTACCAGGTCACTAATACAGAGCAGAAAGGAAGTAGTAGAAACCAGAAGTATTCAGATTAACAGGGGTATTTTTCAAGGAGATTCACTATCCCCTCTGCTGTTTTGCATTAGTTTGATCCCACTATCTAGACAGTTGTCGCAAGCTGACTTTGGTTACAAGCTCCATGGTGATGAAAGGCCAGTATCACATTTGTTTTACATGGATGATCTGAAAGTGTTTGCCAAGAATGAAGCGATTCTCTCCCAAATGCTGTCTGTCGTGAATGACTTTAGCAATGGCATCTGCATGAAGTTTGGTCTTGACAAATGTGCAAAAATCAATTTAAGAAGAGGCAAACTGACAACGTCAGAGAGCATTGAAGTTGATATGCACGCTGTGATACAAGATCTTGAGCCAGGTAAAACTTACAAATATCTGGGCATTGAAGAATGTGAGACCATCTCGAACAACACAATGAAAGAGAGAATTCGCAAGGAGTATTACAGAAGAGTGAGACTTGTCCTGCAGTCTGCTCTGAACTCCAGAAATAAAATATCTGCAATTGGTAGTCTGGCGGTGCCTGTAGTTGAGTACAGTTCCGGACTAGTGGACTGGACTGAGCAAGAAATCCCAATCATGGATCGAAAAACCAGAAAACTGCTAACAATGCATCATGTCGCCCACCCTCGAGCTGATGTATAGACTTTATGTGTCACGTAAGGAAGGAGGAAGAGGCCTCAGACAAATTGAAGCCTCCTGGCACAATGCAATAGTTGGAATGGGAAAATATGTAGTCAGTCATCAAGATGACCCTCTAATGAGGCAGGTCATGAAATCTGACCGAAAAATGGGAAACAGAGGCATTGTTAGTGTAGCAAAAAGCATTGCAAAGAAAACTAGGCAAGACACGTCAAATAACACAGACAATGAACTTCTGGTACTACTAAACATGAAATGTGAGACACAAAAAATGTTAAAAAAGTCGTGGAGGGACAAACCCCTCCATGGACAATATCTGAAACGAATGGACAAGGTGCAGATCAATAAAGATCAATCATTTATGTGGCTTAAAAGGGGAAGAATGAAGCCAGAATCGGAAGCATTTCTAGTAGCTGCTCAAGATCAGGCGTTGAGAACATGACATCATGATAAAGCGGTTCTCAAAATTTCCCAAGATGATAAATGCCGAATTTGCCAGGAGCAAGTAGAAACCATTGATCATATTGTCTCAGCTTGTCCAATCCTAGCAAAGACCGAATACTTAAAAAGACACGACAGGGTGTGTAGTTACCTCCACTGGCAGATCTGTACCGCCCTCGAAGTTCCAAACACATGCCCCAAGTGGTACGAACACTCACCAAAACCGGTGACGTCTGTTGGATTATGTACGATATTGTACGACCAACAAATTCAAACTGATCGCACGATAGCAGCAAACAAACCCGATATTGTTATACGGGATTTTGAGAAAAAATCGTGTCTACTTGTGGATGTTGCTGTGCCTTGCGATCAAAATGTCGTAACCAAGGAGGCAGAGAAACGTCTTAAATACAAGAGTTTGGAAATTGAGATCAGCCGAATGTGGGGCGTAAAAGCACAGGTCGTACCGATAGCTATCGGAGCTCAGGGATTTGTTCCGCAACATTTGTGTAAGAACTTGGCTAAACTTCCAGGTCATTCAAAAGACTGGGAAGTGCAAGAAATTGCTTTATTTGGCACATTTTGCGCAAAGTATTGTAGAGGCACCGTTAGTCCCTAGATCTGCTCCTTAGGTAGCTGGTTGCAACCCGGAGTAGATTTTATACTCAGCCGACTCATAACATCTGTAGTCGTGATATGGAGGATCAATAACAATAATAATAATAATAATAATAACAATAATAATAATAATAATAATAATAATAATAATAATAATAATAATAATTGTGGCATGTATCGGAATATGTTTGATCTGCACCAACTGAATTCTTACACTTTTCCAGTTAACATATGAATAACAAATGTTACCGGCATCGCTAATCGAATTCGTTTACTATACACGCTCCGTCAAGTCCGCGCATTCGAGACTTTGCGGCTTCCTGACCGTCTATACTTCGGCTTTTGTTTGTTTATTTGGTCAAAAAACAGTAAAAACCGTATATTACGTGTGGGGAAAGATATTATCTACGCACATTTTCTTGAGGCCCAGAATTTAAAAAAAGCAACATTTGAAAAACTAGAAACAAGTATTTAGAAAATAATTATTATTTTAGAAAAATTAAAATTTGAAAAATGTTTGTTCCCGAGTTATAGAAAATCAATTTCAACGGTAAATGAACTGCTGATTTGAGTTTTCTACATTGCTAGCAAAATAGTAATGAACATCAATTCTACTCCTACAATTACAAGCAAAAGGAGTGCTCAACAAAACAAGCACACAGTGAAGCTACAATTACGTCCCGAAGCAAAACAAGGGGCCATCTCAGCATTTGCTCAATGGATCACGGAAATTGGACAAAAACCTGACCGAGATGGGGTCATTGACCCGGAAGCTGAAGTACATAATTTGTTACATGCGTATTGAATATTTTTTTAAAATGTTTACAATACAAACGTAAACTAATTCATTATATATCATTGTTTTGTTAAAATAAATATTATTTTTCTTTTTAACGATCAGTTGACATAGACTAGCTGTGTAGGCAGGGTCCACGTTTTTGGATCCCTGACACTACAAAACTCAATTACGACGAAAATCAGTCTGTTCGCCAGCCGATCGCTCTGTCAGTCAGCCTCTTCGCGAGTCAGTCAACCTCTTCGCATGTTAGTCTCTTCGCCTGTCAGTCAGTTCTGTTCACGTATGTCCGCCTGTCATCGTCCGGCCATGTCCTTCTACTTGTATGTAGAAGGGTACATACAGGCACCCTTCAGCCTTCATATGCTTATTTGTAATGTAGGTTCAACGGGACCAGTGACTTACGTTCACTATAACCAGAGTTCACTACACCCGAGTTCTCTCTAACAAGAGTCGACCATACTTAGGGTGGCGCAGGCGCGGCTCGTCATTAAAGGCTGTAAGGCGGAGCCTCTCCTAGAGAAATCGCCTTCTAAAAGAAATTTAAAAATATGTTTAAACATGTATTTATTTATTAATTAATAATGGAATTCTGAGTTGTATTATGTTACAATCATATCAAAATTTTTCTTTGTCGGTTCATTAACGGCCGTCCGTAACGCATTTAAAGCTGTTGACAGGGAAGAGAGAAGCGTTAGGCTCCCACTTTATTCTCCCATAAGGCCTGTATAAAACGAGGAGGCGTGACGTCATGCATTCACTGCAGACGCTTACCAGCGGACGAAGGCTGCGGCGAGACAGCCTTCGGTGGAGCCTAGGGTCTGAAGAACGGCGGGCTCGACAGATAGCATTACTGTGCAGCTCTGCGAGTAGCATTGCGCTTCAGCTAGTTTTCCCAGTATGCGGTAGGAGCGCTATACTTGGGTTTTTCCTTCTTGGCGCATGAGGTCTTGTCTTCTGGCCCGGCAAAATCGTTGTGAAACAGAACTTACGAGTACTTGTGATTACTAGTACTAGTAACTTGTAATCTTTGTGAAACGGACTCCACAATGGAATATCTCACGGTATTTCGCGTCGTTCTCAATCGTCTGTATCAAACTTATTATTAATAGAAATACAATGCAGGCAATGCAATGCAATGCAATGCATTTGCAGCCTTCCCCATTTATAAAACCACGAGCCGCGACTGTGTCACCCAATGGGGAGCTAAAACGTCTCCAGTAACGTCACCGTGATGACGTTCAAGCTCCCGATTGGATGACACCGTGTCATCATGCGCCACGTTAAAAAAAATTAACTGTAATGCGATTTTTCTAACTCTGCCTCTCGAGCCCCTATGGCCACGATGGGATATCACACGTCATTTCGCGTCTTTGTCGATCCTACCGCTAGCAGTGGCATGATCGCAAGCACCGCTTGATACGGTCGCGAACATGCGATACCTAGAGGCACGACTGAGAAAGACGCGAAATACCGCGACATATTCCATCCTGAAGACGAGCCTTCAGAGGCAGAGCGAGAAACATCGCAGTATATAACTGAGACGTGATAGCATCACCATCTGCCAGCGCACTACACTGCGATTTTCGTAACTTTGCCCCTGACAGAAATCAGCCGTTCACGGTTTCATTCAGTCGGGAGCTTGAATGTCACCATAGTGACGTCACTGTCGCGAAATATAAGCTCCCGATTGGATGGCAGCGAAACAGCTGATATCTGTCAGGGACAAAGTTACGAAAATCGCAGTATACTCACCGCCCGGCTGCCCCAGCACGACGGTGTCGACGTCGGCGGCGTCGCCGGCGCGGTGGCCGCCGCCGCCGCCGCCCCCGCCGCCGTCCCCGGCCGCGCCGCCGCCGCCCGCCCGCGGCCGCCGGCGCTCCTCCGCCTCCAGCTGGCCCAGCACGCGCTCCAGCAGCTGCTCGGCGCGCCACACGCGTTCCCGCAGCGCCTCGGTGCGCGCCCGGCACTCGCACACCTCCGACCCCGCCTCCTCCGCGGCCGGCGCCGCCGACAGCGTCGTCACCGCCATCGGCATCGTCCTCGGCGACACCAGCGACACCTTCGCCGCCGCCATCGTCTTCGGCGACACCAGCGTCACCTTCGCCGCCGCAGGCATCGTCTTCGGCGACACCAGCGTCACCTTCGCCGCCGCAGGCATCGTCTTCGGCGACACCAGCGTCACCGCCGCCGCAGGCATCGTCTTCGGCGACACCAGCGTCACCTTCTCCGCCGCCATCGTCTTCGGCGACACCAGCGTCACCTTCGCCGCCGCAGGCATCGTCTTCGGCGACACCAGCGTCACCTTCGCCGCCGCAGGCATCGTCTTCGGCGAAACCAGCGACACCTTCGCCGCCGCAGGCATCGTCTTCGGCGACACCGGCGTCACCTTCGCCGCTGCAGGCATCGTCTTCGGCGACACCAGCGTCACCTTCGCCGCCGCCATCGCCCTCGGTGACACCAGCGTCGCCGAAGGCATCGTCGTCCTCGGCGTCGCCGAAGCAGGCGCGATCCTCGTCATCATCCCTGGCATCGCCCTCGCCATCGTCACAGCCGTTGGCGTCGTCTGCGCCGTCGTCGCCTGCTGCGGCGGCGTCGTCTTCCACGTCATCGTCGCCGCCGGCGGCATCACCCTCCTCATAGCTGTCGTCGCCGCCGCCGTCTTCAGAGGGTCCTTCATCTCCTCCACTGCAACACACACAGGGAAACATTCAGCAGGAGTACGTTGAAAACGATGTTTGGATTTCGGGAGGTACTTTAGATATAACCCCAACATTTACAAAATTTTCTCAAAAACGGCTTCAGTTTTTTTTTTAAATTTTTTTAATAAAACCCTGTTCTCGGATAGCGAAAAAAATTCTTACAAAATTGCATACTGATTTTTGTTCAAATATCCAATTTTTCGAAAATCGCATCAGTTAATAATTTACCACCAGTTAGCGTCACTAACCACAGCCGGACCACAGTCAGTTACCGTCAGTGACCACAGCACGGACATTCCGTTTTAAAAGCCAGACCAGACGCTGCCCGCCATGTTGCAAGGAGAGCGAGAAATGCTGACAAGTGCGAAACATTTTGAAGGTGGAATAAAGTGACAATTTTGAACGGTGACCAACCAAAACTAACACGAACGTGTACAAGATGCAATATTTGAAATAAATGCTTCATAAATATGTTTCAATGACTTGTAATAAGGTGATAATTTTGGTATCTGGCTGCATTTAAAATTCGCGCTAATTTCTGAGACAAACTGCTGCCTGAAGATCATTGGATGAAGTCGGATGTGATGTTCATCCATATCTTTCCACGATGTTGTACATTGAGAAACGCCGACTGCTTTGGATAGATCGTCGGTAACACGCACAACAAAACGACGTAACGCACAAATCACGTCTCATAAGCGTTCATTCTATTAATTTTAAGGTATAATTGGGATTTAGTTTTTATTCAATAAAATCAGTTAATAAAAAGCAATTTATAACTAAAGACAGAATTTCCTTGCACTATCAAAATACTACAATATGCATGCAAACATACACTATCAAATAGCACGAAGCAGGGTAAAAATTGACAAAACATGCACAATCAAACAAAGTAATACTATATCTCTCTGTTTTATTGCTTTTCATGAGTGAAAAATTTAGTTTTTCTAAATTCTACTGCCAGGTATCCTTTTGTAAGAAACAAATGTTGTTGAATGCAGAAAATGCTTTATACCTTACTTAAATGGGAACATACTTCAAAGATGAAATCTGCGACAATGAAGTCAAATTATGCATTTTTTGATTTTTCAACACTAATGAAGTTTTTTACATTTTGGTGAAATTTCAAATCAGGATTTGAACTCAACACTATATATAATTTTTCCCAAACTTCTTTCTACATCTTCTTCTTGCTAAGTTTAAATATATAGGTAAGCTTGGTTTTGCTAGTACATGGATTGAGAACATGTTTCCAGAGCACACACACGATCTCTCCTAACACTTCTCATTTTCATGCACTGCATGTCATGACATTGGGCCAATATTGATTACTTTGTGGTCACAATATTTACGCGTATGTTCTATTGAATAGCAAACTGCATAAAATATTTACAGCTTGGCAAGGGAAAAGTTTTCACTCTTCATCTACTTCTAAGAATTCAGAACATTTACCTGTTTTTGCCTTCAGGGAATCATCTATTCTACAGATGATACTCTGTTTTCTTCTTGCTCCAGACTCTATATTTGACGTGTTCTTGACCGTCTTGGGAACACCTATTTTAAATCAAATTCATTACAATATGCAAGGCAGATTACAAACATTTAAAATACAGTAACTACTCTTCACAAACTAAATTTACAAATAATCATACATTAATTTTATCGAGATTAACAACACAGTATATCAAGTCAAGTTTCTACGAGCTTTCTGCAAGGGCCTACACAGGAATGTGGTGAAATAAAATATTTGCTGTCAAAGACAGCTTACATGCTCCTAGGGTGTTTATATGTTTCTGAAATTAAAATGTTTGCATAGAAAGTATTTTTTCAAAGCAACTTTTGAGGGCTTATTACGGCTCAGCCATTCGGAATATACAAGGATTTTATTAGACAAAATATTCTTAAAAGTGTCGTAAGAGCTTATTTTCGAAGTTTCGTTCCTTCCATACGTATTTCTAACCACTCGCTCGGTTCCATTTAGCTTCTTTCTTCGAACTGACACAGTAGTAAATATTCATTTTCCATTGCCATTGACATCCATTTTCTATTATTCTCTAAAATAGACTCTCACAAATCGATATAAATGTTTTATAACGCGCACGAGATGTACGGGCAGTTTACACATTAACAGTGCTGCCGCAGTCGGAAATTGCGAAACAAATATTTGGAGACAATATACAAAACAACATCTTTCAAATAAATCGATTTTCGGAAAAGAGCTCATAGACCTATGGCCCTTTTCCCAGAAAGCTCCTTTATTCACAGCTTGGCAGTGAAATAGTTTTCATTCGTCTACTTTCAAGACTTCGGTACTTTTACCTTTATTTGCCGTCAGGCAATCATCTATTCTACAGATGATACTCTGTTTCCTTCTTGTTCCAGACTCACTATTGGGCGTGTTCTTGGCCATCGTAGGAACACCTATATCAAATCAAATTTATTAGAATAAACAACAAAGATTACAAACATTTAAAATGCAGTCTCAACTCTTCACAAACTAAATTTACAAATAACAATAAATTAATTTTATCTAGATTAACAACATTGTATGTCAAGTCAAGTTTCTACGAGCTATCTGGAAGGGCCAATACAGCAATATGGTGATCTGAGATATTTACTGTCAAAGGTGTCATACACACTTTAAAGATTGAAACATATTTTAGTTGAATGTAGAACAAATTTATACCACCATGGAAGGTTTCTAAAAATATGTTACATTAATAAATGAAAAATACTACCTTGGAAATATAGCAATATTATTGAACTTCCGTATTGGCCCTTTCTCTAGAAATAAATAGTCATTGACTTTTACAATGAGTGAAACATTGCCCAGTTTTAAATTGATTTACATCAACAGCGCACATATTTCTACACGAAGTGCAGTATATTTTTCACAGTGTGCAAATTATTTATTTTCAGAAAACATTTTATCCAACCACAAAAAGCCCTTTTCGTGGAGAATTTTAAACAAATCACGAACATAATATTCTTTTGCAGCTGTTTCGGGCTCATGATTCTTTTTTTTTAAGTTTAATATTTTTTTTACTGTTGGATATTGTACTTTTGTTTCCAGAGACGAAACTGAGTAAATGCACCACCGTATGTCGGTGAACACAGGACAGTCCCATTCAGTATTCTTCTCTGTTGCACATACGCCAGCATCTTGAATGAACTCCCTTTGGTGTAGGAAGCCGAAAGTCTTGAAGAACACTTCTCCAGTCCTTTAATTGGGTTCTGTCCATGCACACGGACAGGCAAAGGGTTTTTTCTACGCTCCATCATAGCTGAGAGATACGGTAATGCAGTTGGAATTACTTGGAAGTTTCTTGAGCTTTGATTTTATGAGTTCCCAAGTCAGGTCACTTTAGCCGAACGAATGGCTTCGAACGGAAAAGAGATGAGTTCTACTGCACAGTTTCTGGCTATCATCGTACAAAAAAACGTAATAATAATATTATGTTGTTCTCCACAAGCATCGGAAAGCACAATTACTTTTTTCACATTACAGAATTCAGATAGATTTTTTTGTATGAAATGATGCGTAAGAATTCGTCTTTCTTTGCCTGCATCTCCATAAAACAATACATAAACTAAGAACTCGAAGAACTAGAAAAGCACATACTTTCCCGCATTATCGGAAACAGTTACGTTATATTGAAATATTCTAATTTCTGCCATATTAAAGTCTCAGTTGTAACTTGAAATGTCCAATTCAAACGAAGCGTTTGTGCCAGCGCTAGTCATTTCTGGCTTTTACAAATAAAAAAAAAACATGAATATCTGTTACAGTATTAGCAGCACAAAATACAGCAAAGCAAGAATAATTTCACAAGCCTAGCTTGCCTTGCTTTGATTACAATGAAGCGAGCTATCAATTTTTGAAATATCATAACGAGTCATCAAATCTTCTTGAAGTAAAGAAATGTGTTTGGTAGTTCTAAATTAAACTTATTATCTTCCTTCAATTTATTTCCTTTCGTAAGAATATTACCTAAATCATAAAATCATCACGACCAACAATAATGGGATAAATTCGAAGAACTGTTGCGACTTTGCCTACTGACCTCAAGCGAAGAGCGCGAAATTACAATTTACAATTCTCATTTTTTTGGCAATTTTCGAAAATAGAGAGCGACGAAAATGGGACCATAATCACTATCATTGCGTCCTTTCGTACATAGGAGAAAAATAAAGAAAAAAATTGGAACAGTTCCTGGGAAAATAGTTGTTTAAAATTTAAAAATTGCCTGTTTCACGCCAAATTACGCGAAAAATTCTCATATTTTGGAAATACTGAACATGGCCTTATTTGAAGATCTATTTGTGTTGAACGCATTTCATCAAGAAAAAGTTTTCTTATAGTTGAAGGAAGACGCCGGGAAAAAAAATTGAATTTTTGCAATTTTCGAAAAATCAGGGATTTTAACGAAAACCATTCTCTTAAGCGTCCTTTACTCTATCCGAAGACAAAATTTAATCAAAAAATTTGGTGCCATTCTTATAAAAATTATGAAAACATCCAAGCGGCTTCATGCAAAGTGCCCTCCACAATTAAAATATCAGTTTCAAAGTCAAGTGGCCGCGAAATCAGCCAGATCGCTTAGGGGAATATCAATTTTGGTGAAAATTCTGCTTACGGTTTAGCCACTAGCGTTCACAGGCGGACGGAAATTGATTTTTCGGTATCAAAGACCAACAAACATGGATTCTGACTACATAACGTTTAAGAGGAAGTAATTCATTATAAATAGGAACAACATTTATCCACCTTTTCGTTACCAGGGCCCAGAAAGAGATTTCGGTCGAAAATGTGCCGTTTTTCCCGAGGCATTACAATACTTTCTCTTTACTGCATAAGCTGCATGCATTCCCTCTTCTTAAGTAGAAAATATTGTTTTACAAACATGTAATAGCCCATTTCTCAACTTACTACGGACAAAAATCTCACACAAAAGTATTTGGCTGCTTGAATGCCTAATCACAGTATTCCTTGAAGAATTTGAAGTTGCATATTTCACTGTAAGCTTCTTAAAAGGCTCGTTTTTATTAGAAATTTGAGAACAGTTCAAATAATGTCTTGTCACTCATCATACTTAAACGTTCCTTCAATAGACCCCAGAAATTTGATTCCATTTTATGTGAGTGCCACGTTTCTCTTCAGATGTGTCATTGGATTTTTTTTTGATAACCCTCAATCTCTTTATCGATACTGTAAAATGCTCACAGATTGCTACATGTCAAATCTTCAGATTTTCAGTTTTCTTGTCTGACTAGGCAGCCTGTTAAATACGAATCTTGCAGTTCCTTACACTGTCCATTATAAAATAATTTGTACAATTCCTTTCGCTGTTCTTGTGACAAGCTTCTGATGGCAGTTTTCCGGCAACATTTCTCAATTAGAAAACGTTTTTCCTAACCTCAAGAACCTTACTATTTATATCTTTCTCATCCCTGAATCGGCTTCTTTCTTCGAAGTGATACTGCAGAAAATCTTCCTTTTCCTCCCATTGACATCCATTTTCTATTATTCTTCTCAAATCCACCATCTCATACAAATCAAACATACCATCACCATCAAATATACCATATATAATCGACAAAAGGTGCACGATAAGTACGGGCAATTCACACATGTGTTAACAAACAGTGCTGCCGCATTCTGAAATGGTGAAACTGCGAAACAAATACATGGAGAGAATATAAAAAACAATAGTCTTTCAAATAAATCGATTTCCGGAAAAGGGCCCATAGACCTATAAAGTTCGTGGCTCAGAGCGAAGTCGTTCGCTTTCACCAAGGAGGCCCGGGTTCGATTCCCGGACAATCTCATGTGAAATTTGTTCCGACAAAACGAATTTGCATGCTTCACAGGGAATACTCTAAGCGTAGGGTTTAGGACGCTTCAAAGGGGGTTAGACTAGCCCCTGTGAAGCGTCCTAGACCCTACCACTTTCCTAAACCCTTCCTAATTCGGAGGAAGGTCGTGAGGAAGGCGCGTTCGCGAAAATGCTACCTGACGATCCTTTTGACGACATACGGTCTCCTAAGACTGTAGTGCAGACATATACATAAATAATACATAAAGTAAAGGAAGATTACTCCAAATTAAGAATAAATGTATAAAATAACGGAGGATTACTCCACAAGCGCTCAACCATGGCTTCCTCTTGAGGAAGCCATGGCTCAACGCGCAACAAGGGGCTAGGGGGCGCGATGTGCCGTGAGGAAAAAGAAAGAAGAAAAAATGTCATTCTTCATCTACTTCTAAGACTTCGGTACATTTACCTTTATTTGCTATCAGGAAATCATCTATTCTGCAGATGATACTCTGTTTCTTTCTTGCTGCAGACTCATTATTCCATGTGTTCTTGACCGTCTTAGGAACACCTATTTCAAATCAAATTCATTAGAATATGCATGGCACATAACTAGGGCTAGAATTTTGATTATTTTGCATCATTTTTGTCCTTCGTGGGAAACACTTCCGTCTTTGGTACTATCATATTTCACAGTGTTTTGAGACGTTGTTTGACATGTATTTGTTAGGGCATTTCATTGTTGTTTTTTTATTTTTTTCAAAAGGCTTTTTTTTTAATTTTTGAATTTTGAGGTCATTGGTCATTTTTTATTTCATTTTTTAGTACTTACATGCTCAACTCTAAATAAGAAAACGTTGCTCTCGCTGCCCTAACCGTTATCCCGTAAAAGTAACTAGGTCCTGTCAACGCATTGTCAACGGTTTGCAATGGAGTGAGGGCAGAGGAAGTAGAGAGGTCCCTAAATTTGTATCTTCCGAATTTATATCTTTGCTACAGACACTTCTGTGGACTGATTATTGTTTCGTAAGCAAAGCCAGGGCAAAGTCTAATGGGGAAGTGGAACGTTGTCATTTCAACAAAAAATTACAGTGTTCAATTTATTCCAAATATTTTATTATGGCAAATCATTGGCTTAATCGAACAACGAAATATTTCGCAGTGTTAAAATCACGAAGGGGATATGTTTTAGGGCATTTTAAAAGGATTTTTAGGGCATAAATGCACTCTTTTAGGGCATTTTTATGTATTTTACGTCGTTAAATCCTAGCCCTACAGATTTCAACATTAAAAATGCAGTAACAACGCTTCGCAAATTAAATTTATAACTAATCATACTTTAATTTTGTCGAGATTAACAACATACATCAAGTCAAGTTTCTACGAGCTTTCTGTAAGGACCTGTATAGCAATGTGGTGAACTGAGTTATTTGCGGTCCAAGATTTCAAAAACACCACTCTTCACTAATTAAATTTATAAATAATAATTATAATAAATTAATTTTGACGAGAATAATGGTTAGAACAATATTTATCAAGTCTATTTTCCTTAACTCCATTGTTACATTAGTACATTTCAAACAAAATATTTCATAATAAAGTATCCATAAACATACAATAAGACTGGAGCACCTTTGTCATAGTGTAGCAGTCCCCAACATTTTTGCACTTAAGTGCACATACTATAATGCCAATTTTTTCAAGATATATTTATAGTTGGACACTGGCAATACACAAAATTTGCAAAACCAATGTTTAATTAAAAATATACAATTTAAACATGAAAATCGTTGCTTATATATTTATGTAAAATAAATTGGCAATATTTATTAACATTGATGACGCGATGATCGTTGGTGAATCTCTTACTTCACACATGTTTACATAAAGGAACATGGGTCTTTGCTGCCAAAATAAACGTTTAACCAAAAATCAAATACTTCTCCAAAAAGTGAAAACCTGTACAATCGTACAGCGCCGCGGCGGCTTTTATGAGCAGCGGGCACATCCAAAACGGTTTGCGGGCGCCTTGGTGCCCGCGGGCATAGGGTTCGGGACCCCTGTCAGAATGAATCTGAATATTTTTATCTTTTAGGTCATTCCAGTGCAGTTTTGTGACTGGTATTCGTGACATCAAGTACAGCCAGAAGGCATTGGTGTTCTCATTCAACCTTGTTAAGAAGCCATTTGAATCTCTCGAAACTAGCGAAAAAGGCGCAAGAAATCGAGGGCGGATAATTGTGTTATTCGCGTGTACACCGAACATTTGCTAATGTTGAGTAAATTTATTCATTGACCTATTCATTCGCCTACTCTCCCAACATTCAAAACTTGTTTATGGCCAAAAGGAGTGTCACCCTTCTCGTTAAAGTTAACAAGTTTGATGAAAAATCTTTTCTTCCATTTCTAATTCATTACTACCATAGCTTAGGGTATTAGCGAGAGGTTTTAGTAAATTATTGACAAATAAGAGTTGATTCTGCGATTTACGAAGTGGATGAAGATGAGTGAAGCCATATTTTCATAAATGTTATTAATTTATTGCTAATCATTATAAAAATAGATTCCATCATTTAGCGCCCTCTGCAGAAACAGAGGCGCTGCATCATTAATTAGAGATTTTCTGATTGGCGTTGGCTCCATTAGCAAATAAATACATAAACAACTGTTGCCTAAAAAAATCCGAAACATACAAAGGCATCCTGAAATACACTGATATAGTTTTACATGAGTTACATCTCCCAATAAAATACACAATTAATATTTAAATAAAGATTGTCACTTTCTCAAGTACTACACTTCCGATTTATTTGGAGTTTCATTTGACAGATCGCTAGCTGTTTACGGTATCATCCAATCAGGAGCTTAAAGTTCACCATGGTGACGTTCAACCTCCCGATGGGATGACACCGTATCGGCTGATTTATATCAACTGAACTTACGTTTAAATCCAAGTCGTATACTAAGTAGTATCTATTTGGTATATTGATATTATTATACACATAACAATCCAAAGTTCAAGTTCTGTGGTAGTTTAAACATATAGTCATCCTTAATAAAATAAAGTAAATTATAAAGTAATATTTTGTTGTATTACTTTCTGGGACATCTATAACTGTTTAATTTGTTTGAAGATATTAATTATGAAATGAATAAATACAGATCTGTTAGGTTTCAGTCTTCATTTTAAAAAAATGAAACATTTAAGAATTAACTTGGAGACACGACGAAAAATAAACTTTGTATTCGAAACAGAAGCAATAGAGTTCAAGAAATAACTCTTTATAAGCACATTCGTAATTAGCAATGAAAACTGAAAAACAGTTCCATTTATGGCAAGAATTGATAAGAAATTATTCACCATGCATATAAGCCACACGAATTGCCCTTCGTGAGAACGAAGGCGCCGCGCCGCCTGGGTCGTATTATTTTCTATTTTTTAAGGCTAAAATACGCAATTAATTGTCGAATTTGTGTTGATACGTGGCTGAAAAGAATTCGTTTTTTTTACTTAATGATAAACGATTTGCAATCGAGTTTTACAAAAAAATCACTCAGATGGGTTGATATGGGCAGAAGTTGCGTTAATTTCGTAACCGTTCCTAAGGGCGAGAAAGTATGTGCTGTTTTAGCACCACTACTTTGAGTAATTTTTGGTATTAATTTATTGTTACGCTTTTTATCTAAATTATACACCTCTTTCATATTATTCCAAGATGCAATGTATTCTTTGCCAGTTTGTAATGCAAATATATTGCATTTGTTTAAATTGTTCCTCACACTTTTTAACAAATGAGGAGTCATTGAAAACAAAAATTATATTTCCTTCAATAAATGCTAGTTCTACAGACACCCTCTTTCTAAAATTTTAGAAAATTTGACCTTTCAGTTACCATCCAAGTTGCCATCCAATTTCACTCTTTTTTTTAACACACATTTTTAATAATTCTTTAATTTTATCAGGATCAACAATACCATTACTAAAATAATAGACTACTGCCTTTTTATATTTGGGTGCTAGACCAGAAACCATTACTGTGTGAGGCTATTTTGTTTGTGATTTTCCCTTGACCAAAATCTTCAATGCCACGTATCCTATCGTTTACACAGTCATATTACACAGAACTCCTGTTGAGTTCGTCGTGATGAGCTCAGGCCAATTCATCCATTGTCATGACCACTAAACATTTTTTTTTTCTTTCAGAGTTGCCACATCCTCTTTCACGATAGCCAGGATGTTATCAACACCTGGCTCTATTTTGAAATTATGCCTCCAGTCCTGTTCTTAATAAAGTATCTGAAATTGTTCTGCAATATTATTTCATAGAACCCTCTGTTCCTTTAGATAACCCTTCAAAAAACTTTTTTTCCCTTCATCATTCCACCTCAAACTAAATTTGCTATTTCCAAATGAAAATTTGATTTAAAAAGAACTGTAGAGTTGAATCTTGAAGGTACTTCTTCGCTTTATTTGCAACAGTGTTAAAATCACTTAAAAAGTTATTCTTCAATGGATGTTTTCTAGGTGCACCTTTTATTCTTTGTTGTTTTAATTTCAAATTCTTGTTTCTTAACCTTCTTAGTTCATTTACTTTGCATTTCAGAGGCCTATTAAAGTTTCTTCATTAACAGCAACTTCTGGTTCTTTATTGGCATTTTCCTGACATAAGGACCAAGCATCACTAGAACTCATTGTGGATACTAGGGTTTATTCCCATTCTCACGAACTTCTTGCTCTAAAAAATTACTTTACCATTGTCTGCAATGTTTTAAATACGAATAACAATACATCATATTAAAAAAGAAGGTGAATTCAAAGAGCAACAAAAGAAAAAGAAAACTTAAATACTTTCATCTATCTACCTTTCAATTTGTTTCTTTTACATACAAATATATCCACTGGTGTTCTTTTCCGGGAAATACGCTTTGAGTAGTTAGATACTGAAAAGAGGGTTGGAACTGCAGTTTTAATTAATGAATTCTTAATTGAGTTCATGAATTGACTATCTTCAAAGTGATTACTACATAATCTACAATTTCTATGTAAATAATCACTGGTTTTCTGCCGGAGATCTTCCCTCTTGGAGTTGATTACCCATTTACTACATCTGTAAATATACAAAATTTCATGAAACTCTGAAATACTATGTCTAAAGCAAAAATAATTCTGTTGTGTTCATGAACAACTTTCCGTCTTACCTTTCTGGGTCTTTTGGAAAAGTAAAAAAACATAAGTCAGGATTCTTTCCTTTATTGTTGCTGCAGTTCAATGCAGAACAATATGCCCCTTTGGACACACGCATGGTTATTTACGTGAAAGCTGGAAAAGTACGACTTTAGTAGGTGCATGTCAAAAGTGTCCCAATTACATGTTACATAAATGGTCAAAACGTTGATTCTAGGTAATTTTACGTGTTCTTCAATGACTCACCCTTGAAACCCTAGGAATATATGAAGAAAATGTGTTTTTAACTTCTTAACCAGCTCTTAGAAACTTCACAAACAATGAAGTGTAGTAAACAAGACGGCGTTTACTCTAGATTGGCGAGGCTATCCGTAGTGTTACCTTCTTTCCACCAGGATCACTAGCTCTACGCGCTACTCCCCCCCCCCACACACACACACACACATAAAAAGGCCTAGGCGCTACTGTATAATACGTATACGGTAACAAGGCTCTATCAGCCTCCCAAACAGCAAACAATATTACAACTTTGCCAAATCGTTCAACTAACTTACTATCATTTTCCTAGCAATTACGGACTCATTTGTCCATATTACTCGGTAAACCTGTTCTTCTTCACTCGATACTTTCTAATCAAAAAAAACTACCCGCCCTTTCTCGAACTCGAAACAAACTCCTTCACGTCCCAACTCGCTCTGCCCTTCTTTTATTCCCAAACCACATGCCTTGTTTATACCAGCACGCTTGCTGATTGGTTCGCAGGTTCGCAAGCACAGTGGCTTGTTCAATGACTAATTATTTTGTGTTTTTGGCAATGGCAGGTAATGTCCCTACAAACTGGGGATTTCGAATGACGGGAAGGTATTTCGAAACCCACATCGAATGACGGGGATGTAATTACCAAAATTCAGAACACTAACCTTTACCCAAATAAAACGTACTAAGCAATTTACTAAAATTAACCAAAACTAAGTTAAATACGTCTATACTGAAACATTACTTGCATAATTTTAATCCTGGTACTTTCACTAAAATTCCTTTGTACCAATGACAACTGATTTAAATTCTAAAATCGTCCAGATTATAATTCTATTATACTTCCGATTTATTTTGTGTCCTTTGATAGATCATTGGCTGTTACGGTGTCATCTAATCAGGAGCTTAAGTGTCACCATAGTGACGTCACGGTAATGACGTTTAAGTTCCCGATTTGATGACACCGTAACAACTGATGATCTGT
This sequence comes from Acheta domesticus, assembly GCA_031308135.1. Classification (NCBI taxonomy): domain Eukaryota; kingdom Metazoa; phylum Arthropoda; class Insecta; order Orthoptera; family Gryllidae; genus Acheta; species Acheta domesticus. Next base: position 67,933,647 of record JAHLJT010005437.1, read on the forward strand.
CAAAGGACACTAAATAAATCAAAGTACCTATCGGTTTTAAGGCGCATTGGAATCTTGTTTAACTCAGCTCAATATTGATATATTTTATATCGATAAATTTATTTGTATCGATACAATTTATATCGATATCTTTTCTACTAAGGCTTGTGCAGGAAAAAGATTTTACGTCACTTTCCATGGTTCTACGGCAGTGTTTTCACAAATATCGTAGTTATTTGTGTTATTGGTGGTAGTTTTACAGTACTGAATAAAAAATATTACACCAATCTTAAATTGTATATGGTCAATTACCGTAGACTTAAATTCTTGGTATTTAAACGTACCAGGATGTCTTCATCCTAGTACATGGTATCTTCATTAAACCCTGGTAAAAATACCACGATCCTGGTTCGTCTGGTAACACTGTACTGAGGATCAATTTCTTTCGACAAAACAAGATGAGCTAACCGCGTGCGGCAAGGGTGAAATAATTTTGAAGGCTAGGAATGCAATTGATTCGTCGTATTCAGGATTGGATCGGATCTGATCTTTCGTACTCTTCCATCCCTCACATCCGTTTATTTCAATGAAGTAATGCGAGTTATACTGCGATTTTTCTAACCGTGCCCCTGGCAGGTATCAGCTGTTGACGGTTTCATCCAATCGAGTGCTTAAACATCACAGTGACGTCACCGTGGTGACGTCCAAACTCTCGATTGGATGAAACCGTCAACAGCTGATACCTACCAGGGGCACGGTTAGAAAAATCTCATTGTAAGTAAAGTTCTGTGGTAATGATCGATAATATAAGCGAGAATAATTATAGTTTTCAATGTATTTTATTTCTCCCTTGTGAGGTATTTATACAGAATGTCCCACCTACTTTGGGCCACCCCCATGATTCCACACTGTGGAGCGAAAAGTGCACTTCAATAACGTGAACTCTTTGGAAGTTATAGGAACGGCCCACTGTTGGTGGGACATCCTTTGTAGGAAATACCTACAGTGACCTAAAGAGAACTTTTACACACATGCAAAGAGATGGAACATCGCACGAAAAAAATACGTCTAAATCAAACTGCTGCAATCTATGAATGCTCTTGATAAGTAGAAAGTGTTCCCAACCAACGCAAAAATCCTCAGTGAAGTGGTGGATAACTAACTCTCAGTTATCGAGCAATGACAATACGAGACTCCTACTTTATCCAGAAGGTAACTGGGAGTTAACCGGCGCACTTAACGGAAGATGGTAATACTTAGACGGTTCACATGGACATGCCAAAAAAAAAAACATATTTGGGAATATTTTAGTAAGGAAAAATATTGGCATTGTCGTAGTGACAAACGACAGCATGGAGGCGTAGGAACGTCTGTATGTTTATTACGCGAACATCGCAAAAGTTAGTGAAATCCGAGCACGCAACGACAAATAAATACGGATGTTTTAAGTTGTGATGTGCCAATGAGCAATAGATGCGAGGACAAAATAAAATGTACAAATTTGTAATAACTTAATTGACGTCCGCAGACAAGTGAATGGCTTTCTCACCATGTACGTAAGGGGGCAAGTTACAATGAAATAGCCAAATAAAAACCGTTTTGAAGCGTTTAAGGAGGCGGGACACTAAAATAAATTCCACAAGTAATTTATTTAAGAACTGCAAATGAATACGTGACAGAATAAGGGAGAAAACGCAATTTTCGACACGAAACAATGACGGGGACATAAGACGAAAGAGACAATGTGTTGTTTTCCGGAGTTTTCACGGTGAATGCAAGTAGCTAGGTGACCAGATGGCGCACGGATTCCGTAGAGAACGTGTCGAGACTCGAACGTGTTAAGATGGCGTTTAGATCGTGTTCTGAGATTTCTTGAGTGAATAAAATTGGTGGAAATCACGGACTTTTGGAATGAAGATCCAGACCTGTGGAACACAGGAGGAGAGAAGCTGGTACGACTGGTGATGTGGTGCCCAGCGTTGCCAAAGTTTCAGAAAGGGAAGTGTTCTAATTTTCTTTTGATTGACTGGCGGAATCACTCTGTAAGAAGGCCAAGTTGTGTATTTTGAGAAACGACAAAAAGAACCAGTAATTATTCAAAGTAATTGTAAAAATGACCATGTTTAAAGGAAACGCGCGTAGTATGAATGAGTATTTTGAATGTTCAGTATGTGTGATACAATATTTATGTCGTGTGTTGATTTGTTTACTGTTCATGTTCAAGGGTATTGTTTTAATAGTATGTGTTTCATTAACAATGTCATTGGTGAGAGGCGGCAACGATGCCATTATAGTTAATAAAGAAATCCGATACGCCAATTGATGGTGGCTTTGATATCAGAATTCTCGTGTTCTTTATTTGTTGCTGCGCATTATTATCCTGTAATTACGATAAATAACGTATCCTGCATAGACGGCTTCGCACCTCACGATCCTAAAAATTTTCTTTAAACGGTTCAGGGTAGTAGACACATGCTCGTGCAGTTATAAGAAATTAAACAAATTAAACAGAGAGAACCAAAATACCCCACCCCCTTCGTACCGTTTCAATACAGAGCAACTTGAGCCGGCGAGCCGAGAACGTAACTTCATTATTCGTGCACGTCTTCCGAATTTCGGTGGGAAATATAATTATTGAAATTATTGTTTTCCACACTGTCGCGGCAAAAAGTATTATTCTGTCATGAAGAACATGATGACGGTTAAGGGCACAAATTCATAGCTAATTTACCTTTGCAAATTTATTTTATTATATAGGAGCGAATATTTTTGTCAACAAAACTTGAAAAAAAACCCTCTTTTTTTATTGAATTCAAAATTCGACTAGGATATGTTTTAGTATAGAGATCACAGAATTAATTCACTTCTCCCCATAGCTCGTCACACACTGTTTTAAACTGTTTTGACGTAAATAAATAAATAAATTCTCAAACGCGGAGTGCCTGTCCTAGAAGAAATTACTGAACGTTTATGCAAATCGAACAGAAACTGCCATTTCGGTATCCTATGCCTTAACCTATCCTAACATGTTCCTCTTGAAAATAGACGTTACCTTCATAAGAGGAAGCAGCGACTCCTAGCTGCTTTTCACAACGAGGTACCACAGCACTTTTTCTCTTCTTTCTCTCAGCATCCAACGTCAATGTCCTCTTTCGTGCCATTGGGTCTGTAACATATTGGCAGAAATAATAAAAATGCAAAGCAACATACAGACATCCTACATAACATCGACATAATTATTCTGTAGAAATATTGGAGGCAGTTTGTTAACACATAAGTGCCTAAAATAACTCGAATTTGGCACCTAACCTCAAATAACACAATAATTATACACTCTAAGCTATATATGTGTATTTAAACGTGGCTTGCTTGAGATTCATTACATTACTTCATTACAGAGAGAAGAAAACAATGTTTCTACGAATAACCTTTTACTTTTCCGTATACGTACGTATATACGGAGTAATATACGTAGTATAGGGAAAGTTATACTGCGATTTTTGTAGGAAGAGCTCTCAAGGCCACTCAAATTCCATCTTCGCGATGGAATATGTCACGGCATTTCGTGTCATTCACAGTCGTTCCGCTAGATTTCGCACGATCGCGACCGTATGAAGCAGTGCTTGCGATCATGCGACTTCTACCGGCAAGACCGAGAAAAGACGCCAAATGCCGTGACATATTCCATCGCGAAGATGGGATTTGAGTGGCCTTGAGAGCTCTTCCTACAAAAATCGCAGTATATGCGGAAAATCGATTTCGAGATTTCAACGGAAATACACGTTTTGGGGTCCTCTGATGCCGAAAAAGTGAGTTTTTTTCAAAACGTCCTTCCTTCCGTCAACAATACTAGCGCTTTTTTCTTTAAACTAGCGCTTCTTTCTTTCTTTAAACTTTTGGTAGGTATAGTGCCTAATGTATTTTATGAGATGACAAAAACGCCATATTGCTCTATTCTTTTGTTTTTTAAAAAATTACAAAAATGTAAAATTTTTTACTTGTCTCTCACGTCGTTAATATTTACATTACCGGCGATTTGTTGACATTCTTATAATAATGAGTACACGTACTTTAAATAATGTTTCTCGAATATTTAATAGTTTTCTGTGAAAACTAGCTCAAAATACCGTATTTTCAGAAACGCTCAAACGCCATTTTCTCAAAAATGGCTTCAAAATTTGTTGTTCAAACTTTTCGTGTGGATAGTGCTAATTGCACTCTTTAATATGACGTATTTCATTTTGGGGTATTTTTTTGTTTTTTCAAAAATACACAAATGTATTTTTTTAAGTTCTCCCATACCATTAAAATGCACATTACCAACAATTTGTAAACACTATTGAATTTGTGAGTGTAAGTGCTTCAAATGACTTTGAACACTTGACAATGAAGTTTTTCGAAAACTCAAAAATTTTCTATGAAAACGAGCTTCAAATTTCGCATTTGCAATAGCGCTTAAACGCCATTTTCTTCAAAACGACTCCAAATGTTTCAACGAAAATTGCCATTTAGGACAATGTTTAACTGTTTTTTTTTAATATTCTTAAAATATTTTTGTTCTATTAGGAAACCGAAAAATTAATAAAATGTCAAAAAAAAATAAAGTTTGGGCGGCGATAGATGGCAGCTGACAAGAGTATTGGCAAGACCGAATAGCTAGCCGAGGCCAAACGAACAGAACTAATACGGGAAAGTCTGTGCCACTCTGTAGCACCACTAGTTTGAACTGCTTCGCAACGTGGTTTGCAAGGTGCCGCACCGTTCGAATAGCAGTGCGAATTGCCAAAGCTAGATTATGGCGAAACGAGGTCTGATTTCTGGAAGACGTTTGCATTGTGTACATCAGGGACGCTCAAACATTTGCTCCGAGGAGGAGCTGCCGGTTGCTCTCTTCTCTTCCGCCGCAGAAAGAGCAAATGACGTCATCAAATATCGATCGGCGGCATGTGGCACAGTGGGTCGCGTCGTATTTCTACGGGGTATTTTCCGTTGCTCGGAATGAAAAAATCTCACAGCTCCGGGAAAGGATATTACGACAGAAAAAACAATAAGATACTTTTGTAACATTAATTGGAACAAATTAAAAAATCGATTATTTGCAATGCAGCATGGAAAGAAAGGTATCTTTTTGCAGATTGGGCCGGCAATGCCAATTGTTTAGTTGCAAAAAAAGTGCTCAATAACATAAATAAATTTAATAGCGGTGACAATTTATCATGCTGCTGAATATGAAATGTATTATAAAGGTTGCACAAAAAATGTGATTAAATAAACTAGTAATAAAAATACTAAAAGTAAAGGAAATTAAAATTAAAAAATGAAGTTGATTGCAAAATCAAATACTCCTATTACAAGTTTAAGTGTTTTTTTCTCGCAATATACTTTCTATATTTGGAAGAGGTGACATGGTGCTATTGAGCTGTAACATGCATTCCAGATTGTGATCTGTAATTGTACTTCTCATTCGAGATTTACCAATTTTCAAAGAAGCAAAAAATTGCTCACAGTTGTATGTTGATCCAAACGTGCTTAACAATCGAGCAGCATTACGATGCAGTTTTGGAAAACGGTTCAGGTTTGGTTTTTTGGGAAGTTCTTTTCCTAAACGCTCACGTTGTACTATTGGTATGCAATAAAATTAAACTCTTTTGTATTGTGTTATTTTACTGTCAAAACAACACAAGAACATCAAAATATATCCAAAACTTACTTCTAGTGAGGCATTGTTTTCCAGAACATTGAAAACTTCCTTTTGTTCTTCTTCAGCGTACTTGTCATTTTCATCACCATGATTAAATGTATAATGTCTTTGCAAATTAAACTTCTTCACGTGATTGAACCTGCCGAAGTCGGCGAAAAGATACTTTTCTTCCCATACTGCATTGAAAATTGTCGGTGTAGATGCTCTGGTCTGTGAAGTGCTCGCGTCGACTTCCATGTTTCCGCAACTGGAGTTACCGGGACACTGTGACAGTGGTTATCGCAAGGCGCGCAACGCTCGAGCTCCGGTGTCCCGCTCTCGGCTGACAACACGGCTCCGCGCTGCCGATTTGCTCTGCTTGAGCGGCCCTGGTGTACATGAACATTAGGTCGCACTTGAAGTGGAACACAATCTCGCATACATCGACGCTGTTGGTGTTCTTATCGAAAATCCTTGGTGGCACAAGTACTTTCTCCGTGAGCAAGCACGTTTTTTTCCAGGCAACGGAAGCATTTTACATGAAAAAGAAGAAATGTGATTGAGAACTCTCAGGACATGTGACATTTTGCTTGAAATATTTTAGCATTGGAAATCAGATTCTGACGCAGTGTGATAATGGTCTTAGAATTTTTTTTCCATTTTCAGAATAACTCCATTGTAAAAATAATTATCGGCGGGTTATAAATGCCGGTTCTCCCACCCCCAGTACGTAAAACGAAGCAGAAATTCTACACCTGTAGGTGAAGAATCCAAGTGAATTTCGCATTCAAATTTGGCTCCAGGCCGCTTGTCCGTCTATTTTAAGCCCTCTTTGGCAGTAATCAGGCTAGGGAATTTTGTCCCACGCAGGAGGTCTGCTAAATGCAGACTTTTAATTTGCAGCAGGTTCAGTAACTTGACGTCACTGAAACCAGGGTTGGGCGCGCTACTTTTGTAACATTTTGGTAATGCGCGTATATACGTCCTGATACTTATTTTTATTATTTTACTTCCTGCCTGATCACGTAATATTCATATAATTCCTGTCAGTGATAATATAAATTGTCAGTGACAATATAATGTTCATGAGATTTTATTTTTGACTTCAAAATACCATACAAAAGCAAATTTTGAATTGATAATTTACAAATTGAATATATAGTATAAGATTCCTTTAATGTGTTTTCTTGATGATAATATGGCTTTTATAAAATATTTTTGGTTGATTATTTGGATTTTTTTAATGACTAGGTGCCTACACATAAGTCAATATTTTCACCAATCCTGTAGTATGTAGACCTTTTGAAGAAAAACGTTCTTTGACTCGAATTTTTGTTATTAAGTGCATTCTTTACTTATTAGGTATTTATTGCAGCCCGCTTTCTATAGCAGTGCAGTCATCTAAAAAAGCGGTGCTTGGGCAAGTACCACAAGAACTTCCAAGAATATGCAGAAAACTCATTTTTCGTCACTGAGCCATGAGATGGAGCCTCTCTCATGGCACTACCCAGTAGAATATCTTTGACTGAAACGCCACAATGTCTATGAATCATACGAAAATTCTACAACTCAGCGTAGCAAGTAAATACTACAGTACACGGACAAAAAGTACGGGAATCACTTTAAGAAAATAATCTCGGATTTTCGGCCGTAAAATTCGTATTTATTAAACATCAAAAGAGTCATAAACTGTGTGTGATGGACTATGAAGAGGTGTATTCTCAAGTTCCCCCCACCTACCCTAACCCATATACAGGTTGAATTCTGAATACTGGTGGAAATGAGAATTTTGGGCAAAAATTGATAAGCAAAAATCGCTCAGGTGTAATAAAATATATTAAGATTATTTTGTACTGTAACTTTGCACACAGGAATCATATCAGGTACATTAGTGATGCGCAGGGCTCCTCGGATTATGATGATACAGGATGTCCCACCAACTATGGACCACCCCCATAACTTTTGAACGGTTCAGGATACCAAAATGCTGTTTTCGCTTAATAATGCGGAATCATGGGGCAGGTAACATGCCGTAGAGAAAGTGTCTATAATATTTTAGTTTTCGAGAAATTCAACAACCTTTGATTTTTTAAATGGAACTATATTTTTTTCTCGTCAGCAATGGATAGATCATGAAAAGAGGAATAAAATGATGTATCATTCTAGTACTTTTATAGTAATTTGGGTATAAAATTAGACTTTCTGATATGTGATTTTGAATTAAACGGACAATATTTCGTGTAACAGCCCTTTCAACTTTCGCCTTCAGGAAGGTGACCTTCGCGGCGTCAAGACTGTTGCGTGGAGAGAGGAGACTGAGAGGAATGACAGTGAGGGATAAGAGGTCTAACTACAGCAATACATGGTCTTGATACAAATGTCACACTAAGAAACACCAATTTTAACGATCACAATAAGAGATTTTTTCCATTTATCTCGATTTCACTTGTATTGTCCAAAATAACAAAGCAATACACATTTTGAAATACTCTTGTCAGTCTATCAGTATAAATGTACTCAACTTTAACACAAGTGCACATCTGCAGTCACGACTGCTAATACTGATTGGAGAGTTTCTCACTTCATAACGCCACGTGCTGCCACAAACTTGAAAATTCATGGCAGAAGACGAAAATATATCGTTTTCTTTTCCATTTTGAACAGTGAACAGCAGTAGAGTTGCAAAGTGGACGAATGATCATCTTAATAAAAATGCAATTTATCAACGAAGAGACGGTGGTTGGATTCTTGTCAAGTTTGAAAATGATATTTAATAATAAATATCATTTTCAAACTTGACAAGAACCAAACGAGAAAGACGCGAAATGCCGTGTTAAATTCCATCGTGAAGACGGACCTATCATCACGATGGAATATCTCACAGCATTTCGCGTCTTTCTCGGACGCGCCGCTAGTCGCATGATCATCAGTACTGCTCGATGCGGTCGCGATCATGCGACACCCAGCTGCACGACCGAGAAATAAGCGAAATGCCGTGAGATATTCCATCGTGATGATAGGTCCTCACTCGCCACGAAATAAAAACCCTAGTGGGGCTTTTATAAAGCTGTCTCTCAAAGTCCGTCTTCAGAATGAAATTCAGCACAGCATTTCTCGTCTTTCTCGGTCGTACCGCCGGATGTCGCATGATCGCGACCGTACCACGAAGCATTTGATCAAGCGACATCTAGAGGCACGACCGAGAAAGAAATGCCGTAATATATTCCATCATGAAGACGGGCCTTGAGAGGCAGCTTTATAAAAATCGCACTATAAATGTGTGTTTTTCATTATAGAAATGAAGACTAACTTCGGCCATTGAGCTTCCAGGCAGTAGTTTGCGTCAAATTTTCGCGGGGATTTTAAATGCAGCCAGATATAGTAGAGCGATTTTTATAAGAATGAGCTATTTTGACAGGTAGTGCGGGCGACATAACTGAAGGTTCTGTGGTCGTTTTGTCCTTGATCCCATTACTCTCCTTCCTCCATTCGTTTCCAGTTGGCTAATTTGTAAATGGTTTCGACGCTTTCTTTTGTGATGTCCTTGACCGACGAAAATATAGTGCGCCACGAGAAATAATTGAAATTAGGAAGTGCAGTGTTATGTGCTCTTCGGTATAAATTCATTTCTTATCAGCATTATATTAAATTTACTTTTTGTGTGACAAGTAATGTGTTTATTTTAAAACCGAATCTTGAAAGTGAGATGCCGGTCCACCTGCGTCCGGCAGGTGGCGAGCTGCGGGGAGCTGTGATTGTGAGCGTTTCGTAGTTCTGTGCTTTACGTTTTATATTAATTTTTTTTGTATAATTACACAGTTGTGAACCTCGGGAATCCGTGATGTTTTAACGGGAGACATAAACGCTTTACGAAGAGGCGTGGCTGAACCGCAGTCGCGGCGGAGGGATACTTCTCTCAAGTACGTGATGTTCACTTGTTTAGCGAACTGTGAAGTTCGGCTTTGGCTCATTCTCATGCGGAGTCTTCTATACCAAAGTTATCACTTTGTCACGATTAATTGAAACATGCATGAAGAATTTCTTTTAAATATTGCGTCTGGTGCACCTTCATCGTGTTATTTTTGGTTGGTCACCGTTCAAAATTGTCACTTTATGCCACTTTTAAAATGTTTCTCAATACTTCTCGCTCTCCATGCAACATGTCAGCCAGCGTGTGGACTTGATTTTCAAACGAAGTGCCCGTGCTGTGGTCACGTGGTTCGTGACGCAAACTGGTTCTGCGCAGAACGAGCAAAAATCGGTGTGCCAGAGACCACCTCTTTCCACCCTGGGAACGTCGAACTACACAGTTGCCAGATTGGGGAATTTTATCCCAGAATGGGGATTTTTTGATTTTGGAGAAAGAGTGGAGGACATAAATGGCTGGAGAAATGTCTGGGAAAATTAATTTCATCCGAAGTCGAGATAGAAATATTATTTTCTCAATTTTTATGAATCAAAAAGAAACAATATATATTATTCTCTCTAATTTTTATGTATCAAAAAGAGGCAAAATAATCAACAGGCATAGAAAAAAACCAACAAAGATGGTATATGGCTTCGAGCAGCTCAAAGGACGATGATTGGTTGATTTGAATTTAAGGGAAGAGACAATGGAATCGTCAAAGACAGGACATGTCGTTGGTCCACAATTTGGAGAATATTTTTCGTTTCAAAGTTGAGGAATTTTGTTTCATTGGAAAAGAGCTTGCAACACATCTGGCAACCCTGGGCGAAGAGCCCACCTCATCGATTAACTCTGCAAAAACAATGCTCCTGATTTAATACAGACCACTCTAGTCCCGATATTAAACGCGCGCGCGCACATACGTACATACACACACACACGATAGATTTAGAATTAATCGACAGACACCGAATGTGTTCGTTTCAACAATAGTGACTCGTTTCTTTCTTGATTTCGTGAAAGCAGACAGCATTGTTTAAAAAAACTTACGATTAATGTTTATCATAATCTTCGGAGTTGTTAATAATTATGTGTGCATAAACTGTTTCTAATTCAACGAAAATGCTCGGTCGACGAAGTTCCTCGAGAAGCCGCTACAGCGCTCGGCATCGCTCCTTGTAACACCCTTGTTGCAGCAGCGCAGCCATCGCCGAACGCGGCCATGCTGAGAACTTCGTCGCACAGCTGTTCACTTCCGTTGCCTCGAAGCTCGTCCTCCACCAGTGTTGCCAGATCGTACCATAATTTATACCTCAACATAATTTTATCACAATAGCTTAATCGTATCGTAATTTTTAAAATGATTAAAAAAGTATTTATTGGTGAAATGTTTCTGGCTTATTTACTTAATGTGAAAGTTGGACATTAGTTTCCGCTTCCCCTTACAGTAACTTGTACACAAGTTATTGCCTGGTTATTGCTCACCACTCGCACGTTGTGACTCAGTTGTGTCTGAAGAAACAGAAATATCCCAAATATATTTGAAATACACGTGCTCATTAAAACCTACAGACAATATAAAGAAATAAACAAAATAGGCAGAGAGGCACGTATTTTTCGAATTTTGTGAAATGAATGACATTATCTTCATAATTAGTTGCATATCCCCACATCTATTCTCATAAACATTCTTAAATTGCTAATAAAATACTTGAATTTTGACACAACTGAAAGAAAGAAATGCATGAGAAGTTCAAAAAAATTGTTTTTATAAAATCACAAATCACTTAAAAACCAACAAATCTTCCTTAACAAAACAATTACAATCTTTATATTAAAACCTTGAAATCTAATCTGCGAAAACATATACATGAGCAAACTGTACCATAATTATACTACAATTTAATAAGATTTCCATTGTCCATACAATACCAAAATTTCATCCCCTCCATTCCATAATTCTAGCTACTGCATCTGGCAACCCCACCTCATCGATTCAATTCACAAAAACACCCTCCCCCCCAACAATGTCCAATTTAATTCAAACCCCTCTTTAAATACTTTTGATACTAATATGAACAAAGTATGAAAATGTCAACAAAATTGGTCAAGTAGTTTGTGCATCTACATACGACAGACACACACATTCCCTTTTATTTATTTACAGATGATTTACAATTAGGAATATTGTTAGAAGGAAGACTAGAGGCCTGCAGCAACAAAAATGCTGCTGATCAAAACCATGCAAAATTATTTTCCAAATAGCATTCACACTGCGCGATTACAATTAAAATACTCTCATAACACTGAAATAAACTAAATATTTTAACAAAAACAGTCTTTGCGAATACTGCAATACTAAAATACCAATACTGCAATATACAGATATACAATATGAATATTTGCGTTTTCAGTCCAAATGTAAATCATTTCCTTGTTTTTGAATTTTTTCCATGTTCCTGGGTGTCTATCAAAACCATAGACACCTATCACATGACCAGAGGCTGCAAAGTTTCCTTTCAATTTCTGTGCTCATTGAAAATTAATAATAGAGATTGTTGTGATAAGCCAAAATGTGAAAGAAGAAAGAAAGGAAGGAAGGGGAAAAAAAAAAAGCTTACTTTCAGTTTGATGATGCCCAATTGCAATAAAAGCTACAATATACAAGGAAAATTAACAAAATTTGCAGTTATCAACAAAAAACAAAAACCATGTACATTGACACACCCAAGGGAGCTCATGGTACTTCAACTCCCCATAATCCAATGATACATATTCAAAAATCTAGGTTTTTACTAATTTTCCGTACTAACAAAAGTCATTAAATATACTAATCAATTGTTTACATAACAAACATAAATTATAAGACAAATAATATTATGCCATGTCTACATCAATACGAAATGTCTCGTCAAAAGAAGAATGCAGAAGTCAGCAAACCACTGTTGACACACAAACTGAAGTTGTCACTTAAACTTCACTTTTGTATAATCATGACTAAAAAACATCAAAGTACCTAAAGATGGACAAGAACTCTCTCTGAAACGTTGTACAGTACAATGAACTCTATGGTGAATTAAGAGAAAAAGGGAAATTCAATTAAATGTGTAATATGTATAATTAAATTGTGCTTCAATTTAATTTTGGCAGTCAATTAAAACAAGGAACAAGTAAACCTAATAATTAATGACAGTCATTTGAAATTTAAAAAAGTCTATATATGAAAACAAGTCAACTTGACACTATTTTTCCTCCTTCCCTGTGTCTAACCAAGAAAAATCCTGGATGTGCCTCTGACCATGTGTAAGGTCTTTATTTCATTTCTGGTTAATGTCACATTTTGTTTTGTTAAATGTGATGTCTTCTTTCCCAAGCAACAAACAGAATAACCTTGATTCTTGTTATATTAAATTTTATTATTGTCTTAATTATATACGTGGCAATTTAGAAAATAATGTTGAGAAAAATATTGGTTGGCAATAGGCCTCTTTAATGATTTTAAAATGATCCGAAGACCCAATGTTACAATGATCCACCAATGATTTACAACAATCCATAATTGCACAGTACTCAGAAAAGCTTTCATGATGGCACAATAGTTCTGATGGACTCTTGACACCTCCATCACCCCCCTTTTTTTTCACTCATGTATTTTAATGTTTTCAATGATTTTGCTACCTACCAGAACTTTAAATCTTCCAAAATATATTTTGTGAATGTATATTCACAAAATATATACGGTAAAAGTTAAAAGAATTTGAAAGAATTTTGAACATTAACATATTGAAATTTGAGTGCAATTCATTTAGTATTTAGACATTTCATTTGAGATTAGACTGGACTGACAAATCAAAAATAGTTGCTACTTGGGCATTAATCAACTGCACGTTAATAATTTTCCACTCATTTTCATTTCCATTTCATTTAGAGTATGAAATTACTTGTTTAAAGTACAAAACTGGATGGAAAGTTTCTCCTTTGTAAACTATTAACTTATTATCATGTAATCTTCTCAAAACTTTTGATATCATTATGTACAGTTCCTTGATTTGCAAAGATGATTTGTAGCATGTGCAATCATTATAACTTAAAAAGTAACTCAGTGAAGAGGTTACAAGCCATCCAGCAAAAATCACCAATGGCCTCTTAGCTCTTAATTAATAATATTGTATTTCAAATACAGATACATATTTGCTTCTTAATTGTTTGTTAATATCAGAATAAAAGTTTACATGATAGATATCTGAATGGCACAATGGCATCCTCCCATGTCTTGGTTCTCCCCTTTTACTTATCTCAAATGTACAAGAAACAAGTATTATGAATCTTAATAACTCGCCTGGGTTAAATCAATCCCTGCTGGATTAAATTAATTACCTACCAAGTTGTGTCTATCACACCAGTTCAGTCATCTTTTCTTTTATCATACTTCTCAAAAGTAATATACCTTTCCCACTCGAACTCCCAGACATAAGAGAAAATAATGATGATAAAGAACAGTTCAAAGACACAAGAAAGGCAAAGCGAACTTTCCTATTTCCCAAAAAAAGAAAGACCGCAAAGCGTTTATAGCAGTAGAATTGAGGTTAAGATTCCAATTCTAAACTCCTTTTCATTACGCATTTGGGGAAGTTTTATCATTGAGAAATTCACATTACACACATTTTAATATAATTATTAATTAATCAAAATTGTAACATACCTGAATATAAGTGGAGCACAAGATAAATTATCGCTACACTGTTTCACAAAATCGTCACGGACGCCACGACTTTCTAATGTAAACAAACAATAACGTTTATCGGTTTCTTATTGTCATGCCTAGCTAAGATCACAAATTATAATCACAACTATTTGCAAGAATTGCAAATAGGGCATCAATTAGGGCCTCACATAAAAACTGATGTAAACAGAACCCATTTTGACTTGTACGACCATGGTACTAAACAGTTCAGAACAGGTTGATTTATATGGTTGATATCGACTATACTGCGATTTTTGTAGGAAGAGCTCTGAAGATAACTCAAATCCCATCTTCGCGATGGAATATGTCACGGCATTTCGCGTCTTTTCTCGGTCTTGCCGGTAGAAGTCGCATGATCGCAAGCACTGCTTCATACAGTCGCGATCGTGCGAAATCTAGCGGAACGACTGTGAATGATACGAAATGCCGTGACATATTCCATCGCGAAGATGGGATTTGAGTTATCTTGAGAGCTCTTCCTACAAAAATCGCAGTATAATTTTGACCAGCTGGAGCACAGCTGGAAACCAGTGATCAACACCGTTGACGGTACCGCCTGCTCGACAGTCAAATGACGCAAAACAGTAATGCCAGTATTGTTCTCTACTTGTCGGTACTTCTATTACGTGAAGTCGTAATGCGAAAAAGCTTGACCATTTTTGTGATATCCGGCTGACTCTACCAATGTCTTACAACTGTGCAAATCGTGGGTCTGTTTTGTTTCCTGTTCCGAATTTTGCGGTACAATTGAATGTCAACCTTTGTGGAAATGACTGCAGGAAATCATGGGCCTATTGTGCTGTGAACAATGTGATTGCTGTGATGCTCTGAAAGAAAGACAGTGACGTGGGCAGAGAATTTTAGTGCTTAAAAAACTGACATACTAGTAAGTGACAAGAGCTCGCACATGCTTGATTGCCAACGATGTTTCCAGAAGCGCAAGTGCAAAGTTTAATATCATCGAGTGTTAGACCACTGATCTACATATGTTAATATCATATGCAGTATGTAGTTTTATTTATATTTATACAGTTGATTAGTTAAATCTGCAATGCATCTGCTTACAGAACCTTACCGATTATTTGTGTGTATTTTAATTTCGTTGTTGATATACAATAACCACACAAGACATTTAAGTATTTGATAGTAAACTTGAGCAATATTCATCAAGTAATATTATTCGCCTTTTGGATACATTTTAGAATGCTATGTGATTAATTTTCATAGATCTCAACTGCCATTGTGACTCTTGTTATGTGTCAAGTCTTTCGTCTCCTGTCGGGTACAGCGGGGTACAGGATGCTTTGAAAGTAGATTTCCCCCAGTTCGCTACGTTTTTTTGTGCAGTTTGTTTGACTTATACTCTCTGGTGCAGTCGGCAGAAAACTACTTTTTCCGAGAGATTTTAGAAATGTGTTTTTACTTTCATATGAAATGTTTTATTGAACTAAAAAATTAAAATATTCATCATCGCAAGGATTCAATAATTTGAATAATGGAGAAGCTTCCGGTTGAAATATTAATCCAAATTTGTTCCTTTTTGTCATGGGAGGATCTGATTGCCTTTGGAAGAGTTAGTAAGTTGTGGGGTGAGGTGATAAAGCAGCCTACAGTATGGTCCAAAAGAAAGAACATTTTGGCCGAAAAGGCGTGTCAAAGATCTGTAGAAACGGCACTAAAGCTTGTAATTTGCAAGAGTTTGTCAGCATAGCAGAACTTCCTTTTCGAGTTTTGAAATGTGCCATCGATGAAAACCGAAGAACACTGAAACACGTAATTTTCCACATTGAGAAAGGCATTGTGATGTCGTTGGGAAACTCCGTATCCAGTCCATTCTGGTGTGATATAGTCAATTACACCTCAATTGACACCATGGTGATATTCCGTATTCAAGACATTAAATGGGGTGCTAGTGACGCATTTTACAATAATGCATTTAAAGGAAGTGACCTTATGCGCGTTATTATAAAAAATATAATGAAGGAGGACCACCTCGAAAAAATCCCTTCCACGAATTACCACAATCTTCATTGTGAAGAAGATCCCTTGCATTTTTATGTGTTCTCTATATCCGTTTCGATCGAAAAAACACCAATTGTTCATCCTATCGGAGCTGACGAAGAGTCGAGAACTTTTTGTGTTAAACATCATCAGCTTAGAGTATCCCTGAATTGGCCAGCCCCAAAAACATTCCAAGAAAGAAATGTAAAACTGCGTTTATTGGTGAGCATGGGGACAACATGTACCTGCAGCCATTGCACATGATATATCAAGGGAGACCGTGATCCTTCAACCATTT
Organism: Acheta domesticus; assembly: GCA_031308135.1. Taxonomy (NCBI): domain Eukaryota; kingdom Metazoa; phylum Arthropoda; class Insecta; order Orthoptera; family Gryllidae; genus Acheta; species Acheta domesticus. Next base: position 67,950,256 of record JAHLJT010005437.1, read on the forward strand.
TTCTTTTTTAATTTTACAATATTTATTCAAAACAAATACCATTTTGTGTCAGCAATCACACTGAAAGAAATATTCCCATTATGAATATACATTTTTTAATTTCAAGCTAACGAATATTTTTATATTGTGATGAATTTTTCCCTGACAGCCTTTCATTAATATTATAAAATAGAATATTGAAATATTGGCAAATCAATTACGACCGCGGATGTTAATTTTTTATTTATTAATTTTATTTATGTACAGTTTTTTACATACTAAGCACCCACGAAACGTCGAAAATAAAAAAAGCTTAACATCCTTGTGTCGTAATTAGCTTGCCCTTTTCCTAAATTCTATTTCGTAATAAAAAAATATTTCAAAAATATTCATCCGAATTGAAATCACATCACACACGAAATACTACTGTCGGGTTTCGTTCCTGGAATGTTGAGATACCGTAAAAGATCCGAATAAAATTAGAATGTCGTCGACATTTCGTGGTCAAATGATGACGCCGGCGCCGTAACCTAAGGAACAGCGAATCAGAAGCTTTGGCACTTGCACATTGTTGTCACCTACTTGTTACAATTGTAATTTAAGGTGCTAATTATTACTTTCTCGCCTTACGAATACTTCGTAAGGAGAGAAAGTTATGTTATCGTGCACCAGGAAACGGGAAATTTTCGCAAGAAAAACTCATTGTCGGGCTCTGGTAACGAAAACGTGGATAAATCCTGTTGCTAAGTTGAGAACAAAATCCTCTAACTCGTGGTGTAGCCAAAATCCATGTTTTGGTGGTTCTTGATGCCTAAAAATCGAGTGCTGTTCTCATTTTCGACTGTAGCTCCATTTTTTCGAAAGTACCAAAAGAACGTGAACATTTCAAAACTACAAAATCTGAGTTAACAATTTTGCGTTGAACAAAGTATGTTGTAAAAAAATCAGCTATTTAAAAAAGTCATACTCTTTTGAAAAAAATGCGCTGATTTCTCTTATTTAATGTCAGAAATGTATGCAATTTCTAAAAATATTATTTTCTGAAAATCGGCACGAAATATTTTCATTTAAGTTCCTCCTCGTATGTAAGAGCGTTTGGAAAATAAATAGATAAATAAATAAACCAGTGGTGTTATTGAATGGCACAGACTTTCTCTTAGTACTTAGTTTTCTAATCCCGTTAGTGTGAACTAGAATTTCAGTTACGCCTAATCCTCTTCCCAGATACTTTTTTTGGTCGGCTTCCTAATGCTGAAACCACCATACAGATATTACTATTATATAAGTGTAATTGTCATGTGGCCAAGGTGGCTATACTGCGATTTTTTGTAGGAAGAGCTCTCAAGATAACTCAAATCCCATCTTCGCGATGGAATATGTCACGGCATTTCGCGTCTTTTCTCGGTCTTGCCGGTAGAAGTCGCATGATCGCAAACACTGCTTCATACGGTCGCGATTGTGCGAAATCTAGCGGAACGACTGTGAATGATACGAAATGCCGTGACATATTCCATCGCGAAGATGGGATTTGAGTTGAGAGCTCTTCCTACAAAAATCGTAGTATAATTGGCAGGCACGGACTCAGCTCTTCGGAAGGAAGTTTCTCTGTTTCAAGTCTTGGTCGGGGAGTATTATTTGTCACAATTCTCTGTTGTGAATTTATTCTGTTGTTTATTTTGAAGGAAAAAAATATTAAAATTGTTAAACATTTTTTTAATTAATTGAATTTCCTTAATTCTTCTAGCCTGATGAGGTAAAATAAAACATTGAAACTTGTTGCTATATTTTATATTAAAGTTTCTGTTTATTACAAATAAGTCTGTTTCAAGAATAATCTTAGACCAAGTTGAATATAATTATATGATTTAATACATACAGACTTAATATAGATAAATAATTGTAAACATTTAACAATTTTCTTTTTCTTGTTGGATTTATAAAATGTATGTACTATCATATCAATTGTATTGCTATCAAGCATTTACCTTTTTATGCCTGTTCAAGTCCCACCGATACGGCGTTTGTGTGACGTAGTGGTGTAAGTGCCGCCATGGAGCTTAAACGTCACCGTAGTGACGTCAGTGTTGCGAAATATAAACTCCCGATTGTCAGGGGCGAAGTTACGAAAATCGCAGTATAATGCAATTTCTGTGATAGTGTTATGACTGATGTAATTTCTAAACTAGTAGTGCTACAACAGCACTTATTTTCCCGTATTAGAGGAAACAGCTAAGTAGTACTGTAATATTGCACTTTATGCGCTACTAACATCTTCGCTTGGAACTCACTATTTCCATTGCAGTGTTGTCAGAACTATGTGAATTCTACAACTTCACAAAAATAGAATGCAAAAGTTTTGTAACCCTGTATTGGAAAAAGAAGCCTGATACCCTGGAAATATAGAAATGCCTTCCATTGGGCCATGATTAGGGAAGAGTATTTTAAAACCATGCAACAAATTCTCTACTCACTACAAATGGTACAGCATTTGGTGCAAAACTAAATATTTGCCTGCAAATATTAACATAAATTAGACAATTATAACTCCTTTTCATACAGCTCCATTAGGTCACAACAATGACACTAATTCACAGATATTCGCGAGCGCAAAGTGAATTCCATTGTTGCAGACCCTGCATTGTCGCTATTCTGAGAGCTATTAATTCTTTTTACTTATTTCAAATATTTCAAAATAAACAATTTCTAAAATATTAATGTGTAAGTCTATAACAAAGTTCGAATGTAAGAAACGAAGAAAGAAATAATATACAAAATTGCACATTCTAATTTACGACGCATCCAGCTGTCCGAAGCGCAGTAAATTTACAGCGGCCTATTACGTTTGTCACAAAATTAAAGAAAAACTACTCGTATTTTGAAAAAATTAAGCATGACCGTATTTATTTTATTTATTTATTTGTCAATATTCGGAATTGCCACATACCATCTATCATCGCCAAAAGTACATTTTTTTGTCATTTTCTTAATTTTTCGGTTTCCTATTGGTAGAACAGAAACATTAATTTTAGAATATTAAAGAACACAAAAACCTAGCCGTAAATGGCAATTTTCTTTTAAAAATTATGTGCCGTTTAAGAGAAAATGGCGTTTTAGCGCTACTAAAAATGCGAAATTTGAAGCTCATTTTCACAGAAAATTTTTGAGTTTTCAAAATACTTTATTTGAAGTTATTTGAAGCACTTACACTCACAAATATAATCATCTTTACAAATTGCGGATAATGTGCATATTAAAGATGTGAGAGATCTTTCAAAAAATTTACATTTATATAATTTTTGAAAAAAACAAAAAAAACTCAAAATAAACTTCACGCTATACTAATGAGTGTAATTAGCACTATCCGTTACAAAAGTTTCAAGAAAAAATTGCAGCCATATACGAGAAAATGACGTTTGAGCATTTCTGAAAATGCCGAAATTTGAGCTACTTTTCACAGAAAACGGTAGTGTTTTCGAGAAACTTTACTTGACATTATTTAAAGCATATATACTCGTAAATATAATAATGTAAAAAATCGCCGATAATGTAAATATTAACGACGTGAGAGACAAGTAAAAAAATTTACATTTTGGTAATTTTTGAAAGAACTAACCGATAGACCAAAATGGCTTTTATGTCATTGATAGAGTACATTTACCACTATCCCTACCAAAAGTTTAAAGAAAAAATTTGGAGCCGATTTTGAGAAAATTTTGTTTTTGTAATTTTTTAAAATTGCACATATAGCACGAAAACTACCAAAATTGTGAAAAACATTTATATGACCTTTATTAAAGAACTCAATATGCAGAACAAATTTTATTTGAAGAAAAAATCTCTATCTTCAATTTTGTAGTTGGAGAAAGACGCCGTAAATAATTCAAACTTTCACAATTTTCGAAAATTCAGAGCTGTACGTGAAAATCGGACCTATGCCATGTTAAAAAGTGTATTTTCCTCTATTCATACAAGAAATTTAAAGAAAAAAATGGAGCCGTTTTTGAGAAAATGTTGAAAATCCCCGGGGGGCTTCATTTAAAGTACCCCCAAATTTTAAAGAATCTTTTTCAAAATCACAAAGCTTCGACTAGAATCAGATCGACTGGGGAATATCAATTTTGAAGAAAATCGACCGAACGGTTTAGGCGCTAGCGTTGACCACAGACGGACAGACGGACGGAATGCCGTCAATCGATTTTTGAGTATAAAGAAGCAACAAATCATGGATTTTGACCACACCACGTGTTAGGGGATTTTTTTTCTTAATTTAGCAACTGATTTTATCCACTTATTCGTTTTCACGGCCCGGCAATTAATTTTTTTCCGCCGAAAGTTGGCCATTTTTTCGCGCAGCATTACATAACTTTCCCTATACTACGTATATCACTCCGTGTATACGTACGTATACAGGAAAGTAAAAATAACTGATAATAAATGTAACTGAAATCTAAGACATATTTGTTTCTGTGTGTATGTGTGTGTTTCATGTGATTGTATATACACCCTCACTTCTTGTTTACTTGTACAAGTGTACATAACTGTTCAGAAGAAAACTCAAATATTCAAATAATTTCCTAATAATAAAACTTACCCAATTTTATTTATGACAATCCTTTATTGTTCATATTTGCACACAGAACACAATGTTTCGTAACTTGTTTAGTTACATACATCAGGCTCCTAAATTACGGGATACAGAAATCAATATTATTCACTATGTCAAATTGGTTCGTTAACAAACTATTTCACATAATCACTTAATTAAAGTTAATACAACTGAGTTAAAATGTTTCATGTCAACTGAGTAAAATGAATCTTAATATCAAGTAAGTCGACTTCCTAAAAGTAAATAGTTCTTCAAAACTTGTTGAAATAATAAAATATTAAAATGATAAAATTAGATTGTTATAATAAAAGACGAAACATACGAAACAAAAATAAAATAAACAATATATTTCAATGAGACACTCACCTTAATAAAGGGAACTGTTGTCCCATTTTTAACGGTCAAGCACTCGAGGACAGATAGTGAACTCAACAGCAACCTCCCCAGTGGACTCAAGAATATAAACTGTCCCTATGATGACTAACCTAACGTATAATAGGTACGGCGCATGAATAAGCATTGTGGCAACTTAACAAATTAACAATTAGGCATTACTCTTGGTATTCCTTAATGCTGTACAACACGTTATCATATGCGTTGGTAAAAAAAAATTCATTTCTACGTTGGTATTAAGGGTGTGATTTAATTTAATTTGAAGGGTTTCAGAAATAAGACGAGGGCATCTCCTGACCTCGGAGTCCAAAATAATTGGTTTCTCAAAATCAAATTCATGTGACAAGTTCAGTCTGTGTCTCGATAAAGAATTGAGTCGAGGAGAAGATTCTTTAATATTTCTCGAATGTTCTTTCATTCGCTGTTTAATTGGGCGCTTAGTTTGTCCTACATACGTTAGATTGCAATCAAGGCAAGGTAAACTGTATTCCACGTTCTCACGTTCACGTACCTGGTCTTTGAATTTTTTATTAGATTTTGTTTATTGATTAATTTATTGTATATTCGAAGTGTAATGTTTGATCTAAGACATTCTTAAAACTATTTTGTATTTTGGATAAGTACAGCATTACTATAGTCTGTTCTTTGTCTGCGTGTTGTGTCTCTTCCATAACTATATCTGCTTGTAATGGAGCAAACATGAAACATTTTAACTCAGTTGTATTAACTTTAATTAAGTGATTATGTGAAATTGTTAACGATCCAATTTGACATAGTGAATAATATTGATTTCTGTATCCCGTAATTTAGGAGCGTGATGATGTAACTATACTGCGAGCAAAACTTCTGCCGACTTGACAGCCGGGAGTGAGGGAGAGCGATGTTGCCACTTTCTCGGGCGGCAGACACGTGTTCGTTCTTGCGTCAGATGAGCTGTTGAGGCATACACGTCCAACTTATTGTATTTTGTGTAGAATTGTAATAATGACACTAGTTTATTTGATGAAATTCTGCTACATAATTTTATCGCAGTCCCTTACACTATAATCCTGCCAAAGCACGGAATAACGAAACATGTTTGCATAAGCAGATGAATGTAACTACAGCGATGCGCGTTTTAAGAAGGAAGATGCATAGAATTAATTATGAAAGATTTATAAGAAAGAAGTATCTAAAAGCAAGACATCTTGGTTTGAATACATACCTTTCACAGAACGTTCACAAAAAAAATGCAGGACTTTTCGAAGTTACTGATTTTGCCTGTTATTTACAAGGTTTTCAAGGAGGCGTCCTATTGAATGCATTGGCATAAAGATAAAAATTAGAAATGTCCCGTAAGGTGGATGTACATATACATCGTATCATAAGTATATCAGTCTTTAAGTAAGCCTTTAACACTAATGTCACAACCGCTCACACGATGCATAACCTAACAAGTAATGGCGATCCTCTTGGCGCTCGGCGCTCTTCAATTTTCAGTTGCTTCGCACTATTACATTTCATTTGTTTCTTAGTAAACGTCGGCAACTCTGTAGTGACATCACAATTTGAAGCCTCTGATTGAATAACGGAACCTCCTCTCACCCTGAAGCTGTCAAGTCGGCAGAAGTTTTGCTCGCAGTATAAACAAGTTACGAAACGTGTTCTGTGTGCAAGTGTGAATAATAAAGGATTGTCATAAATAAAATTGGATAAGTTTTATTATTAAGAAACATATACTGACAATCAGGAACAATTTTTCAATTGGTCTACAAGTTTTACTCAAATAATTTCCACATTCCGGAATATGTAAAACCCCAAAATATAAAGAAATCCGTTTTGAAATGTTAAGTGTCAGATCTCGCTCTGCTGACCATGGAAGAAATTCTATAGGATATTAGATATTGTTAGTTTGTTATACATTTAAGCTTTCTTAATAACAGCAAATGATAAAATTGGACTAGAATGTGCATTATGTTTTAAAAATAATGTAATTACGATGTCAAATTCTTGATCTAGCAAACAAGCTATGGTACCAGTGCATAACCAGCTTACTGACCACTTGGGATGTTAGTGATGCTACATCTGCCAGGAGGGCCCTATTTTCAGCATAATGCTGCTGCACTGTTTTATTACTGTGTTCGAAACATGATGGAAAGAGATCGATGAGCTACTGCGCATCGTATTGGACTCCAGCCAATGAGATTCAGGTACGAGTTTGCGTCACAATATTAGCGGAAATTTTAAATGCATCCAGCGCTACCAAAATTACCACCTCCCCCAAAAGTGTACCTCTAAAAGGGAACAAACCTTCAAATTAAATCCCTTAATCTGGCAATACTTGACAAAGGTTGCGAATGGTTAACCATTTTCCTGCCGTTTGGGCATCGACAACACTGTCAGTGGCTGTTGATTTTGAGTAATCCACAAAAAATAGACACTGAAAATATTATCCATATCTTGAGACTTTTTTTAAAAACATCGATGTTTCTGGAAAAAAAGATAACGATCTGAAGAAACCATCGAAATCAAAACATCAATGTTTCTGGTGGAAAATATCTATGCTTTTGACATCCCTGCTCGCATTATTTTTCATTTTCATCCTCTTATTATCCGAATAATATTTATCTACTTGACAACTGCAGGTGGGGTAGAGTGATGTTGCTACTTACTCGGGCGGCACACGTGGTTGAGTGGTATTCTTCCATTAGATATGAACAGTAGCAAGAAACAACTGAAATTGCGTTTATTAAGAACTGGTTAAAAACTTAAAAAATAATTCTTGTTGTTTCTTGGTTATATCATGTTATATGTTGGTTCGTAGGATTTCCTAGGAACCAAGAGCAATCCTAGGATTTCAAGGGCAGGACATTAAGTAACACGTAAAATTTGAATAGAACTAAAGTTTTAACCCTTTATTTGGCATGTATCGGAATATATTTGATCTGCACCAACTGAATTCTTACACTTTTCCAGTTAACATATGAATAACAAATGTTGCCGGCATCGCTAATCGAATTCGTTTACTATACACGCTCCGCCAAGTCCGCGCATTCGAGACTTCGCGGCTTCCTGACCGTCTATACTTCGGCTTTTGTTTGTTTATTTGGTCAAAAAACAGTAAAAACTGTATATTACGTGTGGGGAAAGATATTATCTGCGCACATTTTCTTGAGGCCCAGAATTTAAAAAAAGCAACATTTGAAAAACTAGAAACAAGTATTTAGAAAATAATTATTATTTTAGAAAAATAAAAATTTGAAAAATGTTTGTTCCCGAGTTATAGAAAATCAATTTCAACGGTAAATGAACTGCTGATTTGAGTTTTCTACATTGCTAACAAAATAGAAACGAACATCAATTCCACTCTTACCACTACAAGCAAAAGGAGGTACTCAACAAAAGGTGCACTCAGTGAAGCTACATTTACGTCCAGAAGCAAAACAAGGGGCCATCTCAGCACTTGCTCAATGGATCAGGGAAACCGACAAAAAACCTGATCGAGATGGGGGGCATTTTCGTCCTCAGCGAAGATAACTTGGTCGTCTGCATAATTAAGAGAATAGAGCATGGAATCGTCAATTTTTACACCCAGATTGCAACATTTTCTCGTCCAGTTTTTTAAAGCTTCGTTTAAATATAATTTAAACAGAATAGGACGTTAAAAAAGTCAAGTATACACTGGCGACAGCGGAGCGTCACCTACAGTGTTGTCACGACGAATCGCTGTGGTTACACCTTTTGCCATGCAATGTTGTCCAAGCAAATGACACTAAAGAAATTTATATTACAAGATTACGTCGTGGATGAATATCATATTCAACCATGATTACGTGCTATGAATTTGTATTAAGTTGTAGTTTTCGAAAGTATGGTGAAAGGCTAAAACATATTTTCAAGTAATACGTTCGTACGGAAAATATAAAGTCCGAAATATTTATTTTTAAGTTTTGAATAAATTGTCAAACTTCCGCCACTAAAACTTATCCGCTCTAGCGTGGATGAATATGTGTAAATCCATGACTCTAGCGTGCAGCCTATGTATACTATAGGCATACACATGGTGGAAATAATTATTTCCACCATGGGCCACCATTTCCAAATAAATTATTTCCACCATGGGCCTATACACGGCCTATTTCGAAATCCGTCAAAAGCGATTCTGTTAATGTCTAGTTTTTAATTTGAAAGCGATATTTACAACCTAAGGGAGGTGAAATACGTGAAACTAATTATAATGACTAATGAAATAAAATTCAATATAGAAAGTCAAATAATAATTTGCACGAATGCAATTTTTTACCAAAAGATGGCGTTGAGAAATTAGCATATAACGTTAGGCGGGAGTACAAAAGAAATATTTTAAGAAACATGTTTCATCCTCTTGGTGAAGAATAAATTAGTGTTCTATTAATAAACCAAATAAAATAATGAAATCACTTATGTGTCGTTTCACAAAAACCGGGTACATGCTGAAATGAAAAACACATGAATACAGCTGCCATGATATGGTGAACATCATTTGATTTCAGTCAGTTGGTGAATCTTACGACCGGTTTCTTCGTGCAGACGAAAATATCAGGTTGCGATATTGTTTCCACGTTCTGTGCAGTTAAGATTCTTTCCCTTTCACGATGTCTACAAACGGTGTCACGTCTAAGAAAATAAAGAAATTGGAAAAAAACGAAACAGATGATGAGCGAGATTACGATGCACAAACACAAAAGGCAATGAGCGAAATAGATGCTTGTCAAGAAACTATTGATGAACTTAACGGGCAGGCAAGTGAAGAGATTTTAAAAGTGGTACAGAAGTATAATCGACTTAGAAAACCACATTATGATAAGCGTCAGGAAATAATATCAAGAATTCCCAATTTTTGGGTGACTGCATTACTAAATCATCCTCATATAATACCTATTTTGCATGCTGAAGAAGAAGATTGCCTGTATTATCTGTTTAAAATTGAAGTTGAAGAATCAGAAGATATTAAATCTGGCTACACAATAAAATTTTATTTTAAGGAAAATCCATATTTTGAAAATGAATTACTAATGAAAGAACATCATTTAGGACCTTTTGGTAAAATTACTTCAACAGGTACAACCATTAAATGGAAGGATGGTCAAGACTTGGAAGAGAAGATTGGTAAGAAAAGTGAAAAAAGCAAAAGCAGGAAACGTAGCATGGATTCAAAATCATTCTTTGGTTGGCTTACAGATCACACAAATCCTGATGCTGATGATATTGCAGAAGTAATTAAGGATGAAATCTGGTCCAATCCATTACAGTATTTTTAATGTCAGACTCTCTTGATGATGATGACGATGATGATGATAATGATGATGAAGAAGAGAATGTAGATCATGGAGAAAATGACACAGAAGAAGAGGATGAAGAGGATGACTGTGAAGATGAAGACTTAGGTGAAGATGGTGAAGGTCTTGTAGAAGAAGAAACAGAAGCAGAAGAAGAAATTGGAGAATATGGTTGTGGTAACGGATCAATAGAAAATTAATTAGTAAAACTACAAATATTTTAATAGGTAAATAAATTAAGAGTTGACGTATAAATATTTTTTAAGTAAGAATAGCAAAGATCCAAGATATACATTTAAACAGAAACTTCTATTATGGATTGTACCTCAGATCAAAATTTGATGATTCAAAGTTTGATTTTTGTTTCTGTCTCACTTTCTAGCAAGAGATATTATCACAAACTTATGATTATTATATGCAGTCTCGTACTTGATTTTCTACAATGATTAAGAGATATGTCATAAATTGAGATATTATATGAGTCTTTTGTTTTGTGCCCCCATAAAAGAAACACCCACTGATGGAGATGTGTTCAGATGCAGATATAATTGTTTAAGTTAAATGCAGAAAATACTAATTATGCTTATCATTGTTTTTTCAAATCATGAGACCACCAAATTGTTTATTAGCTTGTCTCTGATATTGTTATAGTTGTTATTAATTTTTAAATACTTTAGTCACTTTTATGCATATTACAGTAAATGTCCGATTTCAATACTCGTGAGACTGATGTTTTGTCATACAATTTCAAAAATCATGGTCATGAATTATTTCTAAATTCATCAATTTCTATGTATGTCAATTGTTCTGTTATAATGTTTTATTTGTTAACAACAAAACTTACACAATTGTTTCACAAAGATTCTTTTTGTAATCGTCAATTAGTTATGTATTGTTAAAGATATTTTTCTGGACATATGTCACTAGAGTTTCATTTATTTCAATAATTTAGGAGATACATACATTTACATTTTAATTTATCAAATAACAAATAAAAAGAAAATAAGTCATTTCAAATATTTTGCGTTTTGTTTTTTTGAGCTATTTACCAAGACAAAATTCTGAAACAAAGCAAAGCAAAGTTCCCTGCAAAGCTTAGTCGAGTGACTGAGTGACTATAAAAGAACAATATTCACTTTTCTAACCCAATATTCATTTTGTGTTGACCCATATCACTTTTAAAAATTCAAATTGCACAATCACCCTTATCAGTGTAATGACAGAAGTCCATCTCTTGTGTGTACTTGAAACAGTGTAGAACAGGGACTCCCAATGGAGTTGGTATTGACCCCTCAGGGGTCAATGTCATTTTAAAGGCGATTGATATCCAAATACACATTTACGACTAATCTGTATAATAAAGATCAAGATCTCATTGGTTACAAAAATATTAATGCATTTTATAATTATTTTTCTTCTGTAAAGCTACAATTCACCTAATAATAAGTTAACAATTTGCTTATCTTTTAGAATTTCATGTTATTCACATTAATAAAATAAAATTTTCTTGCAATGTAAATATAGGGCTGAGATTTTGTTTTTGAAAACATATTTGTAAGATTAAAAATAGTAATAATAATTTTTTCCAAATATTGTTCATATTGATTATCCAGCTGTTATCTTCAAGTTACTTACATGGAATGTTTTGATAATTTTGTATGCTGTAAATAATTGAAAGAATGAAGGGGGTTGATGAAATAAACTATTCTTTTATTAGGGATCCATACAAGGAAAAGGTTGGGAACACCTGGTGTAGAAGAACAATTGGTTTTAATTTTTAAAAAAACTACTTATCATTCAGTAAAAAGTATGGGAATGCAAAGCATGTATAACTTTGCAACTAAATTATTCTAGCAGATAAGAATAAACTCCAAATAGAAAGGATAGAGAGAATCATGTGTTACTAACAGCAGTTTATTTAATTAATTTGAAGTCAAAAGCAGTTAAAAAATGAAATGAAATATTAAGGGGAGTAATATCTTTCTCTGTAAATGATTTTGTAAGCTCCAGGATCCCTACTCAAATTTATAAACATATTAAGTTGAATTATGGATACAGCAGTAAGCATTGTTGGCAAGAATTGATAAGAAAATATCCTCTCTTGTGTAATAACTTAGTTGTAAATCCATCTCTAATTTTGGCTCTCAAAAAGCGAAAATCTTTGGAAATTCATGTAATGGTTTGTATAAAAGCCTTTTTTCAATCCAATTTAATAATAAATGACAAATTTAATTTTAATTAATAACACAGTTTTTGCCTATCATTTCTCATGTACTTAATTTTGAGTAAACTCAATCTGTTGATTCTCCAGAGGCATAGTTAGTGGAGAAAACAGGAGTAGTCCAAGAACCAGGTAGAAATACAAAAAAATTAAATGAATAAACTTGTATAACCTAATTTTAACAAATAAAATTTTCTAATTCTTTGAAGTTTTATTGTGGTAAAGGGGTCACTTGCTTAATTGAAAAATAATTATTTTGCTATAAATAATTAAATACTATTTAATATATTTTAAAATAATGTGTTCAAATATTTAATTTAGATTGTGCAAAGGAATTGTAAACACACAAATTTGATTTGTAAATATATTTTCATTTAAGTTAAACATATTTAGAATATTCAATAATAATTGGACCTGCATAAATATTCCTTCCTTTTAAATCATTGTTTTAAAAGGAAAATAGCTTGATATTGGACCAAACGTGAAACTAGTGTGCCAAAGTAGGGGTAACCAAAAAAAGTTAAATAGAATGTCAAACAGTATAAAAAACATTGCTTGTGTTTCATGTTCCATAAGGGATAGAAAAACATGGGGCTTCAAGACCTAAAAGCAAAGAACAAGGAAGATATCCTACAATATCCTTTCTCTGTGCTAAAAGCTTAGATTATTATGCACAACAATAACATATGCTACAGGTTGCATGTCCGTCTACTTCTTTCCTTTACAATTTATGAAATTATTAATATTTTATCCTAAATCCATTCAGTGCATCACCAGGACAATTCCCTCTCCAGTAGTTGCTCACTTATGAGTTTCTTGACAGACCTTTCTTCGTATATTACGTAGTAAATAAAATATAGTAGTGCAATTTATCAAAAACAGATATCTCCAGAATGTGTAGCTTCATTCACTTTGGAGCACGTGTGGTGTAGTGTCACATCAGTTCAGGCTCTGGCAGTTTATATATTATGGAAGGCACAATCAATATTTGCGAATTGTTTTTATTACACGGAAGTGAATATTTTCTTATCAATTCTTGTCAAAAATGCTTGTTTCCTCCTGAATTCATAATTCAACTTGTATATGTGTTAGAATAAAAATCCCAGAATTTAAGTCAAAATACACTCTCTTTTTAGAATGTTTCATAGTTTTTCACTCTTTTTGACTTTAAATAAAATCAGCACTAATACACAAAGTAGCAGGAAGACAACTTTTATCCCTATTACAGTAGACGTTTTGTAATTAAAATTTTGTCTTTATGCATAATGGAGCAGCTAGTCTCTATCAACATTCTTGGGTTTAATTTAAATTAATACATGCCTATTACATTTTTGAAGATTTAGTTCTTTTGTGTGCTCCCACTCCAGAGAACAGGTGGTCAGAAAGGAAAATTTCAATCTTTTTGTCAATATAGAGTATTATTTTTTAAATAGATTCATGTTATTAGTTTGTCTCTATCTGCGTCAAGAAATCTTCAAGGCTTTTTTTAAGAAAATTTAATTAGAGAAAAAAAAGACAAAAAGAAAAGTTAAAAAAATATTTGTGATAATGTAAATAATTTAAAATATGAATTGACAATTTACATAAGATTAATATTATTACATTCAATGTTCTTTTGGTGTTGGATCTAATTTTATAAACAAAATAGAAACAGTTTGTGACAGAATTAATAATTTTAGCAAATTTTACTCTGCTAGGAAGATGAAGGTGCTTTCCAAGAAAGAATTTGAGATATAAAGCAATGCAGTCCTACTTACTGAAGAAAAGAATAGGAGGAAAAAAGAGAGAAGAGGTATGAATTGAAGTAATAGCTAAACCAACAAAAAATTAGATAGGTTGCAGTTATTGATATTTGATATTTTGCCACAAATTTTAAAGTGAAAAATTATGTGGTTTTGCTGTTGTAAGGGGAAAAGGCCACAGAACCAATAAAAGAAGATAAAAATTAGGTTAAAGAAAATGAGTAATGCTTTAAATTTTTGTTTTGAAACATTAGTTTGCAAACAAAATGATGTAAATTTTAATGTATTTGCTGATTGCATAATTCCAAATAAATATTTCAATTCAATTTATTAATAACTTGAAACTAGAAATAATTACAAATTATCAAATGAGGAAATACATCTAGTGTGTAGGCCTATGACACCACCTACTACATCAAAGTTCATTTTGGAGGGGGGAGGATCAGTAGAAAGTTAGAATAATGCTATTTGAAGAAGAAAATAACAAAAAACGAAGCTATTACATGGTATAAATAAGAAGAAATAAAGAACAAGAAACCCAAACATATTATAATCTGAGAGAATTCTTATTAAAAATTCACATCTGTCTCCAGATTACTTAAGCAGGAGAATTCCAGAGTTCATAGCTTCACACTATTAGAGATCAGGAGTTATATATTTTATGTAGATTGTTATGTTATGTATAGATTTTATGAAAATAATCAATGTTAAGTTTTGGAGACAATGAAGAAATTCTTTCACGGCTGTTTTCACGTAAAGCATACTTCATTCGTTTGCCGTTTGCTTCAAATTTCCCACCCACGCGTTTTCATTTGTTTCTTGTTCGATTCACGAGTTTCGCATGTCTTTTGTCTTGAAGTTTATTTTCCTAATTTCTCCAAAGATAAGTGGAAACGAGTGGAAACGTCGTTACTGAAAGTTATCAATACTAAAAATTTCCTTTATATTTTTTTTTATTAAAACTACGTTTTTGTGTAATTTTCCTTTTGTTTAGCTCGTCAATCTGTTACTTGGTTCCTCCTAAATAATTTTTAGAGGTTACGAACTACTGACGATGTGCAAATGATACGTTCTGAACATATTAATTATTAGTATTGAAATACTGGGATAATGCTCTGGAAGACGCGTCTGTTTGGTGTTAAATGTGTGTTATGTGGTCTATTGCCATTTCAGATATCAAGCGATAATGGAGAACAATCAGAAACACCCGCGTCTATTTTCGACCGTGAAAGGTACGCTCTTACTGGAAGAGAGAGACTCTACCGAATGTTTAGTCTGGACGAAGTTGGTTCATTTAGTCCCGAATTGATACGTTCGTATCAAGCTACTGTATTTGGAGCTTTCGTGGGAGCCACATACGGTGGATACCGTAGCACAAAACAATCGCCAGAAGTGAAACAACAAAGCAACGCACTTGCTTTGAAAAGTAAAGTGTATGGGAGAAACTTATCACCAGATGGTCAGGAGGTAGTCGTCAGCTTCATCAAAGGCGGCTTTCGTTGGGCGTGGAGGGTTGGGTTGTTGTGTGGCTCTCTCACCTTACTGACTACAACTGTGTCCGAGTATAGAGGTCATTCTGGAATCCTGGAATATTCACTTGCAGGTGCTGTTGTAGGTCCATGGTTGGGGTTGAAACGTGGCGTGAGGTTAATGGCAATGGGAGGATTGTTAGGAATTGCGATAGGCACTGCAGGTGGGTGTGTAATGTATGCTGTCCACTCAGTGGGTGGAACAACTACAGAAGAGACTTATTTCTGGCAGCATGGTTGGAAAGAAACTCAGCTTAAACATTCCAAAGATAGGTTGAAAAAACTGAAAGAAGAAAGCAGTGTGTTTCTTGAACCTAATGAAGGATTAGATGCTTCTACAAATTCAAATAAAGCGTCTGATCAATGATGCTTGTATAGGAAACCCGATACCCATACTTTCTACATTAGCCTCTCTCGTTAATTTTTAGGGTGTGATAAAACTTGTTGTGCTGTGATAGTTTGCATAAACTTAAACTTTTAACAGGACAGAATAGCCAATTTGAATGTCATTTATTGCTTTAAAAATATTCTTTTTATAGTTCTGTGGGTTAAACATTTCAAAATTGTGTGTTGTGTTTCAATTCAATTTCTGTTTGTCAAAGTTGTTAAAGCATTTGGAATACTGTAAATAAAGAAATTAAGTTGAAAATTTAAAGGAAAGTCATAATTTTTAAAAAAATTCTAACAGGAAAAAATAAATTAACCTTTCAATACTGACCTGTCTCTTGTTTCACCCATACTGAATCAGAACCTAAATTAGAGTAGACTTATTTTAAGCAAGCAAGCAAGGTTTATTCTACAATTGGGCTGATGTTGCCCTGTGGCAGAATACAGAAACATAAAAGTACATTTACAATTACAAAACACAATTAACGATAAAAACAATATATAAAAAATCAATATAAAAAAAAATCTTCGTCATTATCTAGAACATGCAACTGCATTTACATGATACATATACATAATAAAAATGCATTTACATAATACATTTTACTTATAAAAACATCACAGACCTGTGATTTGACTTAATATAACAAATCCCAAGCTTTGAAACGCAAACTAGCGAAATTTCTTTTCAGATTTGACTAACTAAAGTGAACCAAATGTATCTGACTGTCTTTATGTGTGCACCCTGATTATCCGAGATGGTTGAGGACTCACTTTAATCAAAATGAATTGCTTCCACTCCAATTGGTGTGCCCCATAATTGGAATTTATTGTTGACACAACACATTTCCTAGATTCTTGTGTCCTAATGTTTTCACATACACATTTTCCATTCAGCATTCATTAAAAAGAACAAGCTAGAAGTGATTTTAGACAATAAAACACCTTTTGATAACTCATTGTTTGTGTTTATATAAATATTTCGTTTCTGTTACCCCCACACAAACTTTTGTTGTTGTTGAACATGAAAATTGATATTGAATCAGTTAAATGGAACACATTGGTGTGGATTGAAGCTATAGTTAATTGAAGACATCGGAATTTAAGCTTGTTTAATCAGACAGATAATCAAGGTTCCATGTACTTGTATATCTAGGTTTTATAGTAATTAGAATTCATAATGTGTATCACTTACAACTTTTACTCATATTAAAAGAGTGATTGCTCATCATATTTATTCACATTGTATGGTATATGTATATGTAATGGGTCAATCCATTTTAAGTGATCCACCACTGGTCGCTCGACCTCGAAAAAAAATCATATTTGTACATAAATTTCCCTATGTTTTGGCTGTTCAAAAACATCTTTAACTTTTTATTTATTGTACCTGGTTTACAAATGGCGGCCATTTTTGTTCCGCGACGTGCGCCATTTTTCGCGTTTGCAGACATTTACTCTTTCCTAAATTGCTGAGCTCCCAAGTTGTTCTAGCATTCTAAAATAAAATGCATTCGATTCAGCATACTCTGACCTGCAAATCGAAATATTATTTACCTATTTTCTATATTTTTATTTTGGAAATATTTGTAACCAAACCTATGGAACGCGAATGAACGAAATTCGATTTTCAGAGAGTAATTTTTCAAAGAAGGAATAGAATCTCAGCCTTGATTTTTTCTGTGCTTTTTCCTTTTTGTGAAGTATCATTGGTATATAACGTACCCCTTGAAAATTGAAATTTTGGATTTTTTCCAAATTTTGAACGGTAATATCTCTGTAGAGGGACCAGATAAAAATCTGAAAATTGCACACACTCTAGATCGCTATCATACCAAACTTCAATAAAAATTACAACTTTAAGATTTAATTGGAAGTATTTTAAAAAATTGAAAACTTACGAAAAAAAGGCTTCATCTTCACGTTGAGGATACGTTGGGGCAAGTAGTAATCACATTATTTTGAAGCTATTTCAAATTAAAATCTTCAATGATTTAAAATAATTAATTATACTTATTAATAAACATACAAGTGGTATGTACATTATTTGTTTGACTTTTCTCACGCCATTAATATTTACATTAGCGGTGATTTGTTGACATTATTATATTAATGAGTACATGTGCTTTAAATAATGTCAAGCGAAGATTCTCGAAAACGCAACAGTTTTTTGTGAAAACTGGTTCAAAATTCCGCATTTTCAGAAACGCTCAAACGCCATTTTCTCGTAAATGACTCCAAATTTTTCTTCAACCTTTTGGAATGGATAGTGCTAATTGCACTCTTTAATATGACGTAACGTTTATTTTGAGGTACTTTGTTTGTTTTTTCAAAAATTTCACAAATTTAATTTTTTGGAGACTTCTCACATCTTTAATATGCACATTATAAGCAATTTGTAAACATTATTATATTTGTGAGTATAAGTGCTTCATGTGACTTCAAGTGAAGTTTTTTGAAAACTCAAAAACTTTCTTTGAAAAAGAGATTGAAATTTCGCATTTTTAGTTGCGTTTAAACGCCATTTTCTTAAAAACAGCTACAAATTTTTAAAATAAAATTGCCATTTAGGACGAGATTTTTGTTTTTTAATATCCTAAAATTAACATTTCCGTTCTACCATTAGGAAACCAAAAAATTAAGAAAATGTCAAAAAAATGTACTTGGGGCGGTCATAAGATGGCAGTTGGCAAGAGTACATGGCAATTTCAAATAGCTAGCCCAGACCCAAGGAAAAAGAAAAATTATAATACGGGAAGGTCTGTGCCATTCTCTAGCACCAATGGTTTAAAACTGACAGAACAAATGCAACAAGTAATAAACGTACTTCTCTAAGGTGAATATTTATTTCAAATATTATTTTCTCACGAAGTGAGGTAGATTATCTTATGCTTGCACAAAAATACTTTTCATTCCAAGTTTGCTTCTCCTGATATATTATCAAGAAATGTTTAAACATGAATTGAAATATTGTTAATTTTAATTTCATATTGAAGTGCATATTTCATACTTTTTAGGTCATAAAAGTACATATCAAGTTTTTTTTTGAGAAACAAAACTCTTCTCCATACTTATTACTATATCATTAAATACATGAAACCAACTTTTTTGAATGACATGCAAAATCTGCATTTTTAAATTCTTGAAATACTATTTAATTACATAAAAATTAATATAAAGTGAAACTCGTGTCTATTCATTCATGTATTGAAAATTTACAAATTTATTTCATATAGATTTCGTATACGTATTCATGAATTCAATGTATCATTCATGTACATTTCATTATAATTTGTACTTGGGCTCCAAGTCCATTGTCCTCTCTTAATAATGTGTCCACAGAGAGAATTATTTAGTATTTTTCAGTAGAGTCAATGTGATGTAAGATTGATTGATTTGTGATTCTGGGCATGTCAACTGATAAGGTCATTGTTCCCTAAGTGAAGTGTATGTTTTCACTGCGGGAGGTGGCAATGATCTTCCCCCATTGGATAGCGAGCTCCGGCATTGTTCTATGTTGTTTTGTGGGGATTTTTTCCAAACAGGTATCCCACTAGCAGCGCACCACCCCAGCCGGGACAAGCTCTAAGCTCCCGTTTTGTCTACCAATATGTGTGATAGTGTAGTGCATGTGAGTATAAGTGTGTGTAAATTAGGGGTGAGAAAAGGAGAAGGAAGAGAAAGGAAGAACGTGGGCGATCCGTGGTCTGTTGGTTAGAATACTGCTCCAACATTTGCCTGGTGTTTATCAGATAAACCATGGAAAACTGCCATTCAGAGCAGCCAGCTACTAGAATTCTCCTCCAGTCAGTGGCTGAGTTTGACCTATCTTGCTAGTCTGATATGGGAAAATTGTGCCACACTTAATTTATGATGGGAGGGGGCCAGATGCTTCTGTGGCAATGGAACCAAAATTTCCAAACCTACTGCAGCATCATGTCAGACTTGCATTACTGGGTACTTATGGTATACTTGACAAATTGTAGTCAAAATATTTTTTTCTTAGCAATTTATTCAAATTCCCTTACCTTTCTTGGTTAACAGTTCTGTATAAGTATACAGCAGTCCTGTGTGAAAATTTTAAAAATCCATGGTCAGTGAATTAATAACTTCTTGTCTCTTTTGTATCACCAACTCTCCACAAGGAATTTTTTAGGTGATAATTTTTAACATGAATACAAATAAAAAAACATTTGTTCTTTCATTCTACAATTTATTTCTAAAATTTGACCCTTGTCAATAGAACAGAGGTGCCCTTCATCTACATAGAATGACAAAATACTGTTGATCTGAAAATAAGTGCACAAGTTCTTCCATTCAACAGAATCATATTTTTAGTTTGAATGATATAATACATACACCTACATTTTAAAATGCACACCAGTATTTCAAGAAGAAAAAGCTGAGTTAGGAGCACTCTATAAAATGAGGCAAGAAAGCTGAAAGGAAAACAAATTTTTGAACATTTGTTTTCTCTTCTTGTATATATAATTATTGTATTTCTTTTTGTTTGTTTGCATTTTAAATGGCTGGGATGTAATTGGTTTATATTAATCATTAGAGACTGGATGTTCAGCAAAATGCCCTTTTACTATTGTTAGGATTTTCACATGTTTAACAATAGCAATTGTATAACTTTGCGCCTAGGATAATTTTAGAAGATTTTAATTTTTTCTTTTTTGTCTTTTATTACTTGCATTTTACATATTTTCTTGCTTTTTTCTACTGTGTCTTTAAAAGTTACAACCACATTTACTTTTCACTCTTTTCAATAAGGCAACAGATAAGATTTACTTTCACAAGTGTTATGCTACAGGGACTTTTTTTTCCTCTTTTGTTTCTCTTTTTGCAACCATGGCTCTGAGCTATCTTTTGGGCATTGACTGTGTAACTTGATATGGAGTCATTCTCAGTTAAATTTTGTGTTTTGTCTCATAACATCGCAGTTGGTCCTAGTCTTTTATCCCTTTAGACATAGGCTCGGCACCGTTAGCAACTGGGCTTCCCTGACGGTCACACATCTATGAATATGTGGTGTTTTGAGCTGCGTAACTTCCATGACTTCATAGAGCATAGTTAAGTAATTTGGCTAATGGGCAGGCTTACCAGCATTGGCGGAAGTTTGCTTTCAATATATCAGAGGTCAGCAAACCACAGTCACGCTTCACTGATATGTAAACTAGTACAGCCACAGTATATGTATCATACAGTAGTGCAACTCAGCCCATTTTGGGGCTTGTTAGGTATGCACATGCACACAGCTTGCGATTCCGGTTTATTGGTTGGTTGTTAGTAACTCCGGGCATGTCAACTGCCAAGGTCATTAATGCTGTAAGTGTAGTGCACGTTTTTTCCCTTGGGAGGTGGCAGTGATCTTCTTCCATTGGATGGCAAGATTCGGCGCCAACCTATCATCGGCTAGCAGTTTTTTCCTCAACCACGTATCTCCCATCAGCGGGGGACCGCCCCAGCCAGGACAAGCTCTAAGCTCCCAACTGGTCTCCCAGCATGTGTGGTAGAGTAGTGCATATTAGTGTAAGTAAAGAGGGTGAGGATAGGAGAAGGAAGAGGAAGGAAAAATCATGCATGGTCTGCAGTCTGTTTGTTAGGGTACTGCTCCCACATTCACCTGGTGTTGATGGGAGAAACCATGGAGAACTACCGATCAAAGCAACTAGAATTCTCCTCCAGACAGCAACTGAATTCGACCTGGTTGACAAACTAGTCTTGAAAATGCTGCCACTGACCAGACTCAAACCTAGGTCCTTGTGGCAAGAGGCACTGTGATGAAGTCTGTTGACGTCCTGTGCCACCTCTGCCAGTGCAATCCTGATGGAGACAAAGTAAAACTACAGATAGCTGCTACTGAAGTATATGGATTTGTCTGTGAAATTGTGTTTATTAAGAGTTGGATAAGACATTAAAAAAACAATTAATGTTGTTTCTTGACCTTGTGGTTTTATATTTCTAGGATTTCAAGGGCAAGTCATTAAATAACACACAAAATTACATAAAACCAACGTTTTAACCACACATTTAACATGTATGAGGACATTTAATATGCACCAACTGAATTCTTGTTTTTTCTGTTTACACATTATTAACAATGTATGTCACAAAAGGGGTGCTCTGTTCTGCAATTAAACACCACAATAATAAAGAAAAGAACATTGAATTTATTTTTTGAAAGACGGGAAGTGGTTTGAAAGCACAACAGAAATGTGGGGTGGATATTAATGATAAGCCATTTTTATTTCTTTTCGCTTAAGAACAATGCCATTTAGTGTAGAAATTAGTTTCATGTTATGACAAAAGAAAATTATCATTCTTTCCCCCCTGCATTTTTTCGTCAATTTCAACTAATAAGTTATTTTTTTACCATTTTTAATGCATTTTTACTGATTTCATCGATTTTAATAGCACTTTAATGGTACTTGCTGCAATCAATATTTATGAGATGCAACAAATGTTCACCAGAGAATTCTTGAATAGTGTATTCGATTTCTTCGCTCATGCCATCGCTATTGTAATGTCAGCCGTTATGAGTACTAAGTAATCTAAGATTCCTGCAACCCCTTTTGGCACCATCGTCAGTTCAGCCAATTTCACAATAAAGGTAGATATTTCCTTGTATAGAACAGTCCAAACCAAAAGTTTGCAATCCGAGTTTGTTTGAACACAATGAAGACGATTTGCTTACATCTGTAACATAACCAACAGCTAAGAGTTGTTTATCTGAAGTGGTTTTTATCCAATTTTTTTTCCGTCATTTTCTTTGTTTTTAGGACATTTTAAAAACATTTTATAGATCATTTTTGGCAATATTTTAGGTCATCAAAATCCCCCCTTCCCCAGTGATTATCTTCTAGATACCCTTATTTACTACTTAAATTACTTAAATTCCTAGATATTTTCATGAAAAGTGAAGAAATACTTGTTGTTCCTCAAGATACCACTATTCACTTTCAATGGACAACATTCATTAGATTTAAATCCTTTCTTTCCCAAGAAATTGTTCAATATTTTTACTTTACATGTTATTTTAGTTGTATGCATAAGGAAATTAAAATATATAAAAAAGTCACTTTTTGGTCAGATTTAGGAGAACAATGCAGTATTATGAATGATAAGGTGGTGAAGTGCTCTTCTGTCACTGCGCAGAATGCTAGTTGTTGACCTTAAGGCATTTAACATGGAGCTGCACAACTAATACGGAGCTAGGCAGTATAATGGTTCACTCATTTTATGTAAAGCGAGCACAAGAAAAAGCAATAAATTTTGAGAAAAGATTTCATCTCACTAGTGCTAAGCATCAATCAGAAGCAGCCAGAGCCTCAGGACAAAGATAAAAATGCAGACACAATATCCGATCATCCGACATTGTTTTCTTTTCATCTGCATAAAATCTTCAAAGCCGCTGGTGTTCCTTTTTCAAAATTACAGCATGAAATATTAATTTTCTTGCAAAATACACTCGCACAGCACAAAGAAAATGTATCGTTCAAAGGAATTAAATGAATACATGTTATGAAGAAATTATTCACTTGCTGTGAAATGTCCATGTTCATTCATGAAAAGTGTTCTTTTGAATAGACATCATAATTTACAGCAAACAACCTACAAAACATCTTGCGGTGATATGCAACCAACAGGAGTGTTTATCTACGTAATGTAGTTAATACAGTCATACAACACCAATAACAATATTCTTAATTTTGGTCATCATTACCTATTGTCAGTGGAACAAGTAAAGAAATTTCAGAAAATAAATGTAAGTTTTTAATTATATTATTTTATTTTATTATGCCTTCTTTACTGCCTTTTTCAAGGAGAATAAATTGCCTGCCTATTTTTAAGCAAATAAATGCCCAAACATCCAGTCTCTCTAAATCACCCAAAAAATTGTTTATGCTTGAGATTTCACCATCATCCACAATACTGATGATAATTTTAGATCTTTTAACAAAATTAACATTAAAAAATATAAAAGTAATCAAATTAAAAACTACTGACACAGAAACAATCATTCTTTACCGTATACAGCTGTTGCTTTCTGAAAAATTCATTCTCATAAAACTGATTTTGCCTCCCCATTAATGTTCCTTTCTACAAGCTTTTAATACTTCACTAGTGAGGCACAGTAAGATAAGTGACGGGCTATGTGAGATGTCAGAATGCCTTGAAATTCCTTTTTCATTAATCAAGTCAAACTATAGAGGAATGGATGTACAGTGTAGCCCAGTGCTCTAAGATTTTACCCAAATTCTTTACCCCATTCAGTGAAATAGTCACCATCACATGTTTATACTTGGATTTAGTTAGACATGCGTTTGAAGTAAATGAGCTGTTGATGGTTTCATCAAATCGGGAGCTTGAACGTCACCATAGTGACATCACTGTAGAGACACACAAGCTCCTGATTGGATGAAACCATGAACAGCTGATTTATTTCAAATGCACCTCTAAATATATCCAATAATAGTTCCAAAGAAGATTGTGTCTTGTAAAGCAAAAGCAGGTTGCAACTCTACCCCTCTACCTCCACTACCAATTTCACTGCTCCAGTATTCAGTGGTGGCATGTTTAAATTATTGGTATTAATGTTTTTCTTGGGTTTTTATTTCTTGGTGCATGGGGGCCTGTCTTCACAATGGAATATCTCATGGCATTTCGTATCTTTCTCGGTCTTGCCGGTAGATCTCTCATGATTGCAACTGTATCGAGCAGTGCTGGTAATCATGCAAGATACAGCAGCATGATCGAGAAAGACACGAAATGCCATGAGATATTCCATTATGAAGATAGGACACCACACGCCAAGAAATAAAATGCCAAGTATAATTTGCAGAAGGATACCAGCACAAGGTAGCCACTCATTTCTGAAACGAATTTCCCAGACTTTTCCTGGTTTTCCAGGGGTCCCCCCTGAAAAGATTTGAAATTTCACATTTCTTAAAGAAAATATTACAGTTACCCTAATACTAATTGGTCAGTTCTATGATTTCGAAGTGAAAAAGTACGAACGAATAATATTTTCTCACCAAATAAAAATTGAGACAAAAGTAATGCTGTATTTATGTTTTTAAGGAATAATTATATAGTTTTAAAATCTTCTCAAAATTTTTCCTGAATTCTCATGACTCTTCTACAAGTTCCTCAATTTTTGGTTTTCCAGAAAACGGCCACCATGTAGCTGCTATCTTTCCTCTAAGCTAACAGAAATACCAATAATTTGAAAACCCCTCCATTGATTACCGGAGAAGTAGAATTGGCAGCTGGAAGTAAAGGGGTGGAGTTACAATCTGTGGGATCTCTACTCGGCCACAATTTTCTGCAGAACCAGTGTATGACGGAGCTCTCTCTGAAGAGGACAGGGTTTTTGGGTAACCTCTCTGTGCACTGGGTGAGCACAACATATTCTTCCCTTTAATGGTCAAACTAGGTACAAAATGCAAGACTTATTCTGAATGACCAAATTTCCTTCATAAACGTCAAAGAGGTTTCTTAAAAGAATTTTATTTGCAGAACTCCGCAACAATGGTTCAACAAAACGTGTATTACACCCTAACTTCGAAGTAACTGAAACAAACTGAACTTACAATTAAACTTACTGGTGCACATTTATATATCATTAATTCTGCTTTCAATCGCAGACTAGTTTTGCCCAGGTGCTCATCAAATTCATAATGCAGCAAACTCTTTGCATTAAAACCACAATGTTTGTGTCGTAAAAAAAAGGAAAAGAAGAAAAAAAGTGTGACAGACAAATGTGACATTCAACCTCAAGCTTATCACTTTCAAGAGAATTTAATGCTCCTCAATCCCCATGTCTTCCAGCAGGCAATCTTTCATAACTAAATTAACTTCAAAAACGTGTGAAGCAAAACCGCCAGTCCATCTGTATGTTGCTCACACATTTGCAAGGCATTCCCGAAAACTGAAACACTTTTAGATTAGTAGATACTATAAAAACATTGGGACTAGCTCATCCCAACTTTGATGCAATCTCATTTTGAAGCTGAAGTTCCTTCCAGGCGCGCCGGGGTCTCCGGGGTGGCACCTGCAGCCAAAAGCAATCGCTCCACTTCCTTGTGTTTGCGGTCTACAGCATAGATCAGTGGTGTCCAGCCCTCCTTGTCGAGGCTGTCCACGGCTGCTCCACCCGTCAGCAGGGCTTCCACGCAGTCTGCTTTTCCCTCACGTGATGCCACATGCAGTGGCGTCCAGCTGTTGTTGTCCCTGCTACCTAGATCTGCACCGCGTGCCATCAGAGCAGCCAAGCACTCCTTGTGTCCGTGCTGAGAAGCATGGTGTAGAGCCGTTCTCCCACAGCGATCCTGTGAAAACAGTTTTCACAATTCACATTAACGAAAATACACCTAAGAGCTCCATAAAATTTTCTTTAATTGTTTAAGGATCAATGAGGTGATGCACTCAGTGAACTAATTTCTAGTATACGGGTGAATATTTCTATTTAGGAAATTTTGCAAAAATACTTGCTATTAACGTTACTTCCAATTCAGCTTGGTATAGTACAAGAGTGAGTGTACTTGAAATCAAGAAAATGTGCAGAGATTATACTTCTTTCAAGTAAACACACTTTTTTAAAATTTTCAACCATAACGTAGTGAAATAAGTCTTCAAAAAATTGTATAAATTGCACAACTGGACAACTAGCTTTCTCATCACCTGCACATTCAGGTTCACTCCTTTGTCTAGCAGCACTCTCAGGCAGTCTGTCTGTCCATGAACAGATGCATGGTGCAATGCTGTCATCCCGTCCTTGTCTGTGCAGTTGGGGTCTGCCCCCACATCCAGCAAGGCACGCATCACTGCCAGGCGCCCACTGGCTGCAGCCACTTGAAGCCCCACCCCACCCCCTTGCTTCATGCGCACAGCGCTTGGTTCCATTTTCGCCAGCTCGCGCACCATTTCAGGGGTGCCAGCCACACGGAGAGCACGTTTTACCTGAAGACACAACCATTTATTCATTTACACACCCAACAACTCGTCCTTTATACAATAAAATTCAAAAATGATATTGTATAAAAAGGTACAGAAGAAAACAGAATTTACAGTTCAGATCACAACATAACAACAAACATTGATGTAAAAAACCAACAAAGGCACTGTGAGCACATATCACCTGCAGAAAGAAACGTTTATTCACTTATACACAGACCAACTCATCCTTTGCAAAACAAAATACAAAAATGGCACTGTAGTTTAGTTTTTAGTTTTAGTTTTAGTTAATGCCTTATTTTACATGGCGAGACTCGGGCCATCAGGCCCGCTCTTCCGCCTGACCACACAAATTTCTACTACGCTCCTTTCACCACTTAGCGGAGAAAGAAGGTATTATCTCGGGCGACGAAACAGGTGATTTGAATTTAGCTCACAGGCGTCATTTAGGCTTGAGGATCTTTTACATGCAAGTAAATCTACTAACATGGGACAGCCGGCTTTACTTTCTCTCCGAAGGAAGGCATACAAAGGATTTTTTCGCCCTTAAAAATCCACGGCTTCGATTGGGTTTGAACCCGCGAACTTGGGTATGACAGTCTGGTACGCTAACCATTACACCATCGAATCCACAAAGGTACAGAAGAAAAAAACAGAAAATATAGATCAGATCACACCACAACCACAAAAATTGATGTAAAACAAAGCACCAAAATGGAATTGTAAGCTTGTTTCACCTGCAGAAACAAAAATGTATACATTATACTCCAAATATACTCAGAACTCATCCTTTATAAATCAAAATTAAAAAATGGCATTGTACAAGGTGTAGAAAAAGAAAACAGAATATACAGATCAGATCAGATCACAAACATTAATGTAAATTAATAATGCTGTAAGAGCTCATACTTTCTTGTATTATTTGAATCTGTTATTTAATATTGTAATATCAGCATAACCTGCAAAAGTGTTTAGAACCCACAAAAATATCTGGCAAAACTGGCTCATGATCCTAGGTATCTACATTCCATACAGGGTGACCATGCCGATTCAGTTATGACAGCATCTTCCAAGTTGTAGTCAATGTACTGGTACACACAGATAGTTTTGAAAAACTTATTATCTGAACTTATTAAACTTAGTTTCTGAAGTGAATGCTATTTCTTACCTTAAATCCTACTTTATGAAACATTTACACACATCTGATCCTATGTTTTTGTTTCACACATAAAATTTTCTCTTTAGTTTTATTGTTTCTTTTATACTCTACTATGGCACAAGATGAAACATATTGTTGGTAAAAGTATTTTATCTTCAATAAGACACTAGTTTTGATTTTGGTTGTCTTTCCCTAATTTACATTTTTAAATATTTTCCTATCCCATTAAATTTCTGACAGTCACAACTACAAACACTACATCAAAATTATTCCATAATTTTATTTAAATTTGTTTCATCTAATGAACTTTGTGAACTTAAGGTAATGAATATAGTGTTTTGGATACTGCTCCATATCCCTCATCAGGTAGTTATTCATTAATAAAAATCAAATTGAAGATGTATAGAAAAACATATCTCTTCGTTAAGCAGATGGTGGAGTGTAGTCCAGTCACTTGGGCATTAACTGATCATTTTAATTTAATGATCTTGGCAACATTTCAGACACTGCTCGGTATCCATCACGCTACAACCGAAAATGTCTTTTTAAATTTAATGACTTTTGTGATGTTTTGGATACTGCTCCACACAATATAATGCTGACAATATCTGAAAAGCCACAAATTTCATAAAATTAAACAAATTTATATAAAATTATGGAATAAATTTGATGCAGTGTTTGTAATAGTGGTTGTCTGAAATTTAATGGGACCAAGGTATTTCTTATGTTAATACTTGACATAATAGTTTGACAGGATACTAATATAAAATGGTTCTAGCATTTATAGATTTTTATGCGCATAAAAAAATCTTGTAACCACTGATATTCTGAAGAGGGAAAACACTCGGAACAAAAATTGTACAAATAAATGTAAAATTGAAAAAAATTCAAACCTGGTTCACTGTAATGTGAATTACCCCAATAGGTCTTCCAACTATTCTTAATATATCAGGGATTTTCAGGAATTAATTTTTTACTACAAGATAAAATTCATATGTTGTGTTAAAATGTAATGCTTGTAATAATCTATTGTGAATTGATAACTTATGAAGAATAAAGTATTATTCCCTGACTTCCAAACCTAAAAACATGAAGAAAGAGAGAGAAAAAAAGTAATTATGTATCAATCCTGCTGTGCAATTCATTCCCAATATCTGTCCTGTTGAATATTGCAGGTTGGGTTGAAACTCTTGGATACAGAAATTGGTGGTATTGACAGACACCAAGGCCACCATATTAAAGATTTAGTGCGAACTGCTAGGGTGCCCCAACAATACATCAGTGGATACAGGGCATTGTTACAAGATTCCCGGATTTCCCGACTTCTGATTTTCTCAAAAATGAAGCTGAGGCAAAGGACACATAGTGCGAATGTGTGTTACAATGTTGCCAATTTTCTTTTTTAAGTATTGAAAATTTGGTGTACTACATATTTACAATATTACCGAAAGTGGTCTCTTAAAAAGAGTAAATTAAAAAAATCGCTATGAAGACACTGGTCAGTGGTCAAGGAGGAGAGTAGTCTTAACAGGGGTATAATTTGCATACAATATCTGGATTTGAGTGTCAGTTCCTAGCAAAATCTGTCATTGAGAGGGATGATCTTTCAGAGGTTTCACTGTACAGTAATCCCTCAACATTCGCGAGAGATAGGTTCCCAAAAAAACTCGTAAATGTCAAATCCGCGAATGCCAAGCCTATATTTTAATGAACAAAGGTGGGTTAGGTTCCTGGATATCAAAAAGCTGTTTAAAAAAGAAAGAAAAAAAGTTTGACAAACAATTGAAGAAGAACTGAGTAAGTGCTACTAAAACAATTCACAATTAACATCCCAAAGAAAAGAAATAAAATATAATTTGAAACTAATTTCAAAGTTGAAAGTGATTGAATAAAGGATTTGTTTATTTTTTCTCGGTTCATCACCCTCCTCGTTGTTCTAATATCCAAACATGGAAAACTTGCTGCTTCTATTTCTCTCTTAAATTTCCAAGTTATTACTATGTTTGGATCACATTCGAATGCCCTTTCCACCCAAGTTTTTCAGAATGCCATATACAGCTTTGACATTCAAATTGGTCCAGGACACAATGTCGCTTCTGTTACTTCATTACGTTCGAGGAGACTTTCTTTGCTGAGGATTTCCCAAAGTTGCTATTCAGTGAGGTCATTATGAAAGTTGTACAAATCCTGAATGGCTTTTCTGTTCTTGTGGCCAAAACCTTACCTCCAATTTCATGCAACTGAATTGAATTATCTTACAACTGTATTATACTATTAATGTGAATTGAGATTCCAACTTTGATATTTTTGCAGAACATGATACTTCGAGCTGCAGTGTCTGCTGAGTTTGTTTCCCAGATAACGCTGATAAAGGAAATAAAATGTGCTTGCTTTCAGAAAAGTACGACAAAAGATGCACTTACAAATGATAAAACCGGTAGCATTTCTCTAGTCGCAAGTGTTTAGAACTCGTGAATAGTGAATTTGCGAATGTCGAAGGATTACTGTATCCCCTTATTTTATGTGGCGAGGCTCAGATCTGTTCTTACACTTGATCCTGTACATTTTCACCATCTAGCAGCAAAAGAAGGGATCATGTGGGTGACAAAAAATGGCGATTAGAATTTGGTTCAGAGGCTTCTTTTAGGCTTGATGATCTTTTATATGCAGTAAATCTACAACGTAATATAGCCAACTTTCCTTCCCCTCTGAAGAGAAGACTTTTGGTCTTAAAAATCCAGGGCTTCAATCGAATTTGAACATGCGATTTTAGGTATAACAGTCTGGTAAGCTATCCATTATACCAATGACACTGCAAAAGGAGGTAAGAAAGGAGATAAGTTGACTAAACATCACACGGAAGTCTGCAATTAAGATATGAACCCGCATGCCCATAGATAGAAAGAGAGCATGCTGTCTATGTTAGACAAAACTCCTCATTGGAGGGACTGACCATCTACCAAACTCACCTGCTTCGCTCTGGATGCACCCTGCTGGAACAGCAGGGCCTTCACTGCTTCGATGTTGCCTGCAGCAGCAGCTGCTGCCAATGGAGTCTCCTTGCACCTAATCAACAAGGTCAGAATGGTTTAATTACTATCATAAGGTAAAATAGTTGCTATCATAAGGTTAAATGGTTGGGAGAGATCTGGTGGTGACATACATATCGTCTGGGATTTTCGACAACCAGGTATCACCCACCAGTAGGGCACCATCCCGGATGGGACAAGCTCTAAGCTCCTAATTGGTCTGGCAACATGTGTGGTAGTGTCGTAAGAGTGTGTAAGGAGTGAGGATAGGAAAAGGAAGAGGAAGGAAAAATTATCTGAGATTCGAGGCCCATTTGTTAAGGTATTGCTCTGGCATTTACCAGACAAACCACAGAAAAGTACCGAGCAGCCCGCCACTAGACTTCTTCTCCAGCGACTGAACAGCGACTGAATTCAACCTAGCTGTCTCGTTATTGTTGAAAATCCTGCTGTCTTTGGGACTCAAACCCTAGGACCATTCAGTCAACGGCACTGCAGTGACCTCATTTAATGCCCTGAGCCCGTCCTAGTGAGAAATGGCCACATTACTCCCGGAACCTCCTGCCAAGGTAACTGTTGTTCCTGTACCAGTTTCAGCACACATTTCATTTGTCAGCAGCAGTTCTTGGGCCCATCAAGGAGCTTAGCATTTTTACAAGCTTAGGGTCAGAAGAGCCAATTCAACAGTTGCCCTTAAACCTATTGTGGCAAGCACACTACATTTCCGGATAAGGCCTAGAGATTTGGGAAGGATCGGTGTTTAGAGGTGATTTGTGAGACACTGGGAATGCTTTCCAAGCTTTAAATACAACTGACAACATACTCTACAATTGTTTACATCTGCATTTCATGATGAAGATCTACAAATTTTTACAACCTGTGGCCATGGCAGACACACTGAGGACTTCTTGTTACAATGTTTAAAGCCGTGTTTACAATTATTTGCCCTTCCATGATGTCTTCACTTGTAATGTGACTTGTTTTCAAATTCTCCAACATTTCAACTCATGTTTTGAGCCTTCCTCAAGGATCTACTGGGGGATATAAAAACTGATGTAAATTTAACGTTAAACAATAATTATAACAGAAATTAAGGACTAAGTGTATACCACATGGTAGATTTGAACAAACCCAAAAGTTGATAGTTTCCATACTGAAAGAGGCAACAACTGAGTAATAGCGTTTTCCATTTGTTGCACTGAAACTCACCCTAGTGCTGGGCATATACGCCATCGCTCCGCAACAGTGCTGCCCCACACGCGTGAAGGGCAGACGTGGGGCAGCCACGAATGAATTGGATTCTGGAACTGAGTCAGTGCGTGTACGCTACGCAATGAAATTATAGACAGCTGTTCTTTGGTCTGCCACACTGACAGAACTCGTAAAATAAGAATTTTGGAATTTTGGTCGTTATAATTTTTATAATGATAATTTTTATTATAACAGATCTTGTACGAAGTCTTTTGGTAATTGTTTACTCCTTAATTCATAAAGTATTAATGCATGTGATTCTTTATTTAAAAACTACCGAAAACTTCAAAAGCTAATCTATCGAAAGTTCATTTCTCGAGATTTGCCAGTGATTGATTTCGAACATAGTACACTAGATTTCGAAACGAACGGCTTCTGCAGAATTATTTGGTTATTTAAAACTATAAAAATATTAATATGAGCATTTCCGCTTGCGCATGCGAGAAACTTCTTGGCACATTGTAACTTTGAATGATTTTGTAAGGGCATAGGTTTGATTACTAAATAGCACTGGATTTGTTAACATGCAGTAATTCACAGTTAAATATTACGAAAACACCACCTGATTTTCCGAACTTCGAGTATGTCACAGTTATTTTAAAGCATTTCTTGTAAAACATGGTATACTCCATCATTCAAAGTGTCCCTATGTGATAGGAGATCCTCAATTGCCTTTACAATTACACCACGAATCCAAATCAACATTCATAACTTCCGTACCTAACCTCAGAATGGCCCAGTGCAATGGACTGCACCGTCGAGCTCGTCAGTGCAGGTTAGGGCACCCCGAGTGCACCCTGGTTCCGTGTCATTGTGCGAATGAAACATGCGCTTCCCTGCACTGGTGCGCCCTAGCAGCCGAATGGAACACGAAAGCTGCCCTGAGTGTGCACTGGGTGCGCACCAGTGCGGCGAATGGAAAACGCTATAAGTCAAGACATGAGTCAAGACTGAGTAAGTCATGAGGTGCATCTGCTCCATGCCCCTGTGCCTCCAAGAGGGGGCTCCCCTTCCCTCCTTCAATGAATAACAAGAGGCCCCTTGGGTGTCTCATGGACAGCAAGCTAGCTTTCTTGGAAGCGGTTCTAGTTTGATTCCCACCTGGGGCAAAAAGTTGATTTCTAAGACAAATTTCCTCAGCTTCTACAGCTGTGTGATGAAAGAAAGCTCAGGTAGGCCAATTAAGCTAGGTATGGTGATGGGATATGTCATGCTTGACAAGTGTCTCCCTTACCCTCAAGCATGGACAATAAATAAAACTAGGGCCCAGATCTGGGAATACCAGTAGCTGGCAAGTTAGATTAATCCAACCCTAAAATGCCAAGTACATATATACGTACTTGTTAACAGGACTGTGAGCACCTTTGGAGAGCAGCAGCTCTATGCAAGCGGCACTTCCAGCCCGTGCAGCGAGGTGGAGGGCAGTGTCCTTGGAGGCAGGATCAGGTGCGTTCACATTGGCACCCCGGGCCAACCAAAAGCGTAAAGTTTCCAGGTCACCTGCCGATGCGGCCTGACGCACAGACACTGCCATCTCACAGCGTTCTCCATTCCCCTTGGCATTGGCAAGTTCAGTCCCATTTGCAGCTCCTAGACAATTTTCGAGAATTAAAAATGAGCACCAAGATAAACATACTGTGATGAAACTAAACAAAATGCATACCCAGTTCCAACTAAAGAAGAAATTTACTAGAATTCAACTAAAAAAAAAAAGAGGGGGAAAATCATAAAAATTGTGATTAAAATTTACTTCAGTACAGCAAGAGCATGGCTTACAAGTTGGCATTACAAGAAAATCAAAACATACGTGTTTTTGGAATAAAGTAAATAATTTAACCAAAGTAACTGTAAACCTGGCTTTTTTTATTTTTATTTTATAGAAAGAAAAATGAAACGTAGTGAAAGACCATTAATATACTCTTATTTCAAACTGACAAAAGAAAATCGTGTATGAAATCTTGTATTCTGCATTTAAACCACATATAAAAGATATTTATCATGAATTTTTGGAAGTTAGATCTACGGTCAACTGATCTTATGTGTTTTCACAATCTATATTTTCTATTTTAAGCTAATTTGAGCAAGTTGATGCTATTTTCACCGATTTTACTAAGACTTCTCTTGACCTTGACTAAGACACTCTTAATCATGGTCTGATATCGGAGAGACTGAGCAGTTTTGATGTACCTGATAATTATTTAGACCTTTTTCATTAGGCCTTAACATATGAGTGGGACTTGCAGGAATTCGGTTCGGCAAAATGCTGTGTGTTAAGAATTAGCCTTAAAGTAATGTCACAGAGTCACAGAGTAATTGTCTTAGTTATTCCTGTGAGCCGGCAACACCGCTTGGCTTGGTATACAAGCATGTGGTCAGTTTGAGGTTAAACATACCAAGTAATCTTGAAAGAACAAGAATAAATGTTGCAAGCAATCACAGCTGTACAATTACAAACATGTAAGATCAGAGAGCATTAATCATACTGATCATCTATCACATTTCTAGGCAATGAGATAAGTTCAGCTGCATTGCACCACAGTGCACAAGAGCCAAAAGATACATAAAATAAACATAGAATAAGAAAAATTTGTACACTGCTCAATCACTATAGCACTTGCAGCACACAGTAAACTTATTTCACCCAGGAAGGAACACACACGAGAAATGTAATCAGCAAACAATGGTTAATCTCACATAGTAGTTTAATGCACAACCATTTCTTATGACCGAATTGAATTTTTTATTAATAATTTTTGTATTTTTTATTTCAATTTTATTTTTGTGTTTAAAAATTGATACTATCTTTATTTTAAAAATTAGAATTGCATTAATTCATGTCTCACACACAGGGCTTCGCCTTCAGCGAGATGCAGGGATGTCATGTTTTGTGCATGTGTATTATATGCACATCTTCTTGTAGTATGTAACATGAAAACTGGAAATACATGACCCGGCAATGTCACGATATTTGCACTAGAGTGCTCATAAAAACCATGCTGCAGTGTTTACTTTAGTTTAGTTTAGTTAATGCCTTATTTTACGTGGCGAGACTCGGGCCATCAGGCCCGCTCTTCCGTCTGACCACGCAAATTTCGCTACGCTCCTTTCACCTA
Source organism: Acheta domesticus (assembly GCA_031308135.1). Lineage (NCBI taxonomy): Eukaryota > Metazoa > Arthropoda > Insecta > Orthoptera > Gryllidae > Acheta > Acheta domesticus. The sequence continues at coordinate 67,985,924 of JAHLJT010005437.1, forward strand.
GCGGAGAAAGAAGGTATTATCTCGGGCAACGAAACAGGCAATTTGAATTTAGCTCAGAGGCGTCATTTAGGCTTGAGGATCTTTTACATGCAAGTAAATCTACTAACATGGGCCAGCCGGCTTTACTTCCCCTCCGCGGAAGGCGTACGAAGGATTTTTTCGCCCTTAAAAATCCACGGCTTCGATCGGGTTTGAACCCGCGAACTTGGGTATGACAGTCCGGCACGCTAACCGTCACACCATCAGGCAGTGCCTCTTGGTTCCCTTATTACAATCTCTCCAGCCACCAGAGAAATGATCTCACCCTCTCGCAGAGCATGACATGCTTACCCTTTGCTGCACCAGATTTCCCCTTTGGGTTGTTCTTCGCTGATGTCGCTGTGTTGGCTGTGCTTGCAGTGGTGGCGGGAGGAAGGGGACCCGATGTCGCTTCCAGCCCTGTCAGCAAGGCATCAACTCGCGGCAATAACACCTATGACACATACACCATTCTGCTTATTTATTTTTATTTATTTATTTTCAATTTAACAGACAATTTGTTCTAAAGATTACAAAAATTACAGGTAAATAATTAGATCTCAATAAAACAAACTACAATTACTCTTAGTACAATCAAGCACAGTTCATATTATTATGTCTAGGAAAGGTAATTATAGAAAATAAAACACAGACTAGATTACTACAACTAAAACAACAAAACTAGGAACATAAAGAAGGTGCTAATTTGATGTGTCAAAAAGCATATGGGAAATGCGTTTTGTGGTGTGTCGGACGGCCAAAATTAGTTGACTGAAAATCTAAAGCCGAACCAAAATCATTATTTAAGCTCTCATATACAGTAGGGATTACTGTTTTAACTGACAAAGTTGGATGAAAAACATCTTCACACACAATAGAATTGCTTGCCTATGAACATTGTTTGAAAAAATCAAATCTAGTATGCCACGAATTTTATTGATTTGAAATAAATTCAATGATGCTAGTGAATTCAATAACAATCTTGAATTATTGTTTTAAGAGTCATTTTATGGGTAAACAATGGAAAGGTAGCATGAGTACTCAATTACCCCATAACATTTGGAATATTGAAGACCTAAATAATATCCAATTTATTCCACAATAATTAACATTTACTGTGACTAAACAAGAAGAATGTGAGGATACTATCTCCTCCAATGTTAGAGGTGGGAAATATACAGCTCCAACAATTGAATGGCTCCAAATTTTTCAAAGAAAATATGTATATGGGACCAGATTTTACTCTTCTATTATATTCTGAAAGTCATTATTTAATTTTACTATTAGAGGACCAAATAATTGAGCAGCTGGAAAGAGGGTGGAGCGAAACCAAAAAGCTAGCCCAGACCAACGGGATAAGGAATCTATCTGTACTTCGATTTTTCTACAGTGCCCAATGATATTAGGACATTGTTACATCTCTGGCCTTATAAAATGAATCACACACTGGTAAGCACTTTTCTGAGGTCACGAGCCCTGTTGAGAAGAATGTTTGCGAATTAATGAAAAAGATTCACTTTATAAGGAAGGAGGTGTAACAATGACCTAATGTCATCAACCACTATAGAAAAATCGAAATACAGTATGACAATCTGTGCCATTCTGCATAAACGTTAGTTCACATTTCTTTTTGTTTCTAAGAACATACAGCATAATAATTTGATTCTCAAATATAACTTTTATTGAATGAGGTCTAATTGTTTCATTTTCATTTGGTTTGTACAAACAAATAATTGCTGAAATGATGCACTTAAACAATTTTGCTAAGAACTTCAATATTCACATTAGCATCAAACCATTTTCTTTCAGACACAGATTGCGAGTTCAACTCTGCCAGATCATAAATTAGTAAGTTAGTATGTTCAATTGTTTCATCAACTAGTTCTTCAAAAAATGTAATCTGCATTTCTTCTATCTGCAGATGACTAAGATCTTTTTTGAAGTTCCAATAGGACACTCACGTGGTTGTTCTTCAGAATGCACTAAATGCCTTCTCAGACTGGTGCACTCAAATTGATCTTTATCTCAACAATAAAAAATGCAAAGTAATCACTTTTACTACATCCCCATCATTACCAGCCTTCAAATATGCTCTGAATTCCATGGTGCTTCAAAGGGTTACAACCCTAAGAATACAACTCTGAGTGATACAACTCTGATATGAGTTTTCAGATTATGTAGAAAGAACTATTACCACATCAAATCAATTTTTGGGTTTTATTACTTATACATATGAAAAGTACTCGATTGTAATTTTCAGATCGCTATACCTGATGCTGATTTAAACAGTTCCGCTATATATGAAGTTCTTGTTAGTTGTTTGATCACCCTCTTTGGTATTTATTTATCCAAAATTGAAACCCCACAACATACATTTTTTAGAATTGCTGCCCAATGTCTGGGTTTGAGTGATCCTTTGTTTCATCATGATTATAAAAAATTGCGTTAAGATTGCATACACCAACTCTTAAATAGAAGCAGTACTTGACCTATTTAATTTTTCTTATAAAATACTCTTCTCAATTGTTTTTGCAAATGAAGGAAACATTAACATAAAGAAAACAATGCTAAATTTTTGTCAAACCCAAGGAGCATCTTCTTGACATATGACTGATCTGATTTTTTATGTACTTTTTATATACTCTTGATCATGTATTTTTGTGGACATGTATTAAATAAATGCCCATGTATTAAATAAACGCTGAACATTACTTGCAAAGGACTTTGATGAATATTTCAGGTGCTGCATTTGAGAATTAATTGAAGCAACTTCCGACTGAAGTTAAGATAAATCCATAAAGACTTTAGATAGAATTTTCATTCCACTTTCATAGTCTGTAGTCAAAAAATTTTCAATTTTTTATTTCCAAATGTCATATCTCGAATGTTACATGGGACATGGTGAGATCTTCTGCAAGTAACACAATTGAAATACTTATTGCTTCCTTCACTGCAAGGCAATTCATAGCAATAACTTCAAGAGAGCTGTCCAATATTTTGGACTTCAGCAGAGTAGTGTTTCAGCATGTGAACACAGGGATGAATACATAGATTAGACTTCCTTACACACTAAACAAAACACACTATGATAAACAAGGTCCAATCACTGTTCAATGTTAATAAAAATTAAGTTAAAATTTGAATAATTCTGCCTAGTTTAGAGCCACAACATATTGCCAATATTTTAAACTCACAATTTTTTTTTAATGGACTGCTTACCAAAGCTTACGTTGCTTAGCTTCTAACTTCGTGTTAGAAGATTTTTCTTCTAAATTTAGCAAATGGATTTATCTATGTTTTCATTACCAGGGCCTTGTAATAAGAGTTTTTCTGCCGAAATTTCGCCATTTCTTCACACAGCATTAGATAGCTCTCTCTCTACTGTGGTAACGAGAAAGAAAAAATGCAGAATTTGAAGTACAAATATGTACCACAGCTTTTGTTTTATTTTAGAAAATCTTACAATATCCGCATTAGTGTTTCATGAACACCTTTTATCCGGCACATCTCAGAACTAATAACGGCGACAGATGCATCGCGCATTAGCACCAAAGTGGTATAGTCTAGTGGATTCATGTTCCTGTTCCAAAGTAAAAAGAACATTTTTCCATAATATGTAATTCTAATTAATCAACCCAATTATTTTTCTTTTCAGATAATTTTTCTTAGAAGCATTACACAGCAAGAAGTCAGAAAGAACTTAATAATTTGATCACTCATTAACAATTTGAAACACATACATTAAATTGTATTTTAAAGGAATCAAAGTTAAAGATGGAATTCCTGGAATTTTTCATTAAATCAAATAATGTTATGAATTTATGTTGTACTTTTAGGGACTCAGAATACTTCCATTCTTCATATCGTTATCAATATTTATTATTATACTTATCCACAGCATTGGCATTTCCCTGTGATTTTAAATGGATTGTCATAGTAATTGTTGAACATAAGATGACATTACAAAAGGGCGATATATACGTCTTTGGGCCTTTGTCTAGATCAGTGCTTAATTTTTCATTTGCACCGAGTATACAAATAGCCCAGTCTCTTTCTCTCTGAGCAAAACAAAACGCAGGGCTGCCCTCATCACCAGTCCCACACTCCACTTGGTTGGGTTATAATTTCAATAGATAAATAAATAATAATTTGTTTATATTTTCTGTCTAACTGGATTATTGAGAAATGGAATTCTCTACCTCAAGTTCTCCACAACCAACATGAAATATCCAGAAACAGAAATGATAACTTACTCAATACTAAAAAATAAAATTATTACAGCTTGCAAATTTAAATACTATATTCCTTTTAGGTGATTTCTTGATTCCATTCATCACTTGAAACTACAAATTGCAACTGGACAAAACCAGTTGCAACTGCCTATTCAAGAAACAAGAAAATAACTAAAACCAATAAATAAATCAAACAGGTAAATTTGGGGAACACAAAGCACTGCAACACGAAACAGAAAGCGTCACTTGTTCACACACCTCCAGCGCCCTCTCCACGGATCTCTCCAGCCGGCACAGGTGGCTCTTCATCTCCTCCACTGCCTTCATGCCTTCCTCCACCAGCGCCATGCGCACCAGCAACTGCTGCACCGATTCCTCCAGCGACCGCATGCGCGTCTCGCACACACTGCACTGCTCCGTTTCTGCCATGGCTACTCTGAAATGTGAGATACAATTTATTTTATTGACTATAGGGACTATTGTCCAAATCTATATATAAATAAAAGGGAATGTGTGTCGCACTACTTGGCCAATTTCACTGAAATTTTCACACTTTGTTCTTACTAGCAATGGGTTTAAAGAGTGGTTTGAATGAAACCAGACAATTGGGAGCATTGTTGATGATGATGATTAATTAGTTTCTGATGACTCAAGGGCTCCTGAACTCCATGCACAGGCAAGTAAGCATGTCTTCACTGCATACAAGTATTCTGCCCCTGCGATCATGAAATATCGGCCAGAATTATTATCTGAATCTTTGACAATCTTCTCCAAGACAGTGTCATAGCAAATGAATGCCCCATTTGAGAGAGAATGCTTTAACAATAGGATACTTGACAACCATGTCCAAACCAGAACATAGAACAAACCAATACTTGCGAGAAAGTCTTTTATCTATTAGAATTTGTGCACAGCATAGCATATACATTTGGCGTGATTAATAATCATGTGGCCAGTGGTGTGTGATTCCTAATACACTGCATTACAGGAGCATTGCTGGGTCCACTAGTACAAAATAATGAAAAGTAACTTTGTGAGATTCAAACGGTTGTTAACTTGCCTCTCTAACAAGTTAATGATCGATAAACTGAATATCAAACAATATTTCTTTCAAGAAAACTCTGAAACTTTAGTTTTAAGAAAATTTGTAAGGTCACACATATTCAAGTTTAATATATAAATGCTCAGATCGTTAATGTAAATTTACTACTTTAAACTTACAAATTAAACTAGATTGTTCACGATATACGCAGATAAATAATCATATCAAGCAAAAGCATAGTAAACTCTAATGGTCAAGTTGGAACTCGAAACATCAATTGATTTAGCAGCATAGGACAATCAATTTTACTATGAATTACTTTGCACAAAAGGAGAATATCAATATATGTTCTCACAGACTCAAGTGTCAAAATGTCTGAGTAATCTGAAATACTATTTTAATTATGATCTATAAATGGATCGGGTCAATTCATATGTGGCATGCACATGACAGGAAATAGAGTGGCAACTCCATTTCCTCAAACAAATTTTTCCAACTTTTCCCGAGCACTTTTTGAAAAAATGTTTCCTTATAATATTTGTAATTTCACAATACTTAAAGGAAACATTAAAGCTACCCTGATACAAATTGTTCAGCTCTCAGACTGATTTGTTGGTGCTGTGACAAAGTTTTTATTTGGTGAGAAAAATACTTTTAATTTGCACTGAGCAAAATATAAGCTTTATTGTTGTAATGCTCAACTAAGGTTTTTGAGTAATAACATTGAATTTTGTAACCTTCTGAAAAGTTTCCCAAATTTCTAACAATTCTTCTGGTTTTTTTCTGGCTTTTCCAGAGCAATGAAATTCCATGATTTTTTTCCAGGGTTTCCAGAAAGGGTACACTTCGAAATAATAGTACCTCTCACTGACTGGCTAATGATCTCTACAATATTTTCTTCACTAGAATAAACACCTAAGTAAAGGGTGCCAACAAATTGACTTTCAGGAATTACCAGACTTTTCTAGCAACAGGGAAAAGCATGTTTCCTGGGTGAAATACAATATTTGCAGCACAAATGGTTTTAATCAAATTTTAATTTTATTTATTATGGTAAGCTATCACATACCGAACAGATAAAAAAAATTAGCACCACAAATTATTAAATAAAGTTTAACATATTAAACACAACAATTATGTAACTTATTTCTATTTGGTGTTCACGGCATGAAGTTGGCGGGCAAACTTAAATAATTTCAAAAAAATACAAAGCTATTTTCAACAGTAAAATAATTTGTAATTTTTCCAAACGGAACATAAGTCCCTGACTTTCTCATATTTTTGTAGATGTATAGACACCCAGACTGATGAACACAAGCTAAAAGTGAGAGTCAAGACCACAATTCACACGTTTGGCAATTGGCTCAATGAAGTGACTTGACTTAACAAATGAAAAGACACTAATCTTAATCTAAAAATCAATAATGCAAATTAATCACTTTCTTCATCAATTTTTTCCTTTCTTCTTTTCATAATTTGCTCTCACACTTTATTACATTATAATAAACATTATTAAGGTAAACCATCCACAATTCAATATACGAACATTTTTTAAGGAATAAAAATTTATCTATATCATATCTTAGAATATGGTTTGTTTCTGAAATATTTTCTAAATTCATACTGATAGTACATTTTAATGCATCTGGAAAATTTAACAAATCCTTTTAATATTTAAAAAATGGGAGATGTAGCAAAGAACAAATAATATCCAATTCAATTGCTTGTTTTGATAAAATGAGGCAAGATTGAATTTCAAGTTTTTAAAAAATGGGAAGCTAGAAACCTTATTATTGAGAAACATTATTGAATTTGACACAACTAAAAAAACATTTAATAATAAATTAATTTTTAAATAAACATAATAAAATGATACATTAACACACAAGCAATAGTAACTCACATATTGTGATTTTTCCCTTCTCTTTACATGTTTTATACATGCATTTTCATTTTATCTGTAGCTGTAAAGACTTTCACATAGCTACTTTAACCCTTAAGAACTTTATAACACACACTAGTATGCCTTCCATGTAAATTAACAATATTAAGAATATTCTACAACAAATTCAAGCAATATTAGTACACTCTGACACGTCATCTCTGCCATGATCAAACTATAAAACTCAAAAAATGAAATGTAATAATACTGTTAACAGAATGAAACTACTATGGATTTTCATCAATTGTTATTTTTGGAATTTTTGCCACGGAAAACTTTGTACTTCCCTTCAATTTGACCATTTCTTCCTAACCAAAGCTATAAGCCAAAAGTAACAAAAATGTTTACAAAATAAAAGTCTGATTTTCAATGTAAACTTGTTTTTATTTCTTTTCAAAATCCTAAATTCATTCATTTATTTATTTTTTTCCGTTCACATCTGGATCAATAAATTTCTTTGTTTATTTTTAACAAAACAGACGTTCTTGCTCACAATGTTGTCACAAGGAGAATAAATACAATCTTATCAACAGATATAAGATAAGGGAAGATAAGAAGCTCTTTCTTAAGAGAAATTGTACCAATTTATCTACTTACATATTTAAGCAACTGTAATGAGAATACTTTATGATCTTTCTTCTAGCATTTACAAAATTGTGATGAAATCAACAAAACATTTAAGGTGTCAAGAGCATTTGTGCTTCACTGTTACTAATGATGAACACTCATTCCTTAACATATAAAATTTAAACAATTTTAAACACTTTCAAAATATTAGTCATAAATCTGAAATTGTAATTTGCAAATGCATTAATCACAAAGGCAACGGTATTTTTAATGCACTTCTATTATCTCCTTTCTGAATTGCAAATCACACAATGAATGTTGGAAACCTTTTTAATTTTTTTAAAAATCATTCTCTTTTAGCACCATGAATTTTACGAAATTTATGTCGTCCCTTATACAATTCATAAATGTGTTTCACCAAAAATTTGAAGATCATCTGCTTAAATAAAAACAGAAAGAAGCTAATATAATTACTACACGCTCGCTAACACAAGTGCTCAATAAACATCTTTCTGGATTTCGCTCCACGATACACTTCTGTTCCAGTTATGAAATATCCACACAAGCACATGCGAAGCGTCTACAAATTACTCGAATTTTGAACAAAGTCGTCCTAAGTGTCAAAAATATCCTGTATTATACGAAGAAATGCGAATAGTCCAAGTTTTATGATAAGCTTCATTTCTTCTGTCACTCTCAAAATATTTCTAACCTCTTTATTCAACAAGGAGACAAACGCCACCGCCGACCACCGGCGTCCTGTAAAATAAATGCGCCTTTCTCTCACCGCTGATCGCGCTCGGTAATAGCGACAATTGAGCTGCGATTGAACAGTGTCGCCACCAAAAGCTAGAAATGATATAAAAGCTCTTTACAATGGTGACCAAGGCAATTGATCGGTTTCGGTAGAGATATGATTCTTATATGCTATATATGCTATAACTGCAAAGCTAGCAACGGCAATTAAAAATAACAACATTGACAGTACTTGTCAAGAGCTATTATTTGGAATGATTAAAATGATGAGTCACCCTAGGTGAAAAAATAATTTAATAAACCCAATGATTTGAGAGGAAATGAGAAATATAAGTTCTTTCCAGAATTTATAAGATATTGGCTTAGATAAATACTTTTCATACATGATATTGGTTTTTACTTAGTTGGACATCAAATTATATTTGAAATCTCTAGTACTTGAGATTCAAATAATGAAGTAATAAAAATTTATATCCTGTCTATTCAATTGCTTTTTATAGTTTCTCCAATAATTTTAATCTTCTCCAATAACATGTAGTTTCTTTTTTATTATTATTTTTGATCTTAAGAAATTTGGTGAATGCCATGGAAAAAATGTTTTGGAATAATTTATCAAAAAGTATTTGAGGTCAGTATCTGACTGTCAAAATTATCATGATTTTATAGTTAATAAAAATGTGCTGAAGTCAAGATAAAGCAATAAAAAAGAAAAATATAATTGTAATAAAACAATTAATAAACAAGAATTGATTTACTACTATGAGAGCCAGACTTTATAATTTTAAAAATAAGCAAGTAGAATTATTGAAACTTGGGAAATTATGCCAAAAAATATGACCTAACAAAATATTTTTCTGCAATATATATTTTATCATGAATGTATTTTGTGAACGGTTTTTTAATGCGTTGTCAAAGCGATGAAAAGTGTTTCAGAATAATACATTTTACTAATAAAAATTGTTAAGTGCACAAAATTCTTTTGTGATCTGAAAGACAAGCGAATTGTTTCAAATTCAGTTATAATATGACAAAACTACGTGTCAATTATTGCATCTTCCTTTCCCTCCCAATTAAAATGGCACCATTTTGCATATCTCCCAAATAGCTGTGTAACCAAAGTGACAAAGCCTCTAAATTAAAAAGAAATGTTTCAATTCCTAAATAAATATATTTATATTAGGAATTTCCAATGCAGGTAGAAATTGAAAGAAAATCATGCAACCTCAGGCCACATGAGAAGAGTATGGTTTTGTTAGTTTTCAAGGCACATGGGAAAAATTCAAAACCAAGGAAACCAGTTTTGATTTACATTGAAAAATTCAAACCTTTAATTGTGTTATTCTGCCTATTCTCATACTGTGTTTACCAACATAATTCTCAAATCGTCCATCACTGCTTACAACAGCAGACATGTGACAGCAAGGTGCCAAGGAACAGATTGCCTTGCTTCCACAAACCATTAAATATTTGTTATTCACATGGTGCTTTATTGAACAGCAACATTTCTAATATTCTTGGTGTGTAAAGAACAGCTGTACTGTGTATCCATTGTACTAGGTTTTTGCAGTTCCTTGAAGATTGTTTTTATTAAAATATTTAATTTACTGCAGTGTTATACGAGAGTATTTTATTTGTGTGCAAGCTACTTTTTCCAAAAGCATTCTGTGTGGTTTTGTTCACAGCAGCATTTTTGCCGCTATAAGACTCTAGTATTCAATGAATATAGTTTCCTTTAACAGAAACAATCAAACATGACTGGTTACATTTTAAAATACATAACAGTTTTTTCACAAAATAATTGCAATGAAAGATTAGATTGCAGCAGCATAGTCTATGCGCAAAATTACCTTATTGTAAATAAGTTAATTTCGTGCAGACTTAGAATTTATGTTTAATCATGAACATTAATATTTGCTATTGCTAGAGGATTAGATTAAATTAAAAAAATATAAAACATTTTAATGGATCACAAAAAAATTGTGTCTTTTCTGACAACTATATTGAACTTGGTCATTTGGCATATTAAATCTTGAATCCTGTGCTCTCCATTATTTAAATGGTAATGAAGGTGAATATTTTTAAAATTAATATAACAAAAGTTGCATTTTACTGCAGGTTAATTCAAATAAACAAAAAACTAAACTAGTGAACAAGAACACCAACTGTTTCATTCTTGTCTTTCTACAACTTTTCATACAATACACTTATACGAAATTGATATTTTTGCTGAAAATTTGTGTTTATAATGCTCTTAAAAAATGTCTTAATTTATTAATTATGTTATTCAAATTAAATTGGTTTCCTGCCATTAAAATTAAAAGAATGTTAGTTTTCAATGTAAAAACAACATGCACTATTTTTTTTGCTTTTTATTTAAGCCGTGTTTTAGAAACTACGGAGTAAATGATGTTTAATGGTATTATTTTCAAGGAACTTTAGGCTGAGGTGCCCATTGTATCCCATAACAATGTCCTGAAGAGAAAACATTTACTTCTAAAAGGGTGTTATCGTAGTCAGAATCTGGTTAATTTTACATAAAAACGAGAAAGACACTTTTGAAATGGTGATAGCTTAGTGAATTTTCATCCAAAACAACTTTTAGTTTATAACAAATAAAGCTTGAATTCTACAACAATTAACCTATTAACAATCAGTATCCTCATTTGAGGAAGGTCAAATCAAATTTACTTCTTTTGCACTATTTTGTAAATTTTATTTCTTCCTAAACAAACCATACATTAACATTGTAAATGAAACATATAAGCGAGTTTTGGAATCCCTGCAAGCTAAATGTCAATTTGGCCAAGATCACTAAAGCATTCAATGCTCTTGGCCAGGATGACTTCACGACTGGTGTCTGTCGGTCGGCAGAAGTCGGAAGGAGATGTTGGTTTAAAGCCAGCGGTGGTTTGTCTGCACATGTAACCGGCAGTTAGCACCTAGGAGTGCTCTAAGTATAATTTAGCAACATAATGTTTCAGCACGAAAAGCTGATCCGGGAAGCTGAGATCAATAAGACAGTAGTGCCTTGGTGGCCTCAGCCCTATGGATCAAGGGTTCGAATCCTGCCTCAGGCATAGTTGTGTGTGTTTTGTGATTGTGTGTGTGTTGTCTTGGTGCAATGAGCTTGTGTGTCCCCTGTGATTAGCGTCAAGGGCAACCGGCCGCAAAAACATCGCAAAATCGTGATAAATATGGAGTGTGCATAAAATCAATAAAAACTGAGCCCACCAACAATGGACACACACTGGGCTATGCACAAACTTAGGTAGAGTGTTAATGGGTTAACCGTTTCAATGCAATTTTTGTAACATTTGAGCCTTACAAAGTTGTGCCCCACTGTTAACAACTCCCATTCACTCAGCACACTGTGTCTGATTTCTTTATTTGCTGTTAGGCTTTGTTGAAGATATTTGTGTTGATTTCAGGCAGGTTTAGGAAGTTGCTAATTTTAGAAAACACTGTATACTGTTTGGAAGCTCATCAGCAGGTTCTTTCTCTTTGTTTCAGTGTGTTCAACAGCACCTGTCTCTCCTTGTCCGCTGGCCTACTTGTGCCCCGCCCATAAAAACAATCTAACGCACACTAATTATTCTATTTTGAACAGCCAATTCCATATTTCAATTTCTGCTTCATTTTAAACCCTTAAATTAAGATTTTGTCAATCAGCGTTAACTGAAATAATCATTACACATAGTGAAACATGCAGAACTAACATTTTCTTTAACCTTTCTTGCTGAAACATCTTTATAGTTGATATACATGCAATTTCTGTCTGCCAATTGGCTCTTCTATTTCATTTCCACTCTTCTACAACTTCTATTGTTCTTCTTGGCCTTTTTAGATTTGTCAACAGTAGTTTTGATATATACTCTAGCTTCTGTTATTTGAGATGGATATATTTAATTACATTTAGATGACAGAAATTCCATGAAATGTTTGGAATCAAACTTTACACTTTTTCTACTTTTTTCGACTATTAAGAGATGTCTACAATAATAAGATTTGTTTCGAGTCATACACACCAACACCTTTTCGTTTCCTCTAAGTAATAAGACATGTTTTGTAGATATGTCAAGCCCTAACTGCTATATAAACACTGCAAGTTCTTAGAGATACGTTTATTTGATCAGAAGTTGCAGAAAAAATTATTCTGAAAGTGGTTGGAAGTCAAAAATGGCAAAGGGCCAATGAACTTTAGGTAGTGATATAATCTTTTACTTATTAACCTCTCGTTTTTCAGCTGTGCTCTCTGCCCTCAGATTATTACGGACTTTTTCATCTAGGAAACTTTGACCCTAGCTTCCACTGCTTAACCTCACTGTGATTCATAAGCCTCTTTGCAACAGAGAACCGGCTCTTGTCACTTGTGGTTCATAAGCCCATAGCAACGCTTGAAACTAGTAAGAGGTTTGGTGACTGTCCGACGATGCTCATGTAACAGCCAATAGGCCTATTATGAAGCTAACTTGTCTTGGCATGCACTCACACTCAAACTTAATTCACATGTACTTTTAGGCAAGTACAAGACTGGGATTAGTTTAGAGTTTCTGAATTTGATACATGTTGGTTTGGATACGCTCCACTATGTCACAAGGGAAGACTATGCCTGACAAGGAATCTGAACCCTCAGTCTTTCGAGTTGTGACTTTAAAGGCATGTCCATTTCTGTGATATTGGCTATACAGACTGGCTAGAATGTAGATATTGATTACTTAACATAAATTTAATACATATTACTATTTCATTTGTACATATAATGGTGTGTTTTTTTTCTCCCCTATTTAGTATTTTTTTTTTCCCCGTGAAATTCAAAATCTGTGCACAAAAAATTACTCAAATTTCCCCAGGTTAAAGGCTAGTGTAAGTGTGTGAGACATATTTTTGGAATTTTATTTACTAAGCACAGTTGCTTGTAACCTACATGTAAATGAAAAACGAGATCAAGTTTACTTTAAAATTTTATATTAGAGTTGTTTTAAAATTTAGTGAACTTTGAATGGTTGGAATAAATTGAAGGAAAATGTTTATTACATTCTGACTTTTATTCAAGTATATTGTTTTATATTCTGACTTTTGTCCAGCAAACATTTCTGGCTGAAATAATTTTTTATTTTAAAATGTACAATTGGTGTTATATTAATAACAACTTTTTCATCGTTGTAACGTGCTAGCATTACTAAAACACTACATTGTCCTGGTTGTGCATGTCCACACATTTTTCCTTTAATTCATTTAAACATGATAATAATTTTGGTTGTGTAAAAAAAAGATTTCAAACTTTTTTCAAACTCTTTTGAAACCACAACCGAGGACAGATAAAAACAAATACCTTTGAAAAAAACAAAAACCAAAAAAAACAACAACAATGTTTTAGAACAATTTAAGTTTCTCACAATTTTTATTTACATAACCTCATAAGTAATTTCTATCTTCACTTCATTCAATTCATGGCAAAATATTAAAAGATCATGAATCAGAGAATCTCATAACATCATCACCTTACATTAATCCAAAATCAAGTAAATTCCAAATCAACCCACTTGCACACAAATGAAAAGAGAAGTTTCTTATTTAATATGGGAGAGTAAAATTTTTGCTGAAAATGTGTGGAGTTCATTTCTCTACACATGCAGAATGGCATTGTATTTAGACCTCAAACTTGAAAGGGGATGAGTTTCTTCGTAACTTGGGTCCAATTTCATGACAAGGCCTTTGGCCTTTGTGATTAACATAAAATATCTTTGGGTCTGTCCAACAAACAATTTTCTGTGCATTTTGATTCACAGAACCTTTTTGCTTCATTCTACCTTCACACTTCATTAAGAAAACCTACATTGAACCTTCACACTTCATTAAGAAAAAATCTATTTACAATATTGCAAGAAGGCACCAAACAAATTTTAAACTTAAGCAATTTTTGAAAATTCAGAGTTCATTGAAAATTGGACATTCATCGTACTTTTTTTCTTTCTGAGAACAAATTTAAATACAGAATTTAGAGATGTTTTTGAGAAAATTTTGAAAATATCTTTGATGCTTTGTGTGAAGTACCTCCAAAAATCAAAATGTTTCAAATTCAAGGGGCAGTAACCTTCAGCCAAATTGAACAGGGAATAAAAATTTTGGTGCAAATGCAGCCTAAAGTTTTGCCCCAATTAACTGATAGTTAAAAAATGGACAGACATTCAGCGAAAACCAATTTTCCAGACCAATGGAACACTGTGGCCATTCATTTCCTGAAACAAATTTCTTAGACTTTTCCTGGTTTTCCAGAGCATTTAAAAATTTTTCACTTATAAGATATGTAGAGTATTTCACACTATTTAAAGAAAATATTAAAGTAAGTTTTCAACTAATTTGTCCGCTCTTAGATTTCACTGTGATAAAGTAAAAAAAAAAAAGAAGAAGAAGAAGAAGAGGGAAGCATCTCAATAAATCGAAATGAAGCAAAAAATAATGCTTTAATATTTTTTAGGAATAATTTAAAGTCAAAATTTTCTCTGACTTCTAATCATTCTGTCTCAAATTCCCTGACTTTTCCAGTCATGAAATTCCCTGATTTTTTCCAGTTTTCCAGGTATTTCAGAAAGCAACCATCCTGACAAAATGTGGCTTTCGTCTACACAACATTTTAGGGGAAATTTAGAGAAATATGAATTATCCACATTTTCAATCAATATCAGGAACTTTCAATGACTTTCCTACTGAAAAATCATCACAATTCTCTGCAGCAATACATATCTTTCTCTATACTACGTAAATAGCAAGTGAAAAAGTAATAAAAACAGCATTGCTAGCCAAATTTTCTTCAGAAATTACAGAAGTACAAAAGATCTCATAGAAATTAACAACAAATTAATACTTTTTTGGAATAAGAAAAATCTCACTTCCAGTATGTTTATTCCAAAAGCCACATTTGCAAGATGAAATAAAAATAGAAATTCATAAATCTCAAAGCCACTTTCATTGTAATTGAAAAGACAAATAGAGAAAAGATGTGATAAAGCCAACCCATATAACTAGACTAACATTTCTTAAATATTTAACACTGACTTAGGAAGTATAAAAAATTAATCTTATTGAAAGTCTTCATGAAATCCTTACACAATCATTTCTATGTTCATATTTCAAGTTTGTGTGTTGCAGAGACCTATTCTCAGTCATTTCTGGAACCTGAGTAGTCATAAAACAAACCTATTACATGAAAACAAAAAGAAAAACTTCCTCCTCTATCATCTCAGTCCAAACTTCTCCATTCCAGCATTCTGTAACACACACCAACATCCTGACAAATTCACACAACTCCAATTCACGAGCTGTCACTTGCTGCTGGTTCGTCAGCAGCACCGGCAGCTCGCAAGACTTCTTCCACCTCAGGACATTCGTTTGTTGCGCACACCAAGGGAGTCTGACCGTTTGCAGCTGGGCGGTTCACGTCTACGCCAGATGCCAACAGGAGCTTCACGCACTCAATGTGCCCTGCACGCGCTGCAAGGTGCAGGGGCTCCCAACCACTGGCATCCTTCACCAAGGGGTTTGCACCAGCTGCTAAGAGAGCTGCTATGCACTCGTTGTGCCCATTCTGGGCTGCCTTGTGTAGGGCTGTCTGCCCTTCACCATTGATCTGCCCTACGTCCGCTCCATGTTCCAACAGCAGTTGAAGGCTCCTATGAAATACACAATATATTAACAAACTATGAACCTTCAGGGTTAAATTATTTTATAATTTTTCTCAACTACAACAACAAAATTAAGGAGAAATCACCAATCTGAATATGAAGTAAATTAAAGAAATTCCTACACTGGTCAACTTATCTCATAAAAAATTAAGAACCAACCTCAGTCAGAAATTGAAAGGTGTGATTCAAGATAAGCCTCATCAACAATTTCAGTAAATTATCAAAATGTTCAGAGAAAATAAAATTACAAGTACGTAATGCATTGGACCTTTTGTATGCAGAAACTGACATCTTGAATCTCAATAAGCATAACAAAATGAAGTTATATATATCCTGAACTAAATTTATGAAACTATATCAATACAGGAACATAGATCTTTGAGTATATTTCAGATAGGAAGAGATGTCGATATAGCAGTTCATCCCAAATTTATTTTGTGCATCTTCTAATGGCAAATACTTAAGCTAATTAGTTGTTTGTATCAACTACGGTAGATTACATAAAGTTGATTGTAACTGCAGTTCTCCAAATAATTAGAAGCTTATATTCAATACAAAGAGTTAAGAATAATTACACAAAAAATTCTATTCTATGGCCAAACATTTATCAACAGTAATCCACAATAACTTGATACATGGATTGCCTGTGGATGTTTTGATGATACTTTGAATGAAATTGAATCTAATATTTTGCTTCCACACTCAATAAATAATTTAAAGATTTTCCAAATAAGTGACATTAGATTTTCAATGCCTTGATCAATTTTGTTTGAATACTTAAAATATGTTAATTTTTTCAAACTGTCAAATAGTTAACTGAACTGTTATGCAACTTATTACACATATCAACCAGTTTTTGAAATTTACTCCACTTTGAAAATCGTGAATAAATTCTAAATGTAACTGAAACAAAATACAATTTTTTTAAAGACTGGTTATTGTGTGATAATTAGGAAGTGAATATCTTATAAAAGATACCAATTTCTGTCAATAAATTCATTGTAATCTTGCGTTAACAACCTCTTTTTTCAAATTTATTAGCTGCCATGGTACATGTAACGATCTTATTAAATTAATAAAAATGATGACACCATAAGTAACAAACATTAAGCAATGTAAAGTAAAATGAAATGAAATTAAGACTAAGAATACTAGGGTAACATCTAAAAAATTAGGGGATGAAATGAAACTCTTGCATTCATAAAGAATAAAAAACAGAATAATTACATTTCTTAAAAAACAAAATAATGACAGCATTTTCACTCAATTTAAGAGTACCTTCATTATAAACTAGGGGAACTTGTCAAAAATGACAGGATGAAATTGAAGTCCCATAATAATAAGTTGTTATAATAATTAGTAGAACACAATTTAATTTCTTTAATTCTTATCTGTGGCACACAAAATCAAGCAACTAATTCAAATCAAGGGAAGCCTACCTGGTGTTGTGAAACTGGAAATTCCCCACCCCAAACTCCAACTACCCATCCCCAAATCCAAACTCACTCCAACAATTCTCAACAATCTTCTGTTTTAAGAACCTGAACTGAATACAACTCAGGGCAGGCTCTTCTGATAAAGCATAGTTTCTGAATCAATTTGTTAACAGATTTTTCAATATGGGTCTCAAAGGTCATTTTGGAGTTGAAAATTACTGATGTCTTTTATGGCGGAGACCCTTTTGAGACTCACTCCATCAATAGTGTACACATTAATCAAGAGTTTCCTTTTTCAGGCAAAGGTAATTGTTTTGTACGTGGATAAATTGAGACACACATCATTCTTCTGACATGAGTTGTGCAGTTTGCCGAGTGCTATCTCATGTTTTTGCTATTTCTATAGTACGATTTTTCTAACTCTGCCTCACAAGCCCCTATATCCACGATGGAATATCACACGGCATTTTGCATCTTTCTCTGTCGTACTGCTAGGAATGGCATGATCGCAAGCACTGCTTGATATGGTTGCAATCATGTGAAACCTAGCGGCGCGACTGAGAAAGATGCAAAATACCCGGACATATTTCACTGTGAAGATGGAAAATATTCTGAAGAGATTTTCTTAAATATTTTTAAGTTGTCAGCAGATAACAAAAAGTTTACATTATTTAGTACCATAGAGAAGTTGTTGATAAATATGCTGAATAACATTGGTTGCACATGAGATCCTTGGGGAACACCAGACAGGCAAGCTATTTCTTCCGAGATAAAACTTTCAAATTTCATCTGATGTCTGTCTGCCAAGAACCTTGCCAAGTTCCAGTAGGCGATCTCTAATACCATAAGATTCCAAATTGCATAGCATTAATTTCTGATTCACTGAATCAAAGGCTTTAATAAAATTGCCAAAGGCATTATCTATTCTCTGGAGGGCAAATCCACTTTTCAAAAATCACAACAAGATTTGAACATGAGGTATACACAAACTCAGGTATAAACAGCTCAGTGAGCTTACTGGTACATCATCGAAACAGCCAGTTTTTCTGTAACTTACCAAAATTATTTCTTTTACAGCTACAGAAAGAGTGCTACTCACGGCATGTGTCCACTGGATGCTGCTAGCTGCAGGGGGTTAGGCCCGGAAGTGCCATCCTCGCCATTGGCGTTCACCCCTCCCTCCAGAAGAGCTTGCAGCACATCATCTCTCTTGTCCGTCACAGCTTGCTTCAAAGCCTTACCACCTCCCTGCAATACAGGAACATAACTATTAGGATGCTCATTGGTCACCTGAATCTGTCTCTCCTGTATTCTCCCTGTTTTCCAGGTTAACCCTCCTCTTTCTCCTCCCCTTTTCTCTTTCCTGTATCTACATTCAATTGTCGCACATTTCATGGGATACAAAAATTATAATAGCACAATGAATATGTAAATAAATGCACAATGAAATAATTGTAAGAATAATGAAGATAAGTGTAAAATCAACTATAGGGTAAAATTAACAGTTTGAAAACATAATGATGACTAACCAGAAGTGGGCTGTTTAGAAAAAAATTGTAATGTACTTTTTATGGACTGCAATAGAGACCACACTTGTTTTTTCCCCTGGTGGACGAGGAACTGAACCTACATTCAAATCCTGCTCTGGAGGACTTGATTTGTAATTAGGGTCAATAAATGAAGATTTGATTCGAAAAATCAAGAAATTTTATAAGCCAAATTTATTTTCTCATTTCCACTCATTTTGTAACTGCAAAAATCATGACCCATGCACAGAATATGGACTGACACCTTCATGGCCTACCTGCCGATTGCTCCAGGCCTTGCCCTGGTGTAAAAGCAGCTGCACTGACGCCACATGTCCGTTGGCAGCCGCCAACATCAGTGGGGTTTGGCGCTGCTTGTTAGCACTGATCACCAGATTCTTGGCAACAGCGAGTAGCAACATGATGCACCCCAGGTGGCCTCCGCGAGCTGCACAGTGCAGAGCTGTGTCACCTGTGGTTGGATCGCGCTTCTTGGTGTCAATACCTGCAAAAAGATACAATTTTGTTTCAGGGTTAAGCACAGACATAACATCTAAGATATGCCATATTTACCCAAATATAAGTCGACTCTAAGTATAAGATGACCCCCGAATTTTGAAGAGGCTTTCTGAGGATTTTTTCAATTTTTAATTAATTCTTACTATTTGGTCAAAATAGAATTGCAAATTGTCTTATTGACTAGAAAATTGCCTCCTTGACGAGAATGTTAAGCTTTACTGCTGAACTATCATTTTCTTGTTGCTTAATATCATTTTAATCATGGGTTTTGTCACAACATTCAATCACCTTCACATGTATCTATGTTTCTTTCTTTTTAATCCTCCTTGCACGCTGGGACATTTTCTAACTTTTTAGGCCCTTCTGAAAGTTTTGCGCATTGGATTTGCCTTAGTCTTTTATCAGTTACCACCTAAGAATATCTATGTCACCAGATTTCTATCTGACTGGCACTTGTTGATGGCCTCTGTTTTTTTAAATGTTCAAAATGCAGATTTACACTTGCCGGGCATCAAAGCAAGATTCTGCAAGGCTTCATCATACCCAGCGTCGTGTAACAATCTTGACATACATTTTAACATTACGTTTCGTTTAAAATGACATTAATTTCAGACTCTCTCTTTAGTAGTCCATTCAACAATATTGGTCTGAATTGCCTGGCAAATTTGCGGTGAATGTCAAGAATGTGACTGCAAATATAATTACATACTGTATGTGCAATATTTTTACTGTCGTCTTTACTATTATCTACGCCAACATTTACAAGTTTTGTGACATGAAATCACAATATAAAAGCTTAAAAACTTCTCAATTAGGCTTAATCTGTGAAAATAAGATGACCCCACATTTTTAAACCGAGATATTTAGGAAACCTTGTCTTAAATTTGGGTAAATAATGTTAATGAAGAATCTACCGGTGAAACACAGATTTGTTGAGTTTAAATCACAGTGTAAAATTATATTCAAAATCATCAACATTTTTTACTGTCAACATTGAAACTTTTGAATTTGGCATGAAAACATGGGTAATTGTATGAATTGTTTTCAATACTTTTTGATTCATCTTCTGCCCCTTACTACTTCTATATGTAATTTTCTTATTCTTGCTGAGAAGCAGTTATTTATGTTGGTATGCATTTTATATTCTTTAAGTAAATAGCTTTTTGTATTTTTATTGTTCACATCTTACTGTGTAATGTATGTGACGTATTTTCTTTTCACAATTTTTTGTATTTCTAAGGGCATGTTCCGTTTAAAAATATATAAATGTTGCTTTGATTCGAACTTGATGTGCAATACTTACATTTCATCTCCAGTGACAGTTTAACTCAATATGTTATTGCCCTCATAGAAACGACTTGAAAAGGTCAAGGTACTTTCTAATCTCTTTTTTGTTTTTGTGGCCCTCTGTTACAGGGTTTTGGGACCCACGAAAAGCAATTTCCTTTAAGGGAGGATATAACTGATTCTGGTTGAAATAATGAATTTTAAGAAAACATGTTTATTTTTATCTTTGGAATTTTGTTTACATCATATTAAAAAATTATTGTTGTAGGGCAAGTGGAAATATTTCAAATTATTTTTTATAGCGTTTTCCATTCGCCGCACTGGTGCGCACCCAGTGCACACTCAGGGCAGCTTTCGTGTTCCATTCGGCCGCTAGGGCGCACCAGTGCAGGGAAGCGCATGTTCCATTCGCACAATGACACGGAACCAGGGTGCACTCGGGGCGCCCTAACCTGCACTGACGAGCTCGACGGTGCAGTCCATTGCATGGGCCATTTTGAGGTTAGGTACGGAAGTTATGAATGTTGATTTGCATTCGTGGTGAAATTGTAAAGGCAATTGAGGATCTCCTATCACATAGGGACACTTTGAACGATGGAGTATACCATGGTTTACAAGAAATGCTTTAAAATAACTTTGTGACTTACTCGAAGTTCAGAAAATCAGTTTGTATTTTCGTAAAATTCAACCATGAATTACTGCATGTTAACAAATCCAGTGCTATTCAGTAATCAAACCTATACCCTTACAAAAACATTAAAATATACAATGTGCCAAGAAGAGTTTCTTGCATGCGCAAGCGGAAATGCTCATATTAATATTTTAATAGCTTTCAATAACCAAATAATTCAGCAGAAGACTTTCGGTTCGAAATGTAGTGTACTGTGTTCGAAATCAATCACTGGCAAATCTCGAGAAATGAGCTTTCGACAGATTCGCTTTTGAAGTTTTCGGTAGTTTTTAAATTAAGAATCATACGTTAATACTTTATGAATTAAGGAGTAAACAATTACCAAAAGACTTCGTACAAGATGTGTTAAAATAATAATAATTATTATAAAAATTATAACAACGAACACAATTCCAAAATTCTTATTTCTCGAGTTATGTCAGTGTGTCAGACCAAGAACAGCTGTCTATAATCTCATTGCGTAGCGTACACGCACTGACTCAGTTCCGGAATCCGATTCATTCGTGGCTGCCCCACGGCTGCCCTTCATGCGTGTGGGGCAGCACTGTTGTGGAGCGGTGACATATTTGCCCTGCACTAGGGTGGGTTTCAGTGCAACGAATGGAAAACACTATTAGTTAATAACCGCACGCCTCCGGTCAAACGGTTGGCGGATTCACACTCAATTGAAGCTGTGGATTTTTAAGCGTGAAAAATCCTTCAAACACCTTCCTTCGGAGGGGAAGTAAAGCAGGCTATCCCGTGTTAGTAGATTTACTGCATGTAAAAGATCCTCAAGCCTAAATGAAGCCTTCGAGCTAATTTCAAAATCGCCTGTTTCGACACCCAAGTAATACCTTCTTTCTTGGTTAGATGGTAAAAGGAGCATAGCGAAATTTGCGTGGTCAGATAGAAGAGCAGGCTTCATGGCCTGAGTTTCGCCACTTAAAACAAGGCATCAATGCAATTCAATTCAATTTAAAAATTAATTACGTCCAGGACAAGCAGTCCATTCAATATATATGCAATAAAAATCATACCACTCATCATTATTTTCTGGCACAATACTACATCCCCACGACCAGCAGCCGCACGAAGCTGCCTCTCAAGCTCCAGAATATGCACAGAGAGGTCTGCTGCAGCAGCGACAGGTGCTGGCTTCTCTGCCAAGGCACCCTTCTCCTTAGACGAGGCCCTCTCGGAAACTGATGCAGCACCTGTGTAAAGAGCAGATGGGTTTTGCTTACGAGTTGTTGGTACTTTTTGTTCTTTCTTTTTGTGGCCCTTTGAACTTAATAAACAAGATTCATGACATTGACTTGAATTGTAAACACAAGAACAGGAGAGATTCCATTCAGAGAATGTAATTTTATATAACAATCATCAAAGAGCATTGGATGTTTTTCCCATAACTAAGCCACTGTATTTCAAACTGCTGTAAATTTGCATTCACTAATTGCCATATTCAGGTGTCTTATTGTTTCTAAAAATGTTGATTGCTGTTTAATTTTACTATATGAAACATTACTAAAACCATTATTCTGTTATTTAAATAAACAAATGTAGCAAATCCAATTTAAAAATTGTCACAGTCACTAGCTACACCTACTGATACCTACTGATATCTATTATTAAGAAAATGTCGTATTTTAGTACACTAAAACTCCACTCAAAAGTCAATTGTGTGACATATTTACAATGTTCTTTACACCCAACCCAACTGAAAGGTGCCTATACATTTTCCTCAATCTTTATCCCCCAATCATTAAACCCAAGCCATTAAAAGAAGTTATGGACATACAACTTAATTCCCCATCTGGCTTTGTGTGAGCAAACCTGAACTGGTGTTGGCAGACGCTGCAGATAATCCATTTTTGACAGAACCAGCATCTGCCGAGGAAGTGTTCTTGGGGCAAGTGCATGCTGCTTTCGAATGACATCCTGGACATGATCCACTGCCAGGCTTGGCCCGTGCCCCAGGTTGAGACGGGCTGCTTGCAGAGGGAGAAGAAGCCGTTGCCCGAGTGGGGGAGGACGGGTTGGGATATGGTGGGAACAGCGGAGGCTTTGATGCTATTTGACTTGTTGCACTTGCTGGTAAACCTGGAATCCATCAATAATTCCAACAATTTTTTTTTCCTGCATTGGTATAGTGTGAAAAACATAATGTCAGAAGTCCAGTGAGGTTATTAATCTGACGATTTATCAGATTTCATCAAATTTAATTTCCATTAGGAAATTTTATTTAGCAAAATTGCTGCTATACAACTTTTCTTACTTGCATAATGTCTATAAGAATCCAGTCACGATATAGAGAGGGCCCATATCACTCCTCCAGAAGATAAAGACACAGAAGCTGTGTGTACATTGCTTATAAGATCTTTAATCTTTTGAAAAAAAAATCTAAAGCTTCAGATGTGAATAATATGTTTAATGTTTAAAACTTGATACTATCCCTATTGTTAAAATTAGAATTGCGTTAATTCATGTCTCACACTCAGGACTATGCCCTCAGCGAGGTGCAGGGATGTGATGTTTTGTACATGTGTAGAGACATATATTCTTGTATTTTATAAAATGAAATAAATTGAAATCCTTCACATGCTAATGATCTGATTAACAACAAAGAAAAATCTGATTAACAACATAAACTATTCAACTAGCTGAAACATTATGGTTCAAATAGATGGTGTAAAAGTCATTAATCAGTATATTTTTATTAAGCTATATAGAGTCTCTTTGATCCACCTTCATTCTATATCTTACAATACAAAATATCCTGAATGAGGAAATATTATTTTTTAATGCTGAGTAGATGTTGCAGTGAACATGATCATATTAACAGTTCTAATGTTTACTGTGGGTCCCAGGCACATGACAACCGGTTGGATCCCAGAACCCAGAGTATTTATAGATATTTTAAGTGACCTCAGTAATTATTTTGGTGAAACAAATCCATAAACCTATACTGTTTTTAGAAAGTTTGGTATTTTATTAACTGAAAATAACGGAAAAGTAAGTAAAAGTGACAAGTTTTATATTTCACTGAAAATTCTGATTTTCAGAATCAAAATTTTCACATATTTCATCCAAATTTTTCCGAAGCTTATTTACAAAAGATTTTCCAAAAGATCATAATTGTGTGGCATGCTCAAAGTTTGAAACTCAAAACAACACATGAGCCACAGTAGCACAACATATGAGCTACTCATTCTCCCACTGCAAACTATTAAAAAAGGCAAGTGACATTACCAGCTCGCATTTTGCAAAATAGTTCTCAAATTGGCCAACAGATCGCATAACCATACAGCCACACCAATGGAGACATTTCCTCAGTGCGCAGAACTGACTAAAATTTGGAAATACGCAAGGAAAGACAAGGAAATAAGTGCTTGAGCTGTCCTCAGGCTTGGGACTCTTGAGCATCAAGCACAGCCCGAGTATAATTACAAATCCTACCACTACCATGAATGTACATTTTTAAAATATTAACCTTCACAAAAAAGGCACTTTTGGAAAACAAGGATTCTTTTACTCTAAATGCAGAAGTTCATAACTATGATACTAGACAAAAAATAAATCTGCATGTCCTACACAAAGAAACTTCACTCAAAAAAGTACCTTCGTAGAAGGCATTACACTATACAACAAACTCCCTAGTGAATTTAAAAGCTTAAACTCTGTACACACACTCAAAAATAAACTGAAACCATACATTCTACAGTACAAAAGAATATATACATCGTAAACACATATCTACACAAATATAAACTAGTACTAATCATTTTTACATACACTGTTGCATATTTTGAAACCCCCAAACTGACTGTTGAATGCAAGGGATGGACCCAGCCCAGGCATCAACTCATAAGAAGATGACTACTTATTTATTTTTTCTTTCTTCTCCCTTTCTTTTTTTTATTAGTATTGTTTTCCAATTTTATTCTTCATTTCTTTTTTCTTCTTTTCTGTATCATATTTAATATTTACAAATATCTATATTGTACATTTTATTATTATGTACATATTCTGACTTGCATGTGTCTGTAAAACCTTAAATGATGTTTTTCGCCCAAGTGGCACGTATGTGTAGAGAAACAGACTGAAGAAACTGAAAAACTAAATGACACAACAGGTTTATTGACTGCACAAAGTGAACATTCTCTTGAATAAAATGTACCTGCAAGAAGAGCATCTAGGCGTGGCATGATTCTATCCAATGCATTTTCCATGGATTTCTCTAGCTGGAACATTCGACCACGCATACTATCCATACCCAGAAGACATTCCTCTACCACACTTAACCGAGAATTCAGTTCCTTCACCGCATCTTCCAGCTGTGTCATGCGTTCTGAACAAACACATTTCTTCTTACTTTGGACTTCTATGGCTGCCATCTCTCTGCAACAACATGCTCTACATGTCTCTGCCACATAATTATTTGAAGTGAGCGAGTTCACATAAATAACTTCCAATAATAATGAATAATTAACATTTATGGGGGAAGGCAAAATGGCAAACCAGTTCTCAGAATTAATGCCCTGTAAATAAGCTACCCATCAGGAGTCTCAAAGACACAATGGACATTTAGATATGTTAGCATGGGCAAACCACTATTAAAAAAATTAGTTTTGAAACTGAACATCTGGTAAGCTTTCTAGTGTGTATCACATCATCAAGGTTCTATTTGACATTTTTGGAGACTCTGGAAACTCTGTATTGTCAAATTTACAACACATTAACACAGTGTTCAAATCAGATCTGCCAAAAACCCTCGAACATTTTACATATCATTAACAGGCACTTCAAACTTTCAAAGTGCTCACCTGTAAAATTTCCTCAAAGTTAAATACATTGCCATTCTGAGGCCACAATTGACAAATAACAGAACACTGTCCTACCCCAAAAAAGCCAATACCAACTACACCAGATCTGGTTCCCAACTTCACTCCTACTGAATCCAAAGGTTCCAATATCCTGAGAATATAACTGCATGATTTTTCAATTTTTTTTACCACATTAATTCTTTAAAACAACTAAAGTTCATTATAAGTATTTCTAGATTAAAAAACAATCAGAAATCCACAAAAATGTCTAGTAATTATGAAAATCAAGTTCTTCAAAATTTCCAATTGTTCAGTGCTGTTATAAATACTTTGTATACTATAGCATATTCATTACATGTTTATCAATTAGTTTTAATTACATTTCCCAGTATGCAACTTCAGTGTGCAAAGTCATGTGAAACACACTGTGGAAACCAAAGGAAAAAGAAAAAAAAAACTTCAATAACACGGTATTCATGAATTTTTACAATTGCACTAGTCAACACAGTATCAATCATAGGTCCAAACGTAATTTATTCATTTACACAATCTAAAATCATAATGTACGGATATAACTTCCTTCTTGAATTTACATGAAAGACATTAAATCAATTCAAATGTGTTCAATTCAGTTTGCAGGTGACAAGGAAAGAATATAGAGGCAGGAATGTAAGCATATTCTTGGACATAAGTATGTATGTTTCATGTGAATTGCACAGGTTAAAGGCTTGAGCCTCACTGTTGATTTAGATCTGCACAAGCAGAAAAAATCAACTTTGCTGTGAAAGTTTTTGGCATTAAAAAGCATTTGAATTGTGAACTTTAAAATGCAAACTTCCAAAGTTGTTTTGAACTATCTTAACTTACTTTTGTCTAAAAACACAAAGCACAACAAATACATTATGAGTGCAGGCAAAATGCCCAAGTAATGTTAAACAAAAAATTTAAATACACTCATAGGACAAATTTCTCCAGCACAGATTAGACAATCAAGTTTCGCAAATTGAAAACGTGCTAAAGATTAGGATAAATTTAACATAAATAAAACAGCATTGAAAACAAGTTAATCCACTTCACAGTTCTCATGTGAAGGACATAAAATTGGTTTATTCTCCTGAGCACACCTGGTCATTAATGCACTTTTACAATAAAACTAATCTACTTTTACAATAAAACATTAATCAAAGTGACATATACAATTAGTCCACAAGATTACAAAAACTCTAACCAATTAAGGTAGCTTTAACCAGTTTAATTTCGACGTTCGAATTGAACATACCAAGTAAATAGACGTTAAAAAAGAGTTGGAATACTCTTTTAACTTCAAGAACAGGATCTACGACTTTTCTCTACGTTTCGTTACAAATATCAGCACCAGCACTTTCGCACTCTTGTCTTATAAACTTTATAATATAAAGCAATTCAGCAATGTTTCAAGTTTATTCCAAGTTTACTCCTTGTTTTTCCCAAAGAGTACACCAGAGAGTATATAAGTGAGTATGAATATTTCCAGCGCCCTTTGGAATTTAGTAGGTGCTGATATTTCTTCGGGGAAGCCGCCTTTTCACCAGCTTATATTTTTACTTCACCGTATAGCTTACACTGTATACATACGTATATACGAAGTAATATACATAGTAAAGGGAAAGTTATGTAATGCTACGCGAAAAAACAGCGAATTTTCGGCAGAAAAAAATTCATTGCCGGGCCCTGACAACGAAAAAGTGGATAAGTCCAGTTGCTAAATTAAGAAAAGAAAAAGAAAACCTAACACGTGGTGAAGCTTGAATCCCATTTTGTGGATCCTTGATTCCCAAAAACCAATGGAAAATAATACGTCCGTCAGCCCGTTAGTCCATTCCGTCCGTCCGATACGTTTTAATTAAATAGAAATCATTGTTGCTGTCAAGTGCCTTTTGTGGAAGAAGAAATTTAAAAAAATGTAAATAAAGAAAATGCATACCATTGGATATGGGATTGCAGTTTGAGCTGTTAAAAAAGACCGTAAATATTTTACTTTCCCGTATACTTCACGTACGTATGTATAGAATAGGGAAAATTATGTGATGCTGCGCGAGAAAACGGCGTATTTTTAACATTAATGCCCCCCCAATTCAAATTTATCTTCAATTGTCCTTTCAAGTGTGTTTATTCTATGGGTGCAAGTGTATGTTTTCCTGTTAGAGGTAATACACGTGAAATCATATCTTTTCATTCAAAAGATAGCTTTTTTATCCTTTAAAAATTCTCCTTGCTTTATAAATTTGTTTCCTTGAATTGCTCTTGTTGAAATGCAGTGACGGCTCCTGACAAATGTTCAGGCTAAGCAAAACATTACTGAATGGTACATCCCGGGAAGGGGGCATGGGGGCCATACCCTACCTCAATCCATTTTACTATCTCGTATACGTACTAATAAACGCATCATAGAGAAAGTTATGTAATGCTCCTGAAAATCGATTTCGAGATTTCAATGTAAATACACGTTTTGGAATCCCTTGATACCGAAAAATGGATTTTTTTCAAAACGTCCGTCTGTCTGACGTATGTGAACAAAACTTAACAATTTTTTCTAAACGGAATAAACTCCTGCCAATCTGGCCTCGCTCGAAGCTCTGCGATTTGAAAAAACATTCAATAATTTTTGGAGGTAATTTACATGAAGCCCCTGAGACATTTTCAAAATTTTCTCAAAAAATGGCTTCAAATTTTTTCTTTAAATTTTTTGAAAGAATAGAATACACTTATAAAGGTGGCATTGGACCTATTTTCACCGTTTACTCTGAACTTTTGAAAAAATGAAAATTTTTCAAAGTTTGAATTTTTTCGGCGTCGTCCTACAACTACAAAATCGAAGATGGATAGTTTTCCATTTTTCTTTGGTCATCAAACGATTAAATTCATTACAAAAGTTTAAGTCCCAAGTCTTTTCTGCTCCATAACTGTTTCTAAACAGTTAAGATACTATGCCGAGCATAAAAAAGGAAAGTAATATTAATTTTAACAATAATAGTTAATATATTATATACCATTTGGACTGTATAATTCTAAAGAATCTGTTACAAGTATTGTACCTCAGCTGCTGGGTCAGTGACCACCATCTCGATCAGGTTTCTCGTCCAGTTTCCCTGATCAATTGAGCAAATGCTGAGATGGCCCCTTGATTTGCTTCTGGACATAAATGTAACTTCATTATCTGTAAACGTCTTCCATAATTCAGTAGAAAATATAGTAATTCAATTTATCGTTCTCCGTGTTGTCGTGACAAGAGGTATGATTCCTTCACGAAGGACATGATGAGAGATAAGCCTAAATCTATAACTCATTTACCCTTGAAAATAGATTTTAATACATCGGAGCGAATATTTTGTTTAAAATGTTCACGTCGTTCTTATTCAAAATTCAACTAGTAAACAGGTGATTCAGTCCTCGTTACTTATACCATAGCCCACTATGCATACTAGCGGGCTATACTCGCACAGCACCCGGTGATAGAGTACACCAAGTTATTCAAAAGTGCAAAAGGAAATAGTGTAAACCCTATTCAAAATTTAAAAAAACAAAATAGTTTTGTGTCATTGGTCATATTTTGTTAAAAAAGTAACCTAAATATTACATTAAATATTGTTCCTGTTGATAATATTGCCTACTTATCTATCGAATATGAAAGGAGAGGGAAACAACTATTATTTAAGATAGTTTAACATATTTGCGTAAACATGTCAAAAGTCACGCTTTCACTTCTTCTAAAAGGGGCTCTATAATACAAGTGTTCAACATGGCCTCCTGTTAAATGGCACCTCAGCCTTCGACGCGGCGTCACCCGGACAGCCTAGATCATGGCCTCCTGTTGCGTGACCGCAAGGTAGACTTTTGTGCCGTACGGCCTCCGTGACAAGCACTTTGCCGGGTTGTATATTTATTTCTGCCGCCACGCTTTCAATGCGCCGAAGGTCATCACAACCCTCACTTCGGTAGTATAAATCTTTCATTAACCCCCAGGTCCAAAAGCGTTGGGAGTACCTGAGTTATAAAATTCAGATTCTGAAAGGCTCTTAAACGCGCGCGGGAGGCCCGAGGATAAATTCATCCACAGTGTCAACCAACACATTTACAGAGAATCGCTCTTGGTGAGCTGTGTTACGTGCAACACACGGATTTTCCTCGGTTCTCACATTCATATTGCGCACATTAATTGTGTCAATTCTTGTAAAACACTCTTCACCTGAACACAGAACGAAATTCCTGGTTTTCTTTGCGTTTGCGCAGGAAATGCCTGGAGAATTGAAAATGACGTACCTTTTAAATCTCTACTGCGCAAATGCTGCATCCGCTGGAAATGAAAAAGTTGACATCTCTGCACATGAATTGTTGCCATACAGTGGTGCGTTGACCTGCGAGATATTTGCCTTTTGCTCGTCTATGGGGCTTCTGGGATTTTATTAGCAATTGAGCAGTGGCATAGCTATGGGGGGGGGGGGGCAGGGGGGGCGGCATGCCGCGGGTGACAATTAAAATATTTTATAGTTGGAATCATATAATTTAAATCATTTACTTAAAAATTTTATATATTAATCAAGGCTATCTCTTTTGGTTTTATTGTCAATAGAAAATGATATTGCAATGCGCATAGATTTTAATGAAATTATAAATAAGTTTGCTGCCTTAAATCTCGTTAAGAGGTTTTACAAATAACTTACATTTATTGATAAGTTATGTTTCATTTTTAAATATTTATTTAAAAATTATATTGCAATTACTCTTCATTACTTAGAATTTATTAATATATTATAAATAACAATCATGTGCAAATACGCTTGTATTTGTAATAAAATAATGTACAATCTACGCATCAATAGATATCTGTATACTTAATTTATCGGGGGTGACACCATTAGCTTTGCCCCAGGTGACACCAACTGAAGCTACGCCACTGCAATTGTTTTGCAGAGAAGTGGCGAGCCTTAACGCGAGGTGAAGCCTGGTGAAGCCGCTCGCTCACTTGCCACAGCCCGTGTTAGACGAACACAAGAGCTCAAGCGACTTAGCAGAAAGTTTAACGTTAATTATTTACCGAACTAAACGACGAAGAGTATCCAATTTGGCAAATTCAGTTTGCACATTACATACGGGATACGATCCTGTCGTATTAGCAGCGAGGACTGAATCACCCTGCATGGCTTGGGGTTGGGATCACAGAATTATGAAAACGTGCACAGAATTCACTTCTCCCCGTAGCATCTCACACAGTTTTTAACGTAAATAAATAAAAACCTCTGTTCCTGACAATCGACATAAATGCAGATATATGTTCAAGAGGCGCTTCGTTTTTCCAATAGTGCGAGGAAAGTATGTGCTGTTGTAGCACCGCGAGTTTTCTAGGATTTTGTGAAAATAATTTGAGGCTAGTTCCTCGCTTCTTGCTTGCGGTGCGCTGGACTTGACCTACGTGTAGAGCCCCTAGATACAAACTAAGGACACTACTGTATATCTAGGAACTCTGCTGTATGTCTAGATGGTGTTGACTCTATGGTGTTATGTTAGGGTCTTGCGCACATAATATTTCGATTTTTGTTTTTTAACTTAAATTCTGCAAACATTGTATTAATTTAGTTTCAAAAATATGTATTTACATACTTTTCAATATCAATTACTCCAATGTACTATGAAAACTTCATGATTGGTATAGGTAAATGGGTGATTGTTAAAAGGGACTTATGTCACATTTGGAGAGTTTTCAAAAGAACTCAAAATCCTACCTTCTAAATTTTCTACCGACAAGTTTAGTTATTTTCAGGAAATAGTTAACTAGGTGTGGATTGTAGGTCACACTTTTCTATGACCATAGCAATATTTTTCGAGGTTCATTCGCTTATATTTTCCTGATATATTACTATGATCCGATTAAAATAAGTTAAATTAATTAATTAAATTAATTAAATTAAATTAATTAAAAAAGTTGGTGATTGACAATTGTGCTTCTGAAGCTGTAGCTTCATGCAATATGAGTATATGATTTGGTTACTTTAATAACTATTTATTCCAAGTGTTTATTTTCGTGTCCCAGGAACACGTGCACAGTGGTATGAATTGCAACCTGTCAATGTCGCTCCCTTCCATTAGCAACTATCAATCACCAACTTATTTTAATCAGACCATACTAGTATGCCACGTTACTTCCCTACAATTTCTAATCAACACCATCTAGATTCGATGTGTCCAGGCGTTGTTCTAATAGACCTAATAATCGTACTGACGGGTCTTGTAGTGACATTATATCATCACTACGACCTGATTTACACTCTCCCTTGGATCCATTACCATGACACCGCAGATATACTTCACTGTCACGAAGTCTACAAGGTAGGAAGTCTACAAGGTACAAGTCTACATGCACCTAACTGTACAAAAGAACAAAATGATCCTATTTGCAGATGACACAAACGTTATTATTAAAGCAAATACTCAACAAACTCTACAAAAAGAAGCACAAACAGTTCTAGAAGCACTAGTAAAATGGTTCCAGGAAAATAAACTCATCATAAATACCAGTAAAACTGTGTCCCTAAACTTTCGAAATCCACTCTCTAAAGAAAAGCCACCAACACAATTGATGATAAAAAATATGCCTGTACAAATTGCCCCCAAAACAACTTTCCTGGGTTTGACTATTCAAGATGATCTAAAATGGAACTCTCACATCACAGATCTAAACAACAAGCTTACCAAGACATGTTATGCCATCTACATCCTTAAGTCAAATTCTAACTTGGATACACTGCGAACAGTATACTTCACATCTAAAATACGGAATCATATTCTGAGGAAATTCTCCAGAAAGTATTCACACTTTCATCATCCAAAAACGAATATTGAGAACAATGACAAACACTCACAAATACGAGTCCTGCAAACCACTTTTCAAAAAATTACATATCCTACCGCTACCATGCGTGTACATTTTAGAAATATTAATCTTCACAAAGAAGGCACTTTTAGAAAACAAGGACTCTGTTACTCTAAACGCAGAAGTTCATATCTATGATACTAGACAAAAAAGAAACCTGCATGTCCCACACAGAGAAACTTCACTCTTTCAAAAAAGTACCCTTATAGAAGGCATTACACTATACAACAAACTCCCTAGTGAATTTAAAAGCTTAAACTCTGTACACACATTCAAAAATACACTGAAAGCTTTCCTGTTAAACCATACATTCTACAGTACAAAAGAATATATACATCATAAACACGTATCTACCCAAATATAAACTAGTACTAATCATTTTTATATACTCTGTTGCATGGTTTGAAACCCCCATACTGACTGTTGAATGTAAGGAATGGACCCAGCCCAGGGATCAACTCATAAGAAGAAGACTACTTATTTATTTTTTTTCTTTTTCTTTTTTTATTAGTATAGTTTTTTCAATTTTAATATTCATTTCTTTGTTTCTTCTTTTCTGTATTTAATACTTAGAAATATCTATATTGTACACTTTATCATTATGTACATATGCTGACTTGTCATACATGGCTTATGCTGTATTTATGTGACAAATATATTATTATTATTATTATTATTATTATTATTACTATTACTATTATTATTATTACTATTATTATTATTACTATTATTATTATTACTATTATTATTACTATTATTATTATTATTATTATTATTATTATTATTATCATTAGGTCCTTGTAGACTTCGTGTTCACTGTGCTAATACGATTTTTTCTTGGTATTCCCCGCTTTATACAACTAAAGCCCCTTTCGCAAGGTAAGAAGGAGTGACCTCGAAAGGCGAAAAACTGCATGACTATCTTGATTCTTTGATTCGCCCAATGGCCGTGAGGGTTACACAAAAACAGAACAAGGTGTGTCTCCGACTTTGAGCGTTTATTGCCATACAAAAGGACATGAACCGGGGGGGGGGGGTATCTCTTGCGCACCTTACCCCACTTCAGCGAATGAGCTTCATATTCCAGTTTCCGTCACAACATTTACGGGAATTTTAAATACAACCAGTTACCAAAGTTATCACCTCGTTACAAGACATTTCAACAAGTTTATGCAGCATTTATTTTAAATATCGCATCTTGAACTCCTTCATCATGTTATTTTTGGTTGGTTACCGTTGAAAATTGTTACTTTGTACCACTTTCAAAATGTTTCTCAACACTTCTCGCTCGCCATGCAACATGGCGACCAGCGTCAATCCTGGTTTTCAAAGTGCCCGTCACTAAGTCTACAGTAGACTTCGTGGTGCCCGTGCTATGATCACGTGGTTCGTGACACAAACTGGTGTTGCGCAGGACGAGCAAAAATCGATGCGTCGGAGTAACTCACAGAATTTTACAGCAACTGTATGAGCATGGTCAGTATTGCTCGATACAGACGCGATCATGCGGTTCCTATTGGCACAACCGAGAACGACGCGAAATACCGTGAGATATTCCATTTTGATGCACCCCACCCCCACGCACCAAGAAAAACCGAAGTATAACAACGTTCTATTTGTAACAGTCACATACTGGCGTGAAACGGTTTTGGAGTAATTCTCCTTTAATGTTTCGTCAGTCATTGTCTCAAACATTATCTTGTATTCCTTCTGCCAGGTGCTCGACGCTAATAGATCCCGAGGTTCCCAGAACGTCACCCAATCAGGAATCCGCGATGTCTCGAAATGCTTAAACTCCGTGACTTCATAGAGCATAATTAAGGAATTCGGCTAGCGACGCCAGCCACTATATTATCCGTATTATGTTATTCCGTTTAAACGTAGTCAGAGTTGTACGTTGTACGAGTAAATAAAATGAGTCATTATTGTTTACAGTGAAACCGAAATTAAGTTGTCAACAATAGTACCGGCAAAATTAGGCATCAATAGGGATGGCCGTTCAATAAAGGTTTGCATTATTGGAAGCATAAATCAAATCTAATTGGGCTAATTACTATGCATGTGGTGTGTTTCCTTTGACGTTTTTAAATACCATAAACGAGAAAAAAGTAAAAATTTAAACAAGGTCCTATTTAGAATCAGTTGCTTTCATTTGCCTAATTTCAAAACCCACCCTTAACTTGTCAGGCATCCTCTTAGTCGAGAAATTAATTTTCTGCTGTCAAACTACTTTTGAAGTTGCAATTCAGAATCTGTAGAAACGTAACAGCAGGGGAAGCTCACGAGAAAAAAGTAAAAATTTAAACAAGGTCCTATTTAGAATCAGTTGCTTTCATTTGCCTAATTTCAAAACCCACCCTTAACTTGTCAGGCATCCTCTTAGTCGAGAAATTAATTTTCTGCTGTCAAACTACTTTTGAAGTTGCAATTCAGAATCTGTAGAAACGTAACAGCAGGGGAAGCTCACGAAGGAACTAGCGAACGACCTTGAAACCTACGTCACACGAGCATTGCTTTGACGCGCGTCATCTCACGCTGATGACGGCGGCTGCGTGGAGGCTAGACCACTCGAGTTACTTAACGCGCGTCGTCTCCCGCTAGGCGACGCGCGTTAGCAACAGCGCACGTCGCCAAGAGCGTTCGTGTGCCGTTTCGCATGAGATATAGTGTTAATCTGCGACGCGCGTTAACTGACTCGTCTACACCGACATCGACGCGCCTCAACGCAGCGCTCGTGTGTCACGAATATGCGCACGCGGTGCTTTCCGAGAGTTCTTAACCAAGATTCTCGTAGAAGGGAAATATGAGTTGACAAATGGGAAAGTTGTGAAATGGGAGAAACGAACGTGTTGTTTCATTAAAGGATATTCACAAAAATCAACTGTTACCTCAAAAAGAAAGTAATTCCCTGTTAGATAAGAGACTTTTGGATTTCATTATTCTCTAGGGATCTGGCAATTGATTGGTATTCTGGGCGAATCAACTGCTAAGGTTACTATTCCCGTAAGTGTAGCGCATATTTTCATCGCATGCTTTGGCGGTGATCTACCCTCGCTGGATGGCGAGATCCGCCGCCGACCTATGTCGGCTTGTGGGGATTTTCCTCAACCAGATATCGTCCACTTTGAATCCCTAGATACAGATCTGTATCTAGGGACTACTTCCACTATAAGCGAGGCACCGCCCCTGCCGGGAAAAACTCTAAATTATCGACAAGTGTGGCAGTGTAGTCCATGTGAGTGTGCGCAAGGGCAAAGAACAAGGAAGAGGAAGGAAAGATCGCGCGCGGTCCGTTTGTCAGGATACTCCGGCATTCTCCTGGCGTTGATAGTGATCAGAGCAGCCGGCAGTTAGACGTCTCCTCCACACAGCTGCTGAATTCGACCTAGCTATCTAGCTAGCGTCGAAAATCCTGCCGCAGTCGGGATTTGAATCCTAGAATCCCCCCGGTCAGAGGCACTACAGCGATAGCAGTTGATGCCCTAAGCAGCAGGTGGGAATCTGACAATGCATCCGGTCATATGACCATATTAAATCAACAATAAACTCAGCTATTTATTAAAATACTAGTAAAAAATCACTTGAGATGACCCCCAATAAAGGTCAGCCTATAAAATATAGCTGGCCACTTGGCTCAAAATAGGGAATTTTTACACGTGTCTTCCATAGGTTCCATGAAAAAATGGCCATTCGTGGTAGCTGCTTAATGGAAGTGGCTGTTTGATTACGTTCCATCACGCTTTATAATTAAATTGCAACTCTCAAGGCACACACAGGATGTATATGATACAAGAGATGTTCTGTTACAAATTGAGCTTGATAAACTTATCTTAAAATATTTTTATTTTCACAATTACCCTAGGAATACTATAATTTGATTTTGATGGTCAAATTTTATTTAATCATTAAAATCATGTTTTGGAAATTATCTTCAATACACTCAAGACAAGAACAGTTTTCACGATTAAATAAATTTAAGCAGTATGACTATCTATATTATCATAAACAGCAACAAAAGAATGATTCCTTGTCAGTGTTATTTGTTTTTAATGTAATATTTTATACAGGAAATCATGTTCTGATATTTGTTTTCATACAGGGACTGTTTCAAGTAGGTTTTACTTCTTATTTCTTGTCACTTGTCACGCGTGCTTGGAGAAACTAAAAATTTAGAATTTCCACCTGAAGACAAAGTAATATATTCTGTAAAATTAAAATATATATAAACAATTTGTATTCTTTTTCTCCTGGTACCAAGAACTTTAAAAACATATATTCTTCAAAACTAATATTTAAAATACATGTATGATTGAATTCTTACAGATGACACCTATATCAATAACACAGCTGGATAATTAGTTTTGCTTGAGTACTCTTTTCTTCAAAAATTTCTGCATATTTTCAATATATAAAAAACATTGTCTCATGAAACAAATAAATCACTTCATTATAAAATGTCTTTGCTCAAGTCATAAATACTGCACTTTCCTTTTAACTCAATAAATAACTTTCAAATCTTATTAACAATAAAACTAATTACAATTATGTAATAAAGACTCTATCCACTGTAACAGATAAATCGCTTTCAACAATAGAAAATTCTGTCTTTCAAGGTTGGTAGACTTCACCATTTCTCTGATAGTTTACACAAATTACTGGATGAAAATAAGAGTTAAAAACCCGAATAAAATAAAATATTTCTATCACACTGTACAATAATATTTGAAAATCAGATAACATAAAAATACTCTAATTTGCAAAAGCCCTCAGATATTAACAGATAGAGAAAGACCCAGATCGGATACTAAAAGAGTAAAGCACACAAATAATAATTTGGAATGGAAACATTATTTTGTATAAAAAAAATTAACTTTTAATTCTGGCTTATTAACATTTATTTAGTAGTAAATTTTTAAGGCATTTTCAATCAATTTGCACAAATGTTCCTTGCTTGCAGAAAACAAATGTTCCTTGCCTACAGGTTTTAGCAATTGTTAGGGTAGGTAGCTCAAAGGAAGTACATCTCTAATTGTTTTAGCATGTCATGACTAAACAATTGGGAGGAAATAGCAGAAAACAAAGTGCAAATTTTCAGTGGTTGCAAATGCAATTTTCATTTAAGGAAAAGAAAACAAATTCATACAAAAAACAACAACAACAACAACAAAAAGCAGAGATAGATGAAGTGAAAAAATTATGAATGAAAAAGCAAACATTCATCATTTTAATAAATCCATTCCAGAAAATATCATGTGTGTTCATTATATTTTTTGTAACAGAATTATGAAACAGATGTTTTCTCATAAAAAATCTAAATGCTCATCTTACAAAATTGAATGAACTAAATAATATCAAGTCAATTAATAGTAGGATACTTTCTCATTTGTAAGTGAAAGGAGTAAAAAAGGAGATTATAATTTTTTCTACAAATCTTATTTGCAATTTTACTTCAAATGAACTATATTTGTAAACACTATTAATAAGAGAAAACTAAAGATTTCTCATGTTCTAATGTAGTTTATTAACAAGAACAGAGTTTTCCTTAGAGAACAATTGTCTTAAATTGTTTTTGATACTGAAAATTCATTTGCTTTTTCATTCACCCACCGAACTCAAAAGATTACCCTTATTTACCACCTAAGACCACAAACGACCACCAAAGACCACAAGTAAAATTCTATGGTAAATAAACTAAACAACAAAAACATTGAGAAGCAATGATGCAACCAAGATATTTAATATTTTGTAAGTTTTAATGATCATGTAATTTCTTACTCCTTTCTTCCACCATGGCTATTAGAAAAAGTTACAATTTTTTCAGCAATTTCAAAGAGAGCAACTGATGAGTTAGCAACAAATGATATTGGATGAGTTTGATTCTAACAGCCAATATTAAATCCATGAAACAACAACAAGAAGATATCTCAATATAAGGGAAATCCAGAAAGTTTGTTTTTCTCAGTTTTCAGAAAGAAAACACATTTTGATGGAATTTTATTGGAATATACTCATGAGCAAGTTTTAATATGATTTGAAATAAATAAATAAATAAATAATCATAAAGGGATTAACAGTATAATTAAAGATTAATAACTAACATTTTCTACATTAATTCCAACAAATCCATTCATTCAGCATACTTTCTGGATCCCAATTTTCAACCCTCTTTATAAAATCATCTAGGATCTATAGAATATAAAAAGTCCATCTTCTAAATTCTATAACCATTTTACAAAGCAACCTACATGATTCTCAATACCTAGAATAGTAAATCCTTGTTGACAAATACTCTTTCAACAAAAGCAAAATTTGCAAGGAAATGCAGATAAATATAATCAAATAACACACATTTTTGTATCATGACACTGATTATTTCAGAGCCTTGGAATTCGTATTTACAAGGTTTTACTGTACAACATTAAAAAGGTACAATATTAATAAATGGACACTAGAGCATCATGACAATTCATATCAAAAACCCATAGAATGTTTTCTTAACAAAATAAGATGTATGTGGATACAAAAAACATTAACATTCTTATCCACAAATAAATTAGTATTAATGCCCAACATAGGTTCAACATTTATATCTTTCCTAGAAGACTGACGGCATAAAAATACTCCCGGATATTTTCAGTGGCATATTGTCCTCCTGCAACATTACACTTCTCTTTACAAGATAAATTATCAATAAAACATTCACATGGCAAATTTTACAAGGAATCAATAACCATTAGTTAATTTGTCTTTAAACTCTCTGGGAACAGAGAGTAATTTTGTGCAATGCAAATGTGCACAGAAAACAGCAAATATATACATGGAATGATAAGAGTATGAATCTGAACTTATTACAAAATTCATGTTTCAGAAAGCAGGGAATCAAATTTCTTCATTTATGCATATTAGTTGGGGGATTTTTCTTTTCTCACTGAAAAATCACATTAAAATTAATGTGATTCGCAAAAGAAATGGTGTATGAAATGTTTAATTGATTCCTCTAGTAACATTACTTTGTGACCAACTATACAGTTCTCAGTAAACTCTCTTAACATTTGTTTAAATCTTCGCCATTACAATCACTTCAGTAATTCAAGTAGTATTGAATACAATGAATTATTGCATGCAAAAATTAAAAACCTTTACTTTATCTCTTGCAGTCTGTCAACACATAATACTCAAAATAAATTAGTTAAACCTAAATTTTTATGGTTTAGTTAACTTTATACAACTAAAAATATATCTTCAATAGTAGTTATTTCCACTCAATTGAAAAGTTTTTTACCATCCTATTCAAATTAATTTCTTTTCGTTTACTACCAAACAAATACTAGCAGATTTCGGAACCCTTGGTAAGTAGATCTTTTAAATAATTTTATATTTCTGGTGTTATGTTTTGAGAGACATAGCATTGCAGTAACTAAATTTTTGTAACACCATTTTTTGAACTTCACAATTACGCAGTATAAAGAGTTTATTGCTGGAATCAATTAAAAATCAAAGGTGAATTGTTAGTCATCATTTGAGATGTAGTTTAAAAATTTCATATGGCACAATTTAATTGTTATGTAACAACAGTGCAACTACTGGACCCGGCACAAGGTAAGAGGAACTGTTTGTTTTCCTTTGAAATAAAATTTTCAGAAAGAGATAGTGACAATATTACATTGCACATAAGCAAATTTGATAGTGGATTTGGCAGAAAGCAATTCAAAATCAGACATGTGACAGATGGATTACAGATCATAGGCCTGGAAAAGGAAAATGTGATGGAAGAGATGGCACAGGAGTTTGACACAGAGAAGCTTGGGTGGTGAATGAAGGACTCTGAGAATATGGAGGATACCCTAGGAAAGGAACACCTGATGGCAGATTTGGTGACACACCAGGCCAGAGACATGTTTGGGAGTTGACAGATTGGCTTTGTAAATTTGGAGGGTATCCTGAAAAGGAACACTTGTCGGTGGAAATGGAGACGCTGTACTGATGGCAGGATTGTACTGTGAACTTAGAAAGTGTCCTGGAAATGACACATTTGACAGCGGAAGTAAAGGAGGATTGCCCAAAAATTGTGTTTCTTTATTGACTGGATTACACTCTGAAATTGATGGGTAAATTTGTACGTTGGCAGCATTGCTCTGAAAATCTACAGAGTGCCCTCCAAAAGGCACATTTGACTGTGAAGATGCCTGCGTGGCAGCAGGATTACACTGTGAATGATTAATGTGTTCTGAAAATGATATATTTGACTGTGGAAGCGGAAGTGCTGGGGTGGCAACAGGACTGCAATCCGACTGTGATAATGAAACATTTGCTGGTGGAAGTGGAGGAGGATTATGAGACAGCAGTGTTTCTGTGGTTGCTTGATTACACTCTGAATTTGATGAGTGTGTTTGGGAGGTGACATTGGTCTGCAAATTTGGAGGGCATCCTGTAAAAGGAACACTTGATGGTGGAAGTGGAGGTACTGTATTGAAGACAGGATTGTACTGAGAGCTCGGAAAGTGTCCTGGAAATGACATACTTGACAGTGGAAGTAAAGGGGGTTTATCTGAAAATGGTGTTTCTTTGTTGATAGGATTACACTCTGAAATTGATGGGTAAATTTGTATGTTGGCAGCATGGCTCTGTAACTCTACAGAGTGCCCTTCAAAAGTCACATTTGACTGTGAAGGTGCTTGCATGGCAGCAGGATTACACTGCGAATGTTTAAAGGGCTCTGACAATGAAATACTTGATGGTGGAAGTGGAACTGCTTCAGTGGCAGCAGGACTACATTGTGATTGTGATTGGGATTGTGATAATGAAATACTTGCTGGTGGAAGAGGAGGAGGATCATGCGAAAGCAGTGCTTGTGTGGTTGCTTGATTACACTCTGAATTTGATGAGTGTGTTTGGGAGTAGACACCATTGCTCTGCACATCCAGAGGATGCTCTTCGAAAGGAACACTTGAAAGTGGAGGTGGGCAAGTGTAGGTTGTGTCAGAGTTGGTCTGCGAATTTGGAAAGTGCTCTGGAAACAAAATATTTGTCAATGGAACAAGAGGGGTTCGGGTGGTAGCTGAATTTGCAGAGTGTCCAGGAAAAGGAAAACTTGAAGGGCCAGAAAAGTTTGTTTGTTTGGTGCAGGGATCACTCTGCAAAAAGGAGGGATGTACTGGAAACTCAAAAGAGCTGTGTGAACCTCTTATCTCATAGTCAGTGCAAGCTCTTACATTAGGTTGTCTCTGCCAAGCACGTGGATACATCCTAGTTCCTTTGACAGAAACACATGGAGCATATCTTGTTCCACTCATCAGAATTGGAATAGGTAACCCCTCCACCTGATCATCTACAGGCTTCTTTCTTTTTCCTTTCTTTCTGTTTTCTGAATGTTTTGAGCTCTGGGCTTCTGGATCCTCTGGTGGCTTCTCACACTTGATACCATGACCTGCAGAGCTGGGAGAGGAGGAAGATTCGTTCTTTTCCTTCACTGGATGTTTGGAGCTCTGGACTTCTGGTTGCCCTGGAGGATTCTCACATTTGACACTATTATTCGCAGAGGTGGAAGAAGATTCGTTCTTTCTCTTCCCTTGGTGTTTGGAGCTCTGGACTTCTGCTTGCTCTGGAGGGTTCTCACATTTTACACTTTTACTTGCAGAGGTGGAAGAAAATTCGTTCTTTCTCTTCATTGGATATCTGGAGCTCTGGACGTCTGGTTGCTCTGGAGGTTTCTCATATTTCTCACTTTTAGTTGCAGAGATGGAAAAAGATTCTTTCATTTTCATTGGAGATTTGAAGTTATGTTCTTGTGTTTCCTCAGAGGGTTTGATAGCACGATTTGCAGTGCTAGGAGTGGAGGAAATTTCTTTAATTTTCTGCAGTGGAGGCTTGGAAGCCTGGACTTTTGGTTCTTCACATTTGATACCATGATTTACAATGCTGGGGGTGGAGAAAGCCTCTTTCACTTTCTTATCTGGAGTTTTAAAGTTCTGGACTTCTTGCTTCTCTGATAGTTGGTTTTCACATCTTCTTCTGTGATTTGCAGCATGGGGTTTGGAGCAAGTTTCTT
Source organism: Acheta domesticus (assembly GCA_031308135.1). Lineage (NCBI taxonomy): Eukaryota > Metazoa > Arthropoda > Insecta > Orthoptera > Gryllidae > Acheta > Acheta domesticus. The sequence continues at coordinate 68,029,382 of JAHLJT010005437.1, forward strand.
TCTTTTCTTGATCTATAAGTTTGGACGTGTGGACTTTCTCCTTGGCAAATTTCTGTTCATTTTTTATCAGATCCAGACTTTGCCCTGCCTTCTTTGAAATTTTACCGGCTTTGTCTGAAGTTTGACAAGATTCAATTTTTACATGAGTGTTGTGCAATTTACTTACATTTCTCAAATACTGTTTGTTTGAATTTTTTTCAGAAGATTTAGAGGTTTCCTTCTGGCATACTGCAAAAGACTTTTCTTTAGGGTTAATACACGGATTGCAAGCCCCTACAGATGCGAATAACTGCACATCCTTATTGCAAAATTGAATTGTATCTGAACTGTAACTTTTAGTTATGTCTTTGCTATTGCTGTGCCTGTATTTGTGCTTGATTTCTCTATAATCTTTACTGTGCTTGTAATATTTGGATTTATGTTTTTTTCTGGAGACTTCTCTGGACTTGCTACTGTTGATATTCACATGTCTGTGTGTACTAGTATTGTGCCTCTTGGTGGTGCAGTTGTCATTGTTGCGACTAGTTCTGGGGCACCTTTCTGAGTTATTGTTTGAATTGGTGTGAGCATTACTTTGTTTATTTCTAGGTAGAATGTTTTTGTTATCTTCCCTGCATTTGTTCTTGATGCAATTGTCTGAATTAGAAATAGGCCTACTACTTTTGTAATTACATTTAGTAGACCTACTTGTTTTAATGGGGAAGCAAATCTTGTCACCATTACTTATGCCAAAAATATGATTAATATTCTTCGATGTGTTGATGTCCTTTAAATTAATTTTGGAACTGCCTAGGTCGCTGCAGCTCCTGTTGTCATTTCTATTAATCATTTTCTTTTCGAATCTCTTGTTCACTTCCAAAATCAATGCTTCAGCTTCCTGCAGGACCGTTAGTGTAGCTTCCAGATTATGCAAACGTGAAATAGAACTCCAGAGTCTTGTCTCTGCACGATCCATTTTCTGCACCAGATCCTGAAGCTGTTGCAGCTTTTCTTGGCTCACTTCTTCTTCTTCTTCTTCTTCTTCTACTTCATTTCCCTCACAGGCATTCTCGGCAGCACTCATCTGAACCAAACAATTTACAAAATACAGAAACATATTTTAAATCAGATCGTGTAGGAAATTGGAAAAAATTATTACAATTTATTACATTTTCGTTATAGCTAATATTTGTTACGTTTTGATGAATTTTTATTATTTATTTTTACTGTCGATAAAACATTAAGAACACAAAAGCAGGTAATTAATTGGAAATTTGTGTGACACAAACATTAATTTTAAATTCATTGAGAAAATAACACTAGCATATGACAACAGAAGTCTTCAGATGGATGTAACATGCAACTCAAAGACAATTTTTATTAAACGATGATATGCAAGTAAGTAAATAGTATTTTGAATTCTAAGTGCTTAGTTTTTAGTTTTTTAACTTTTGACATATTAACTGTAACTTATAACATAATAACCAAAGAATGCAGCAAGAATTTTTTTTAACTTCTTAATATTATGGAACAAACTGGAAATATAAGAAGAAGCGATGAACAGCAACCAAATGAATATCTGATGATGGTTCAAAAGATTGAATATCATGTTCCATGACTTGAAACCAGACTTTGAATACAAGGGAAAAATAACAAATGAAATATTTCAAAATCTTACAACAGTTATAAACAAATTTTAACACGAATACTATCATAAATTGTTAATTTTAAGAAAAGAAAAAGTGAACATAAATTGATCAAACTTTGATATCACACACAAACCTACTCTATAATGGAAGTGTCAGATAAAATATTCTTTCTGCACAAAGGCTCATTGAAGAAATACATTTCTTTAACAGTGTGTGATACATTACATTCTTCTGTTCATAGTTCATAAAAAATACTGCAGGAAAAATAGAGGCATAGAAAAATTTTGACAAAAATTCTTTTTTTATGAGTTTCCTTCATACCAAAAAAAATTTATATATTTCTCATCTTCTCCAAAAATTTGTGCACCATCAAACCACCACGTAGACTTACTCTTGTACCACTAACAACTGGAGTTTTTCAAGTTCCAACATTCATCCGTCACACATTGTCCTCATAACAATTTGATATTTCTCATTTTGGGATGTATTCGGAGAGTGTATTTTGAAGGCTTGAAGCTTATTTCTACATTTTTAGAAAATATCAATTGTCTTTCTTCAATTTCAAGGGCACACTCAATGTTCTTAACCCTAGGGTTCTATTCTAGAGTTAAAAGAGCACATCTTGTACAAACAAAGTAAAATTTTTGAAAAATCTAGTACATGATGTTTGCATAAGTTAATAGAAAGAAAGCTATCAGAAAGGGTGAAATGTCATTCTAACACAACCTCGTTTTGGGAGGAAATTGTCAGAGATATTTCTTAAGTTACAAATTTCGATTCTGCATAGAAAACGCATACACAGAATTTCCTATATTCAAATCACACACACAAAAAAAAAACCTCCATTATTAACTAGAAATATCCTCTCTTTTCAAATGGACACCACCATAATTCTGCAAATTTTATGGTTCCTACATAAAATAAAAATTTGGACACTTTGCAATAAACAGAATTGCATTGAAACTTACATTGTATACTGCCATAAAGCAAATTATGACCTGAAATCAATCTAAATTCAAGAGTTAACAACCCTCAAACAACAAATAAAAAAAATTCAGACATTTTAAAGCACATATCTATTTTTTTAGGTGGACTACTTCTTTGAATAAACTATTTATTTGAAGCCATACATGTTCACAACTTATTTTTATCAACAAATGATGAGGCAACACAGCATATCCAAATGTATCGTTCAGGCTGATAACTTATAATAATTTATAAACATGTTATACTTCAAATAAATAGAGGTGTACTTTAAAAAAATCTGATTATTTATTATGAGACAGACAAAAAAATTAAATGTTCATGTCGCTTGACGAATGAGTTCACAATATTCGTGCTTTATCGCGTATTGTCATTCCAGCTTTTATAACATAAATGTGGTTTCCATTTGTAAACAGGTATTTGGATCGGCGAAATATGACTCATTAAAAAACAATCAGTTCTTACCACGGTGTAAGTCTTACACCGTGGTTCTTACCTTATCCGTTAAGTACTTGTCACAAAAGTTACTATTGTTTTAATTTGAACGCAATACGCTGTGCTTTCTGTAAAACTCTTGTTGAACCCTAATTTTAAAAAACACATCAAAAGGGACAAACACACTCAACGGAACTTGATCCCTTGAGCCTTATCCGGTTCTTCATAATATATTCTTTAGCTGACTCTTGAGTGCGGTACGAGCACCAGATGGTGAAAGGATACCGCGCAAAATGATGACGCATGCTCATTCTTTCTCCTACACTTGGTCATTCTCTTTCTCTTCTTCCTCCGTTGCTATCTTCCCCTGATTACCACTCACTGCATTGCGGAAACCTAGAGGAAACATATTACACTGTTTCTTCTACGATGGGAGCTACATAATAATGTTGTTGGAAGCCTGAAACTCCAAACAATTAGCGGTATGCTGGGTCAGCCCATAGTCCACGAGATTCTAGTAGAATCAATCTACCATGATTCTATTCTCCCACTTAGCACACGACCATAGAGAAATCAGAATTGGGAAGATTTGGCAAAAGACGAATTTTTAGAATTATTGGAAGATTAAACGAAGTTTATAGATGAAACATGTATTATTTAATCGCGTAATTATTTGTTTAAACTTTTTTTTAACTTTCTCGTGTACGTACGAGGAAGTATGGATAACGGCACATCGTGGTCATAGACGTCTTTCAGGGCAAGAGGGAGCAGCACTATCGCCTAAATTATCGCAAAATTTTCTTAAGAACTCCAATTTTTTCTTTAAATTTATTGTAAGAATAGAGTAAATTAAGGTGGCATAGGTGACATAAGTGACATATTATACTTATTAAGGTGACTTATTAAGATGACATTTTTTTAATATTCTGGGCCTTGGGAAAATGTGCGCAGATAATCTCTTTCCCCATACGTCATATACAGTTTTTACTGTTTTTTGACCAGATAAAAAAAAGTTCGAATTTCACGCTTAACTCTGAATTCTTGAAATTTGCAAAAATTTGAATTTTCTTCGGCCTCTTCCTACAACTTCAAAACTGCGGGCCTCGTGGCCGAGATCGCTAGCCAGTAGTGTGGTGATATCGGACCGCAGGGTCGCAGTTTCGAGTCCCGCCTCAGACATGGGAGTAATTGTGTAAGTCTTATATGTGTGTACCGTTTCAATCCTCACTATCATCATAATTTCATCTACCGTACCGCCAGGGCTAACAACCCTGGGAGACAAAAATTGGATTCATCAACAATTGCTGATCCCCCTAATGATGTTTCATACCCTGCCTCCGAGATAATGTTTCTGAGCCCCGGTAAAGGCAGTATGCATGTACGCGCGGTCCGGTTCGGCATATACGCGAGGGGGAACAAAAAATACAAAATTATAAATAGAGATCTCCCCCTTAAAATTTGTTCTCCATAGTGAGTTCTTTCGTTAAGGCTATATACATTCTTTTGAAAATTTTAGTAGTTTTCGCGTATTATGTGCAATTTAAAAAAAATACAAAAACAAGATTTTCTAAAAACTGCTCCAATTTTCTCTTTAAACTTTTGGTAAGGATAGAGCCTAATTCTATGAGATGACTTAGATGCCATACTGCTCTATTCTTTTGTTTTTTAAAATATTACAAAAATAATTTTTTTAATTATCTCTGACGTAGTTAGTATTACATTAGCGGAGATTTGTTATATAATTATATTTATGAATACATGAGCTTTAAATAATGTCATAAAAACTTTCTCAAAAACTCAACCGTTTCCTGTGAAAACTAGCTCAAAATTCTCTATTTTCAGAAACGCTCAAAATTTTCTCATAAATGGCTCAAAATTTTTCTTCAAACTTTTGGAACGGATAGTGCTAATTACTCTTTAACACGAAAAGTTCATTTTAGGGGTATTTTTTCCCCAAGAATTATACAAATGTAATTTTTAAAAGATCTCTCACAGCGTTAATATACACATTTCCATCAATTTGTAAACACTATTGTATTTGCGAGTTGATGTACTTCAAATGACTTCTAATGATGTTTTTCGAAAACTCAAAAATTTTCTGTGAAAAAGAGCTTCAAATTTCGAATTTACAATAGCGCTGAAACGCCATCTTTAATACGGCCCCAAATTTTTGAAAGAAAATTGCCATTTGTGACAAGGTTTTACAGTATTAAAAGAATTTTTCCGTTCTACTATTAGGAAAGGGAAAAACTAAAAAAGGTAAAAAAAAATGTAATTTGGGAGGCGATAGATAGCAGATGGCAAGAATATGTGGCAAGTCCGAATAGCTAGCCGAGACCAAAGCAAATAAAAAACTAGTACGGGAGAATATGTGCCATTTTGTTGCACTACTAGTTAATGTTGCATTCCGTCCGTATTTCAATAATCCATATTTCAATCGAAATTGTTAGAAAACTATTAAAATATTCGAAAAAAAATGTACATGACCTCAATGAAAGAACTATAAAAAATAGTATTTACGGAAAATAAATTTCATTCTAAGGAAAAATCTCTATCTTCAGTTTTGTAGTTATAGGAAGTCACCGAAAAAAAATCTTCCTTTGCAATTTTCGAAGATTCAGAGTTTCAGTGAAAATCAGTGCTAGGGCATCTTTATAAATGTATTTTACTCTATTCTTAGAAGAAGTTTAAATAAAAAATGTGGAGCTATTTTAAGGAAATTTTGAAAATGTCGCAGGACCTTTATATAAAATACCCATCAAAATGTATGTTTTCAAAATTACAGAGTTTAGAGGCGAGCCAGATCGACCGGGGAATAACAATTTTGGACCAAATCCTAATTATGGTTTAGGTGCCAGTGGTGCTTAGCAGTGGCGTAGCGTGACTCACACGTTTGGGGATGCTCAACAATAACACACAAAATGTCACTATCAACTACTTCGTCTAACAGGCGAACGCAACACAAGGCAGATACACTGGGACTACTTCCACGATCTCGATTGCTTACGACGGTGTAGGCGCTTCCCACAAAATCCTCACAGCAGTCAGGGCTGCCGATGTCTTGAAAGCAAATTATACAATGGCTCAGCTTTAATTCTTATACGCGAATGGCAATAAGACCATTTGTTAATTTATACATTGCAGACTTAAATAATATGTAATCTATTTAAGAGATAATACAATTTCTTGGATATTAATTAAGAAATAGTAGTCAGGCACTATTTCTACAGTTTGTACCCATGACCAAGCGGGGACTCCCGAGTGAGAGAGAGAAAGATAATTTACTGAACGCCTGAAGTGTGCTGCGCTCTCGTGCACAAACGAGCTTCTTTCCGCAGTAGACGCCAGCGTAAAGCAGTGGGGTTTCTCTGGGCCAGGGGTGAAGAGGGGAGAGGGGGACCTCGCCATCTGCGCATGCGTCATTGCTCGTCGCAATCTGGCGGCCGACGCTGAAGTATTTTAGCTTCCCACCAATCAGAGGCCAGCTTCAACAGCCCGCCGAATTCAATCATAGGAAATCAATTTTAAATTAATACAAAACGTGTTTCGCTCAACAGACCACTTGTAAGATTATCAATACAGTATTTAAGGTTCTTATATACGGGGATGCTCAGCATCTCAGCGTCCCCTGACGCTACGCCACTGGTGCTTAGAGACACAGAACAGTCAGACGGACGGACGATTTGAAAACAACAACAACAAACAAACAAAAAACTAGTGGTGTTACAGAGTGGCACAGACTTTCCCTTATTAATTTTCTATTTCCTTTAGTCTCGGCTAGCAATTCGGTTTTGCCACATACATTCGTTGTTTAGATGATTGGTTGTTAAATAGCTACGAGCGTGTTTATCGTTAATAACTAATGGTGCTAAACCAGCATATACTTCATTGCTATTAGTAATGGTTATGTAATACTATTTATACCTTTATAGGTCGGGTAACTTTTTCTCCGGAATTATTTGAATTTATCTTTTAATTGTTTAATTTTGATCTTAGAAACATGAGAAAAATATTAATTTGTGATTTGTTTAAATATAAAGTGAGATAATTGCGAAAATGACGTGGTCGTATAAACGACCACAATCCATTTAGGGCTACGCATTACACTATGGATTGTGGTTGCGTACAGAACCATCTCGTATAATTCCTGAATAAAAATCTAATATCCAGTCATAAATAAACGTGTGCATGTTCTTTTCAAAACAGAAGAAACACGTAGGAACAGACGTGAAATACAAAAAGCAAGAAAATTGAAAATAAATAATGCAAATATAAATAAGCAAAAATAAATAAGTAGTGAAAATCAATATGATATACATTTACAAACAAAAATCTAAAATAATAAATCATTGACTAAAGAAAACAATATTGAAAGAAAGTGAACTACTAGAGTTCATAAGTTGCATTATTAGCGTCACGTTATCTGCACTGGAATCCCCTCTATACTCCGAATCTAACGCCGCATCATCATTCTCGTCAATATTCCCAAGAAACTGTTAAATTTCTATTAGAAACTGTTAAATTCTTATTAGACCATGGGTTCAGAACTGTGGAAACTCCAAATTTTAGCCATTCTGTAAGATAGCAAACCAACAGTAACAAGTATGGGTGTATTATACTACGCAAATATACGTAATCACTGAAGAAATGTAAAAATATTGAAATATTTTCTAAGTCACAAATATTCGGAAAACTAAATCTATTTAGCGAATATCTTACATTATCAGATAATAAATTTAATTGTTCAAAACATTTTTTAAAATTCACATTTTCACAGAACAAAAAAATTTTACGATTGTGTACTTACTCCTGACTACACCCTTGAAAATATAAATTAACCTTATTGATGTAAAAATGGAGTATTTTATGAATAAATCTATTGTAATACTAAAAAATATCTTAATAAACAATAATAAATAAGTAATAATCCTCTGTTCTCGAAAAACTCCGGAAACTCGAAACGCGAAAAACCGCGACGACGACCACATGCATGGCCTAACAGCAAGATTTCTAAGAATAAATGTGATCACACTATCTGCAACAATCGCATTTCATTGAAAAAGACTCTACAATGTGAGATTCCGGATAAGGATGAAAATTGCTTGGTATAGTTACACAAAAAACGGCCGAACAGCATGTGGTCGCGGAGAGAACCACAATCCTATAAAGAGTTATACTACAATTTATCTTCCAATTAACACATCTGTCATCATTTTTTGTAACTCATTTCAAATCGTAGAGCATATGGTGCGAAAAATAAGCAGTATGCGAGAAAGTTAAAAATAATTAAAAGTTAATAAATACTACGATACGGTTACCTTTGGCAAACAAATGCAAATAGATCGAAAAATGTATAATAGTAATTATTAAACACTATATTATTGTAATATTCTGCAAATATATAAAAGTATTAGTTTATATTACCACGAACGAAAAGGCATCCATTATCGCCTTCTGTTCTTGTAACAGTGCGGTGTTACAACAATGGGTTACAACCAATAATGACCGCTCATCTATTCATTTTGACATTTAACACAATTAAAGGACGCAATTAAAAAATAAAATAACATAAATATATCATAATATAAATATAATAAATAATATAATAAAATGAAATATGAAATAATAAACAAATTCTATCTTACATAGCATCAAACTGTGTGTAGTGATGAATAAAAGATGAATTCGTAACGTAAACGTAAACGTATAACGAAAGCTACAATGTAAGAAACGAACAAAGAAATGTGAAATAATATATCCATTCTAACTTAACGTACCACCCAACTGCCTCAAAACACCTCTAAAACTACGATCATGAAGCGCAGGATTTTCAGAGTGGGTGATTAACTTTAACGGCCAATTACCTTATAAATAATCATATTTTCAAAAAATACAACGTGTCCTTATTTGAAGATGTTTTTGATGGACACATTTCATTAAGAAAGTAGTGGTGCTACAGGATGGCACAGACTTTCCCGTATTAGTTTTCTATTTCCTTGGATCTGGATTAGCTATTCGGAATTGCCACATACTCGTGCCAGCTGCCATCTATCGCCGCCCAAATTACATTTTTTCGACATTTTCTTAATTTTTTGGTTCCCTAATAGTAGAACGGAAATATTATTTTTAGAACATTAATGATCAGTAAAACTTTGTCCTAAATGGCCGTTTTCTTTGAATAATTTGGAGCCGTTTTTTAAGAAAATCGCTTTTAAGCACTACACAAATTTAAAGCACTTTAATTTAAAAATGCAGTAATGTTTACAAATTGCTGGTAATGTGCACATTAAAGATGTGAGAGATCTTTCAAAAAAATTACATTTGTGGAATAAAAAATACCCCAAAATAAACATTACGTCATATTAAAGAGTGTAATTAGCACTATACGTTCCAAAAGTTTGAAGAGAAAATTTGAAGCCATTTACGAGAAAATGTCATTTGAGTGTTTCTGAAACGGCGGAATTTTTAGCTAATTTCCACAGAAAACTGTTGAGTTTTCGAGAAACTTTATTTGACATTATTTAAAGCGCATGTACTCAGTAATAAATTAATGTGAAGAAATCGCCGCTAATGTAAATATGATCTATGTGAGATACAAGACAAAATAATTACAATTTTGCAATTTTTCAAAAAACAAAAAAATAGAGCAATATGTCGTTTATGTAATCTAATAAAGTACATTTAACACTAATCCTCACAAAAGTTTAAAGAAAAAATTTGGAACCGTTTTTGAGAAAATGTTTTTGTATTTTTTTAAAATTGCACATGTTGCACACAATATTGCGCGAAAACTACTGAAATTTTCAAAAAAATGGACATGACAAGGAAAGAACTCACAATGGAGAACAAATTTTATTTCAAAGAAAATCTCTATAAAATTCAAACTTTTGCAATTTTCGAAAATTCAGAATTAACCGTGAAATTAGGATATATACCACCTTAATAAGTGTATTTTCCACTATTCTTACAAGAAATTTAAAGAAAAAAATTGGACCCGTTTTTGAGAAAATTTTGAAAATGTCCGGGGGGCTTCAGGTAAAGTACCCCCAAATTTTGAAGAAAAGTTTTCAAAATCGAGGCGCTTCGAGTGGAATCAAATCGACGGAGAATATTCATTTTGAAAGAAATCGTACGTACGGTTTAGGCGTTACGGTCCGATTAAATTAAGAATGTGATTGACAGTTCTGTGAGACGTCAGGACGCCTCTCCCGTTTCCATGGCAACTGCCAACCACAGAGACAAAACGTGACGTGTCAGGTCGCTCTGTTGCCACTGCCGAACACGGGGAACATTTGAGCATCGCACAGCGACTTCCCTGCCGCCGCGCCGCCCGCGTTTCTGCCTGTGCTGCGCGTGCAATGTGTACTGTGTTGTGATGAGTTGCGTTGAGGTTAGGCTTTTGTCGTATTTTTTACAGTTTTACACGTATTTTTGAAGTGTTTGTTTTCGTGTCCCGGTAACAGTGCTCAGTGGTTTGCGACCTGGCAACGTCGCTCCCCTCCACTCACAAATGTCAATCACCTTCTTAATTGTTGTTCATAGGCTGACAGATGGACGGACGGACGTTTTGCTTTCAATTGTTTTTTCGATATGAAGTATCGACAAAACGGGAATTCTCGCTAGAGCACGTGTTAGGATATTTTTTTCTTAATTTAGCAACTGGTTTTATCCACTTTTTCGTTATCAGGGTCCTGCAATTAATTTTTACTGCTGAAAATCCGCCGTTTTTTCGCGCTAACTTTCCCTATACTACGTATATTACTCCGTATATACATACGTATACGGGAAAGTAAAAATTGTATTTTCATAATTTTTGTAGTTGTAGACGCCGAAAATTTTTGAATTTTTTTCAATTTTCGTAAAATCATATTTTTCAACCAATATTAGAATTGCGCCATTCTCTTAAACGTCCTTCATACTATCCAACAACAAAATCAATCAAAATAGATGGCATCATTTTTTTTTTGAAAATTTTAAAAATGTCCCGTGGGCTACATGTAAAGTATCCTTCAAAACTAAAATATTGATTTCAAATTCAAGGGGCCGCCATATCAGCCAGATCGGTTGGGAAATATCAATTTGGTAGAAAATCACCTGAACGGGTTAACCACTAGCGTTGTTCACAGACGGTCAGATAGACTTTACCCTTCAATAGAGTTTTCGGTATCAAGGAAGCATAAAACATGGATTCTGGCTTCATCACGTGTTAGAGGATTTATTTTTAAATTTAGCATCTGGATTTATCGACTTTTCCGTTTCAAGGCCCTGTAACAAGAGTTTTTCTACCAAAAATTCCCTTTTTTCCCTTCTCAAGTTCCTTCTTAAGCGCGAGAAATTGAAAATGTTTATTTTAAATAACTAGAAAGAACAAAAAAAATTGTAAGTAAAAGTCCTCTATTTTAAGGACTCGACCTTAAGGACTAATTGAGAGGACTTGTCATATAAGTCACTATTAAAAAATCATTTCATAATAATCTGGGTTTTGCTGAAACCACTCTTCACTTTGAAAATGAGTACAGAAGTTGCATTCATACACTTCACTAATGACTTTTTTTAGTGGAAACAAACAAAGTTTTCTTCAAACTTACCAAATGTTGTGATCTTTGTTAAATATAAGTTTATCATTGGGTACACCCCGCTGGCATTGTTGAAGATAATAATAAATTTAAAAAAATAATAAAAGTAGAGTTTTAAAGAAGGATGTTCCTGTATGTTTCATTTATAATTTTTGTCTTAAACGCAGTAGGTAATTACCGCTTTTATCGGTCACATGCGTCTTTAACCCCTGTTAACTTGCAACCCTTCAGGTTTGTTAAAGACACTTGTACCTACCTGTATGTTAAGAAATTTAACATCCTTAGCAACGTAAATAAACAACCACCGATTCATCGCAAGCCAACTTTATTACGAGAAAACAACACGACAATCTACAAGACAAATAGGAATAAAAGTAACTCATTATTTTGAAGAATGCTCATTGTTAATTGTAATATTATTAATTGTGCAATTAGAAAATTGGGTAAATTAGCATCATTTTCATGTCATCCCATGAAATGAAAATCTTCTCCAATAATATTTATTGATGATGTGATGTCGCCACTGGAATTCGATGCGCCACCGTCCTCGCCCTTAGTCATTTTTTTGTTTCAATTTTCACCTTATTTACCACGGAATCCTCAACATAGGATTCACCTACGGTAGAGCTCTGACACCCATCAAAACGTTTCAAATCTGTAACCGAGGCTCATGAATATGCCAATACCGTAGCCGAAGTTCTTCTTAAACAGTGACCGGTGTATTTTTCGGGGTCTGGAAGACCAAGATATGTGGCTATAATTTTTGGTACTCCTGCAATATTGTGAATGCCATGTTGACACGAAGCTGCATTTTCCAAGCTTTAAATTCTTGGTATGCCTTTTTCGTGTCGTCCTTTGGATTTTTCTGGGATTAAATTTCGTGTGACTTCCGCAGAGAGATTTATAATTTCTTGCGGAAGAGACAATTTTTTCCGCGTCGATTTTCGAGCCATGGTATGGGAATGTATAGTTGAAATAGATACATTGCAAGCAACACCCAACATCGATTAACGTGCCGCAGCAGTAGAATTAATTTGTTTCATATCGCAGTAATATAAATTTTCGCAAAAATCTTGAGGTTTTATTGTGACCGATAAAACGTTGAACATACCACGTAATGTTACAGTGTTATTACTGCCTCGTCAAAATTAAAAATCTTGGCTCCGCTACGCTACACCTCGATTTTTAACTTGTGGTCTCGACAGTAATAACACTCATAACATTTCTACGTATGTTAATAGCTATTACGAGAATGCAGTGTCGATTGTTAGAAAAGTGCCAGATTTGAAAATGATTTAAATCACCGCCCCGAGAATTATTCGCCACTTGAGAGTGCTAAATTCGCAAGTTGGAAATCAGAGAGATTGTAAGTTTCCACGGAGAGTGCAATGAAACCTGAACAACGCTCGACCACGCCGAAGCACTTGCATCTGAATCAAAGCTGAATCAGATGATCTGATCATAGTGGGTTCTCTGTGGATCTGATGAACTTCGTGTTGTTGAGTTGAGGTTACGTGTGAAGTTGTAGTATATTCCAAGCTTTGTGTGTGATTCGAACTACTGTTTTCTGGCTTTTCGTCTAAAAAGTGTCCAACTTTAGGTGCAATCCAGAAAAAACACGAGTGATAAATGTATCACTGTAAAACTTGGTAAAAATGGTATGCAGTTCTTGCGAGCCCACACGTGGGACTCATTAGAGAGACGTGGGGAGCATGTGTTCTGGAAGTAAGGTACAATTTTTGTGAATGTTTGGGTACAAACAAGTGCAGAGAAAATGTCGTTTTTCATTAGAACAGGAAATAGTATTAAACAAAATGAAAAAATATTGAGTAAGCAAAACAAGGGGAAAAAGAGGAAAGGGCATGAACAGAGCAGCGAACGAAAATCCAAGCACAAGAAAGGGGGTGATGAAGATATTGAAAGCGATGATGAGGATGAAGTTCCTGTTGCGCAGCAAAATTCACATAACGTTGCTTACGAGTCAGATGAAAATTATGAAACCGCTCAGGAAAAGAAACTTCGTTTGGCGAAGTTATATTTGGAAGAAATTGAAAGGAAAGAAAGGAAACTTCGTGAAAACGGCGAAGTTGGAAAAGAGGACATTACCAATTTTCTAAAAGAAGATTTAAGAGAGAAGACTCACAGGAATAGGAAAACTGTAGCAGACACGTACAGTGGATATGACGATAGTGGCATTTTGAGGTTAAGTTGCAAAGAACAGTATTTACCGATTACTTGTCTGGTGGTATCGTTTGATAATAAATATGTGTATTCTGGTTCTAAAAGTTCATCTATAGTTAAATGGTCTTTGGAAGAAGGAAAGAAACAAAAAGTTGTTAAACACAGAGACTTGCAAGGAAATAAGAAAAGGTTGGGTATTGTTCTTTGCTTAGCTATATCCTCTGACAATAAATTCTTAGTGTCTGGAAGCTCTAACTGTGAAATCAATGTCTGGAGTCCTGAAACGTTAGCTCACATTCATACATTTTCTGGGCATAAAGGTGAAGTGACTGGTGTGGCCTTTCAAAGGAACCAACACACGCTATTTAGTGTATCAACTGATCGATGTGTTAAATTGTGGAATCTAACAGAAATGGTATATGTTGAATCATTGTATGGTCATCAGAAAAAAATAACAGCTGTTGATGCGTTTTTGTCTGAACGTGCACTTACATCTGCTGAAGATAATTCCGTTCATCTATGGAAGATTGTGGAGGAATCCCAACTGATTTACAATGCTAATGGTGGGGTAGATGGTGTGAAATTTATAAACGAATCCTTCTTTTTATCTTGTGGTAGTGATGGTGCTCTTTGTTTGTGGGGAGTATTGAAGAAAAGGCCTCTATGTACTATACATAAAGCTCATGGTGTGGATGAAACAAATGATCAACCACATTGGCTCACGAGCATTAGTACATTGATAAATACAGATTTGGTTGCTTCTGGTTCATGTAATGGTGTTGTGAAATTATGGAAATGCCGTGACGATTTCAAAAAACTGGAACTCTTGTTTGATATTCCTATCAAAGGTTTTGTTAATGGATTACAGTTCACGCATGATGGGAAATATTTAGTGGCTGCGGTTGGTTCTGAACACAAGTTAGGACGTTGGCAAGTGATGAAGGATGTCAAAAATAGTGTTCTTGTTATCCCACTGTGTAAAAAAAGTTAATTTTTATGCTAGAGGAAAAACCTTACTCTACAAACCTGTTTTCCTATGCTGTAGTAAAGGAATCCAGTGAAATACTAATACAAGTTGCTTTCTTCACAAATCATGAAAGTAATAAAAAAAAAGTGTTTTTTTTTTTCTTTGATGTTTGTGTTTATTATAATGAAAAATTGTTACATGGTCTTAAATTCGTAATTACATGAAATAATTACGTCTTTATCATCCTGTTTTAAATTTCTATTGTGCACTGAGCATTTTAATATCCTGGAGATGGCAATGGAATTCTTGTCAAGAACTCTTTATAATTTCCAGTATTTTGGTTAACACTTAAATTGGTGAAGAGAGTACGATGTGCATTACACTCACTTCAGGTAAATAACTTCTCTTGGACTTTGTGTAATGAAAGGTCAGCATGTTCAAATGATTCATGATTTTATAAGTATTTCCAGGAGAATTTATGAGGATGTACAGATATTAAATTTCTGTAGCTATTTTTGCGATATGTGCCATTCTGTCACTTTTCTGATTTTTTTTTCAAAATGATATGATTTTACTGGAAATGGTTACTGCAAATACATTGAAAATGATTTACAAGCTCATAACTATTCTCTTGATTTTTATTTTATTTTTGTATTATACATGTGAGAGTTTGTTGATCCGATAATTCTGTTTCTTTTTAATGACCTTAATTTTTGAATTTTGTTTTAAGGAGGGTGAGTTATTTGATGATTTCATTATCTGAAAATGCTGTTGTATCTGATTTTCAAAATTCAACTTGCATGCAATGATTATGTTATTAATGGAAGTTTGAACATCAAGGTTTGAGAAAATTACAAATTAGCAAATTTGACTGCCTAACATGATTAGAATTGATCTCATTCAATGTTACAAATTGTTGAAAAATACGAACATTATGTATGAGGAGAAGAGTGCATTAAAAACACCAAAACTAAATAAATAAATAAATTGAAAAATCTACATTTACCTTATTTTCACATCCTACTCCCCTTTACAGAAAGGTGAGTAATTTGTATTAATTTGTTATAAAGTGAAGAAATAATGCTTTTAATGGGATCAAGAATGCCATACAGTGGTGAAGCAATTTTCGTTGTTGCTTGTTTTGAATAAAGGTTGAGAGGTTGGTTTTATGAGAGTCAAAAGTGCACACATTGAATTAATGTCAAGGAAACTGAAACGATTAGTAATTTGTGTGTTTTGGAGTTTTTAGTTTTTAAGATTATTCAATGAATAGTACAAAGCATTTAGAGGATTTTAAACATCTTCTGTATTTGGAGATGCAAATTTTCAAAGGTTTTTGTGTAATGAAATATGGGGAAGAATTGCAACAAGATTAACCATTAACAAATCATTGCTACCTGTAAAGAGATAATTTAATTGGTCTGAAAAATCCATCTAGATATTGATTAACTCAATTCTTTTTATTCCTCTATCAGTACTTTTGACAGTAAAGGCTCCACCAGCAACACCAACATAAAAAATGTCAGTGATGTCCCCCCCCTCCCCGAATGTCGAGTTTTGATTATTACCTTCTTTTATTTGTCAAAATTGATTTAAATATTTATGTTAAAATTATGAAAGTATTTAATAAATAATATTTTATAGTATCATACACAGTCCCAGTTTATCCTAGTAGCGCGTGCTACAGGCTCCGCGCTTTCTGAGAAAAAAAGTCTCACTAATGAAGAAAAAATGTTTTCGTGTTATGAAATTTGTTAACTTACAGTAAAAATCACAAACAAAATTATATATCAATAAATAATATTAAAGTTAAACGATAAGCTGTACAACATATGATATTCTCATGTTGTTTTAAAAATTTTAAAATACAGGTGTGAAATTTATTAATTTGTTAATGCATAGATTAAAATCAGAAAAGAATCAGCTGATCATATTTATCGTGGAAATGTTTCTTTGGGTAATAATGGCTTTTCCCTATGATTACAATAGGGAATTTATCACTGTTACTCTTAATTCAATCACATACAAATTTTGAAATCGTTGAAACATTATACAGGTTTTAAAATGAGTAACAGTTTTGTAACCTTATTAAATTATTCGTATTTTAAAAAAATGAAATTATTTAAATAATTATTATATATATGTAATATAATTTATTACATATTTGGCATAATTACACATTTATTACATACTTGGCATAATTTATTACTACAATGGCTTAAACAATAAGAAAAATTAAAAACAGGGGCCCCACACGATTAAAGTGCTACAGACCCCGCAGGTCGTTAAACCTGTCCTGATCATACATACTGTACAAAAATAATGTACACTTCTCCAGATTGTGGCCATCCTGGAATAGTGGCATGTTTTAAAAATACTCACTATTATTCACTTAATTTTTTCTTGATCAGGTGTGCTCAATGTGTCTAGATTTTCAGTTATTTCTGGTTCAGACATCAGAATTTTTGTTTTTTAAGTCAAATTATTTTCTCCCCAGTTGCTTGATTCAGTGATAGACCCAATGTGTTCTACACTGCAAAATGTTTTAAGCTGGATCTGGTGTGTCACAAGATTTGGTCCCTCTTGGCCGTTTTGGACATTTTTAATTCACATTTGTCAAAAAATCGTACGATTCTTGTTATGTTTCGTGACGATATCCCTTCACAAAAACATGTGAAACAATGTTTTGCGTGACTGATACAGTAGCGCATCTTCCTTATTTATTTTGGATATGTTCCAACATTTTGGTAGGGAATAAATAGAAAGCATGTTTATAGTCTCTCGTGATGTCATTTCCGGGGAATCCCCTTTCTCGAATTTCGATTGCTCGAATCGACGAACGATCGCCTCAAGAGTTCATTGTACCTTGGAAGCTTACGTCACTACGCTTTTAAAGTCCATTTGGTAAATAAATAACTGTAAGGATAAATAGTAATTATCTTAAAAAAAATAATATGGCAATGCTACACTAATTTGGTATTGAAATATCAAATGTAAAAATCTCGTTTGAAGTAAACGTCAATGACTAATCAAGTTTCAAGGGCATAATGAGGTATGCAGCCGTAAGCACTCCGAAATGTCCCAACGAGTTGTAACTATATATAAACATGTGTAGGCACTGTGAGCACATATGAAACAAAAATTACCAACAAGCCTGCGCAATTTGTAGTTCTGGCTCGAAGATTTTCACTGCTACATTCTTTAGAAACGCTTCTATTAATAGAATAACGTAATATTGATACATTTATTTGAGAAAGTGCTGCGGTTGCCTTACTCCAGTGACTCATCATCGCATAATTTTAAAAAATATTTTTATGACGCATCATTTTATAAATGCAACGCTTTTAAATTACGCAAGTGTCCAGCGTTAACAAGATCTTTTTCTTGCTGAACCAGAGGAAGGTTTTCATCCAGAAGACAAATTTCTTCACAAGTAAGCATTATTACACCAACAATAGTTTTTACAGAGATCAGAATGAAAAGTTCAACTGGACTGTTAAGAGTATTCAACAACAGTGATTCTTCTTTAGGACAATAAATGTCACAATTCAATAAGTTTTGAAAATTATGATGACCTTGGTGTGCCATTTTGCCCATCTACAGTAAATGGCAAAATTTTAGCAAATTCATTGTCATTGTCGTTTTTAGTGTGTGCTTAACTTAAAATCATTATCCCAAACATTTTGTAATATTTTTCTTTCTCATAGTGAACTATTAGTATGTTGTATTTGTAGTACCTTATTTTTCCTTTTGGTTAAATTATTAATTTACAAATAGAAAATAAAATAGTCACTAAAAATAAATTAAATGGTTGATAATTTCTACAGTACCCACTCTGTTGGAATAAAATCTTACTGATCTGTGTTGAATAAAATGATTCAAATTCACTTGATATAAAATCATTAACAAACATTTTTTTAAATCTCAATGAACTATTGATACTTAATAATTTATACAATATTCTTATTCATCAAGCAATAACAAAACCAAAATTAACTAAACTGAGCAAAACAATGAATTAAATTCTACAAAACAATTAACCAGTCTTTAAAACTTCCACATAAAGTTCAAATTGTTTGTCAAACTTTCTCAATAATACCTGCTCTTGGTCTTGAATTTATATTATTTCTTGAAACTGTTTCTTTAACTTTATCTCTTTCAGTTGCATTTATGGGGAGAGGATATTTATTCCCTTAAAAAATATTGAAATGTGCTTTTCAAAATATTCATTTATGACATAAAACTTCTGAAATATGCAATTAAAATTAATTATATTTCATTTCCAGTATAAACCTTTCCTAGTAAAATTTAGTAGAAGCATGTTTGGAAAGAAAAGATACAATTTTTGTGGAAACAATACATCTTACTTTGAGGAAGAAATAATTGAAGTAAATATACAGCTTAGTGGAGTACATTATTTGTCTCCTGCCTAGTTTAAAAACATATCAAGAAATATTCTACATTTGCCCAAGTATTTTATCATCTATAGGAAAGAAAAAATGCAAACTTTGTCAAGTCCTTTCTAATCAATAACACAAATAAATAGATTCAATGAAAAGAATAAACAGTTTAGAGTCACAAGTCTCTTATTTTAAGTCTTTATTTTAACAAAATATGCACCTATAATTACATGAATATTCACCAACAGGAAAAATCAGCCAAATATGTACTAACATAGTAATCTACCTAGCACCCAATTCTAACCAAATGTCAAGAAATTTCACTTAGCTATGCCCTGAAGCAATGGACAAAATTATGAAAAATCCTAGAAATCCACTCCCTTACAACCAATCCACTCATTTACAACCGAAGTTCCTTGACAGCATTCTTATTCTCGCTTACAAAATATGTCTTCTCATGAACTTACATCTATTCTCGAAGACTCTCCTCACCATTTCTGTTTTTTTGATTCCTTACAATGCAATCACTATTTCCTTTACCAAGGAATCCAATGCCTTCTCCATAATTTCTTTTTAGGAGGTTTTGGTCACCTCCGACAATCTGTCGTGTCATATTGTCACATTACAATAGTCACCACAAGTTATTTCATTCTTATGAAGCGACTTTTAGACAGAAATTTTGTATGTACAAAAGACAG
This sequence comes from Acheta domesticus, assembly GCA_031308135.1. Classification (NCBI taxonomy): domain Eukaryota; kingdom Metazoa; phylum Arthropoda; class Insecta; order Orthoptera; family Gryllidae; genus Acheta; species Acheta domesticus. The sequence goes on from JAHLJT010005437.1 coordinate 68,049,251, forward strand.
TAACATAGATGAAATTAATTATTGAATGAAGATATTTTTTCTTATAATAATCTTTTTAGTATTATTTTGCAATAAATTAAGTCATTATATAAATATTTAATTATATTTATTTTAATAGTTAATTAAATATGGCATTCTTTAACACCTACAATTTTATACAGCTGCAAAAACATTTACCTTGCATTGTTTATTTTGATGAATTTATTAATAAATTATTCTCTACATTTTAATTTTGTTGAAAATTAAAACTAACTAATTAATTAATTATGCTTTATGAAACCAATCACAATATGCAACCAGTTGTATTTTTACGCTTGCATTTGTCCTAGAAAATGCTTGTATATTTACTTTTCATTTTTGTTTTATTTTGATTTACACATAAAAAAAGTAAGAATTACTATGTGTTAGGATCAATTAAATATTCATATTTATTTAATTAATTATGGATTAATAAAATTCACTTTTTATTCCAGTAAATTCAGTAATTGAGTTAAATTTTATTTCCCAGATTGTCATTAGCAGGGAACAGATTTCTATGTAAATACATATTTACTAAATAAGCTAATATCAATACTAATTTGCATTATCTTTATGTTTCACAATATGTAAAGATGAAAAATGCTACTTTTATTTTCTAAATTTTTCTATATTTTGGGTTTTGGTACATAGTTGAATAAAAGTCTATATATTTTCCATATTTCGTATAAAATTAGCGCATATAGCATATTTTTAAGCTTAACAGCATCTCATTAAAGAGAGCTTAAAAATGATCAGTAATTCCTTAAACATCATCAGAGTTTTTTATTGAATTGTAGGGAGAATTAACATTGGGAAAGCAAGTTAAGAAACTGTTCATGATTTAATTTATGTGAAGAATATATCCTCTCTACGACCCTGAAGCCCTGTCTGGGGGGGGGGGGGTGTTCTGCTGGGTGAAGGTGGGAAGGGGGCATAAGGAGGTGATGAAACTTTTGAAAGCACCTCATTTCAGTATCCACCCTACCCCTTGTCCTTCCCTTTGAGGCTGCCACCCAAAAATCACATGACGTCACAGAGCCGTCAGAATTCTATTTATAAAGCTCCGCAGAGTCAGTTATAATCCATTCAGAAGTAGATTGTGCCAAACATAGCACAATCAGCCAGTGTAAAATTAGAAGTTACATTTCAGAATTTAAAGATATTATTTTACGATAGTAATTTTTATCATATTAAGTCTATATTAAACTCTATATTTTGATAAAAATAACTACATACATATTTACATATTTCAAACATTTTCAGTCTGTATAAATCCATTCCTGGGTCATTAGTTTACTATTTAATATATTTCATCCAGACAATTACAGTCTACAGAGCAACAATTAAAAACCCAGAAACATTAAACAAACTAAAATGTATTTCATATTCCAAATCTAGCCCCACCTTGGTATCTGAGGCCACAAAGGAGAAGGCCTGGAGGAATGATGTTAGGAAGTCTTTGACAAACTCTAAATTAGAGTAAAAAATATGATTGACATAACAGAAATAAATTCTGATGTGAATTCAGTTGTATCTAGTATAGATATACTTTCAATTTGGCTATGTAGTGTTGATGTGACAAAATTTGATGATATTTTGATGTGAAACAAATTAACATTGTTTATGTGGATATATTGTTTCAAAGTAGATCTATTTGGTTAGTAGTTATTTGTTATCAAAATATATTTTGGATGAAAATTACTCCTGAAGGAGAGGAAAAGAAAATATCTGGAAACATTGAGATGGAAAGACTCGAAATGAATATAATATTTGTAGGTACTAATTTGTTACTTACTGTTTGAAAATTGTCTGTTATCTATTATAAAAATTGTCTAATTAAAAATTAAGTTAGTGGCTCAATTTAATGTAATAAATTACTGAAAATAATTTTAGTTAATAAATTAAGTTAATTTGTATTTGTATTTTTTGATTAATTACCAATATGAAAACTACCATTTACTTTGTTGTTCCATTTTGGTAACATTTTGACATCAAAATACCATCAACATCCGTGAACAATAAAACATGATTTTTTTTTTTTTTCTTTCTTCATTATTGTCATTATTTTCAAAAGGCCAAGAATTGTTGCTACATCCATGGATGTCTTCTGGATGTCAGAGATTCAAGCATAATGAGCAATTGCATAATGAGTAAATGGATTTTCAACTTGGGCCAAATTTTCACGACAAGAAGAGAAAATATGATTTCATGTAACAGGGATGTTAATAAAAGTTAGGGGATTTTTTAAAAAACTTTTTAATATCCATTAGAAACCATTTTCAATTCTACATCTACTTCTGATATGGATTTTAAGTCATATATTATTAAATATATTAAAGGTATTTGTGGCAGAACTGCTTGTAATTTCTTGATATCAACTCGTAGAATAATCATAAAAAGATTCAGATATCAGTGAATAATTTGAACATTTTCCTGTGATTCATTAGAAAGAAATTTTCAACGCTGGAAAATGAGGTTTTATAAAATCAATTGTTATTGTTTTTCTTACAGAGAGGGTATTAAACTCGAAAACTTTTAAAATTTTGTTGAAGTTATTTAATGAAGAAAAGCATTTTAAACATATCAAAGAAGTTTCCATCCTGCTGTAAATAAAATTAGAAGAAAGAGCTATGGAATACATTGGTTGAGGAATGTTTAATTATTATGTGAATGATAATGAAAAATACCTGTTTCCAATAATTTTAAAAAATCACCGTTCATTTCAATTTTAACAGTCATGTACCACAAACCTAGTGTTGAATCTTTTTATCTTATTTATTTTGTATTAAAGAGAAAACTAGCGGTGCTACAGAATGGCACAGACTTTCCTGTATTAGTTTTCTATTTTCTTGGTTCTTCGCTAACTATTCGGAATTGCAACAAACTCTTTCTTGCCAGCTGTCATCTATCACCGCCAAAAGTACATTTTTTTGTCATTTTCTTAATTTTTTGGTTTCCTATTGGTAGAACGGAAACATTAATTGTAGAATATTAAAGGACACAAAACCTAGTCATAAATGGCAATTTTCTTTTAAAAATTATGTGCCGTTTAAGAGAAAATGGCGTTTTAGCGCTACTAAAAATGCGAAATTTGAAGCTCATTTTCACAGAAAATGTTGGAGTTTTCAAAATACTTTATTGAAGTTATTTGAAGCACTTACACTCACAAATATAATAATGTTTACAAATCGCTGGTAATGTGCATATGAAAGATGTGAGAGATCTTTCAAAACATTTACATTTTTGTAATTTTTGAAAAAAACCAACCTATAGAGCAATATGGATTTTATGTAATCTGATAGAGTACATTTACCACTATCCCTACTAAAAGTTTAAAGAAAAAATTTGTAGCAGTTTTTGAAAAAAATATTGTTTTTGTAATTTTTTTAAAATTGCATATATTGCACGCAATATTGCACGAAAACTACTAAAATTTTGAAAAACATTTACATGACCTTTATGAAAGAACTCAATATGCAGAACAAATTTTATTTGAACAAAAAATCTCTATCTTCAATTTTGTAGTTGGAGAAAGACGCCGAAAAAATTCAAGCTTTCACAATTTTCGAAAATTCAGAGCTGTACGTGGAAATCGGACCTATGCCATGTTAAAAAGTGTATTTTACTCTATTCATAAAAGAAATTTAAAGAAAAAAATTTGAAGCCGTTTTTGAGAAAATTTTGAAAATCCCCGGGGGGCTTCATATAAAGTACCGCCAAATTTTGAAGAATCTTTTTTTGAAAATCTCAAAGCTTCGACTAGAAGCAAATCGACCGGGGAATATCCATTTTGGAAGAAATCGTGCGTATGGTTTAGGCGCTAGCAGTGTTCACAGACGGACAGACGGACGTTTTCCTTTCAATTGGTTTTTCGGTATCAAGGACCTAGAAAACAGGGTTTCTGCGTACACCACGTTTTAGGGGATTTTGTTTCTTAATTTAGCAGCTGGTTTTTTCCACTTATTCGTTTTCACGGCCCGGCAATGAATTTTTTTCCGCCGAAAAATGGCCATTTTTCCGCGCAGCATTACATAACTTTCCCTATACTACGTATCACTCCGTGCATACGTACGTATACGGGAAAGTAAAAATTATTGGTAGTTTGATGAACATGATCTTCCAACTCTAAAATAGATTAGCCTGCACTTGAGCATCATGGTTGAATAAATGAAAATTATTTGATAGCATTCTCCCCAAAAGAAATTAGAGTTTGAATACTTGTATTTGAAGATAATGTGTGTGTGGATTAATAATGAGGAAAAATAATTATTGATATATACTCTTGGCTTATTTGAGAGAAAACAGAAACCCAATTCAAACAAAACTAAAAAAGCACCTTTGTGGACCGCGCCTTTGAGGAACTTGCTGTGTTAGACACCCGCTCCCCGAAAGTGGATTGGGCACAATGACCGAACGATGACGCCGCTGTATACTGCGATTTTTCTAAGAGCGACCCTCAAGGCCACTCAAATCCCATCTTCGCGATGGAATATGTCACGGCATTTCGCGTCTTTTCTCGGTCTTGCCGGTAGAAGTCGCATGATCGCAAGCACTGCTTCATACGGTCGCGATCGTGCGAAATCTAGCGGAACGACTGAGAAAGATGCGAAATGCCGTGACATATTCCATCACGAAGATGGGATTTGAGTGGCCTTGAGGGTCGCTCTTAGAAAAATCGCAATATAGTTTCAGAGATGAATCGAGTGCTTTCGGCCGTGCCCATTCTCTTCATTTGTACCTCCTCAACCGTTAGCACGAAACCAATATTTTATTGAGTCCTGGCTGCTACGACCTCCATAGTCGTAAGTACTGAAACTTGTATTTACAGGACCACACTAGATGCTAAACTACAATGGAAGGAACGTTTTCAACTGGGAACGAAACCTGGTTTTTATCTCCAACTAATGTAGAGCAAGATCTAGCTGGATTGGGAAATTGAGTCAAAAGAAATCCAAGAACCAGTTGGACGAGACCTATGCCCGGTTAGTAGAGATTTTGGGTGGCTTCTCTGTGCCCACCCATAGAGGAGAGATACCTCTCCTCTCTCATAGAGGAGAGATATCTCTCCTCTATGTGCCCACCGCCACTAGTCATAAAACACCCTGTAGACATGGAGGCCAAACCGCTAGGAAGTGCTACTCTTAAGCCAGGCACGTAGCCAGGGGAGGGGCTCGAGGGGCTGAAGCCCTCCCCGAAATTCTAATCTTTTTTTTCATTCATTGATTATTTATTTATTAGTTTAAATTGATCCAAATATATCAACATGTACAAAAGTACAGACAGATTTACTTCAAATGAAAACATTCTTCCAATTTTTCAGGTGCTTCTTCTAGGCTTTGCTTCCACCCATAAAATGAACAAGTCGGAAAATTTAGTTCCATTACTTTGATAACAGAACATCACTCTCTGCAGTAAAAGCTGAGTATTAACTGTGGTGTAAAAAAAGCTTCCACCATAGATGCTGACCTCGAGGTACTGAAAGTCTTAGAGAACGGCGATCCAGTATATTTACGTACTATCTTAGCAACCTTGCCAGTAACAACTGCTAGTGTGTAGAGGTCAATTTCTACAATGAAGAGAGTAAAAAGGTTTATACGTAGTGTAATGCGTGATAACAAACTCAGTGCACTAGCCATTATTTCAATTCATAGGGATATCACTGTGGATTGACATTATGGCTGGAAAGATCAGAAAATTGCTTTTGTAGTTGGCGCCTCCTGTAGTTTATATTATTGGAATATAAAATAATAAATTAAATATTGTGTTTAAACTTTCGAAATAATGTTATGTGGAAATAATGTTTAAATATGTTTAAAATAATGTTGGTGTTTCATTTTTTAAGAGCATCTCTTTTAAACAAACCCGATAAAAATACAATAAATCTTGTATTATCCATTTTTTAAATTCTGGAAGCCCCTCCCGAGAAATAATCCTGGCTACGGTCCTGTCTTAAGCTACTCTCAAGAGTGATCCAGCGCTATTGGCAATATGCATTAGAACGGGCATTGACTGTACTAGTGTCGATTAACAGCCCCTTAACGGTGAGGTTAATGATCTGTACAAATCCATTTGGGGTTCAACGTTTCCAATTCGGCTTTCCGAATTAAGAGAGGGTGACATTTGAAATGGATCCCGACACCAATATACATGCGGTGCAAGTCGCTGAAATTAAACGTTACCTGCGTGGGATGAAAAATTCCACGGCTTCAGGGCCAGATAAGATTAAGCATATATCTACAGCAAAAATTGAAATATTATCCCTACTGTACACCCAAATTCTATACAGCGGCTTTGTGCCCTCTGAGTAGAATGCTAATCGCATCATCCTTATTCCAATGTGGGTAAGGATAACAAGTTAGTGACGAAGTATCGCTCTGCTGTGCAGAATTTTTCGGGACATTACGGACAAACGCATTCGAACCATGGTTAAGTTCAATCCACGCCAAAAAGGATCTCTCCCCGAACCTGGCTCTTGGGCTAATGATCAAATTATTCACAAAGCAGTGTGACATGAAATAAGCAGGGGGTGATGACGGTGCTGTACTAGATATATCCAAACCATTCGATCTCGATCCATTCGATCTCAATCCGATCTCGATCAGGTCTGTGTCCAGTTTCCCTGATCCATTGAGCAAATACTGAGATGGCCCCTTGTTTTGCTTCTGGATGTAAATGTAGCCTCACTGTGCGCACGTTTTATTGAGCACTCCTTTTGCTTGTCGTTCATTTACAGTTGAAATTGATTTTCTATGACTCGGTAACAAACATTTTTCAAATATATTTATTTTTCTAAAATAATAATTATTTTCTAAATTCTTGTTTCTAGTTTTCTTTTTTTTTTAAAAAAATTCTGGGCCTCAAGAAAATGTGCGCAGATAAATCTCTTCCCCCACACTTCATATACAATTTTCACTGTTTTTTTGACAAATAAATAAATAAAAACAATTCCTCCTGCGGCGATTTGGAGGGCTCTGTCCAGGAAAGGAATCTCCGACGCCTTTACCGATTTGGTAATGGACTCTTGCTGACGTTTCCACTGTCATTCAGCACCCCTTGCAAGGCATTAAGACGCCAATTCGTAGAAGAGTTAAACAGGAGGAAAACTTGACCCCATTCCTTTTTACTTTCTCGATACCGCTTACGCAGTGGAGAAATTATGTAATGCTGCGCGAAAAAAAGGGCGAATTTTCGGCAGAAAAACTCTTTTTTTATCACAGGGCCTCGGTAACGAAATTGTGAATAAATCACGTTGCTAAATTTAGATAAAAATCCTCTGTCACGTGGTGTAGCCAGAATCTGCCTGTGATACCGAAAAATCGAATGATGGCAAAATGTCTGTCCGTCTATGGACAACGCTAGCGGCTAAAACGTTCAGCCGATTTTCTCCAAAACTGATAGTCCCCAATAGATCTGGCGGATGTCGTGGCCTCTTGTATTTGAAACCGATATTTTAATTTTGGAAGTACTTTACATGGATCCCCTGGGGCATTTTCGAAATTTAAAAAAAATCTACATAGTTTTTTATTAAATTTTGTTGTTGGATTCTGTGAAGAACGTTTAAGAGAATGGTGCAGGTCTCTTGTTTGTTGAAAACTGATTTTTAGAAAATTACAAAAATTCAATCTTTGTTCGGCATCTTCCTATAACTACAATTACGAAGATAGACATTTTTCCTATAATGAAATCTGTTCCTTAAAGATAGATTTTGAGTACTTTTCGCTTGAGATTTTGAGAAATGTGAGTACTTTTCGCGTAATTATGCTTGAAAGTACGTGCTGTTTTAGCACGTTTAGTTTATCTCATAGAGTGGTTCCTAAGAAATTGGGAAACAAGTCAGGATACCCTCTATTGGGAAGAAGTGATACTGTCAGCATTTGGTGACGATGTGATGCTGTTATTAGCAACAGATGTCTAGGAGCTCAAGAAATGGTAGATATCTTGGGGCCCTCGGAATGACATTGTCCGTAGCTACGTGTTCATCACTTCAAATTACAAATTTTGAACGAGCCTGGTTCATTGAGGACCCATGCCTGGAATGTTTGGGGGAAATAATTCCTCTTGTCAGTAATGATCATACCTTAACACAGCTGGGAGCTACTGTATCTGGAAGGGGTTCCCATCTAAAGCACCAATCTCGAATTTGATGCAAGCTATGACGAGACTTCAGGAGGCGCATTTGAAGCCCATTCAGATGACATTACTCCATAACTAAATAATGCCGCATTAGCTCTACCAACTGTTTTGTCGATGCGTAAGGAAGCGGACGGTCAAATGAGATTGGCAGTCAAACAGTTCCTACCTGGGTGTGAGTACTGCAGATGACATTGGGGCTATTCTACCTGGCCAAGAGAGATAGAGGGCTCAGATTACTGCGGCTCGCCCGTGGTCCACGGAAGCCACTTTCCCCTTTGCCCAGGGGATTGGTAAGAGACTTAACTTGTATCAGGTTTATGAGGTTCAAATAATTGCTCAACATTGTGCTAGAGCTTTAATAATTGAATTTACTTTTTAAACAGTTTATTACTCATATGTAGCTGTCACAGGTAGAAACTGTGTTGTCACAGGTAGCCCGTGTAAACAGTGAAAGCTTATGAGGTACCGATTATCGATACGAATGGTACTTAACATTTACTTCGATTGTGTCATATTTTGCTATTAATCTATGGCATATAGTCTAAAGAATCCATTTACTTAAACCCTAGCCAATGATTTTTAAGTTGCCGAGGGCGTGCACGGGAGTTGGAGTCAGGCCTTAGCCGGCCCCTAGATGATGACATCACTATAGAGTTGTGAGGCCTGGTATCTAGGTGGTAATGATCCAACTCATACTTTTATTATTATTCTTTAGAATCACCATTCGCCTGGCAGCCCAACTTCACGGAGTGTCCATCGCCAAAATCCTGCCAGTGGTGGTTGGAACCTGTAGGGCAGTGTTGTCGAGGATACCACGAGCGGGAGTCCTTGGCACGAGTGCCACGACGAAATCGCCTCTTCACACAATGTTCATCACCCCGCCACCAGAGACAACACCATCCCTATTGTAAAACGGCGGGGTTACTACTCGAAATAGTTCTCTTTCCCGACGCTAGTTGCGCAGAGCAGCTCATGGCATGCTACAGTGCCACAGCAACCAGTAGTAGACCACTGCTCTAGGATTATGCCAAGATCCACAGTCAATGCCTTCAAGGCAGTAGAGTAGCGTGGGTTTCAGCCGCCAAGGGCGGAGGAAAATTTCGCCGCCCCCTAACTTAGGTATTTCAGTTTAAAAGACTAAAATATACAGTAATTCTAAAGAAGAAGAATAAAAGTACTAGTTGGATCATTACCACCTAGATACCAGGCCTCACAACTCTATAGTGACGTCATCAGCTAGGGGCCGGCTAAGGCCTGACTCCAACTCCCGTGCACGCCCTCGGCAACTTAAAAATCATTGGCTAGGGTTTAAGTAAATGGATTCTTTAGACTATATGCCATAGATTAATAGCAAAATATGACACAAATCGAAGTAAATGTTAAGTACCATTCGTACCGATAATCGGTACGTCATAAGCTTTCGCTGTTTACACGGGCTACCTGTGACAACACAGTTTCTACCTGTGACAGCTACATATGAGTAATAAACTGTTTAAATAGTAAATTCAATTATTAAAGCTCTAGCACAATGTTGAGCAATTATTTGAACCTCATAAACCGGATACAAGTCTCTGGGAAAGTGACTCGTCAATCAAAATCACATACGAGTCAAAATAATTTCCATTTTATTCTGTAATTTACAACATTTAGAAAACAAGAGGCATTGTGAAAATATTCCACAAGGGAAATCATGTTCCTTTTATCTGTTTATTTTCATGAGAACTATTTCCAAAACAAATAGAGAAAAAGTGTGACTGGATAGACACATCCAACAAATCAAAAATTGTTGATGATTCTTCTATAAATGTGCACCATCCATTAGTAAAGACAATTTGATTTATCTTTCTCTTTAGTTCAAGAGATTCAGGAAAACATTTTCTAAATAAGATGAATGACTCTGCAAGCTTTCTTCAATAACATGCTTCCACACATCAGATTCTTTCCTTTTCTTCTTAGTTTCTGGAATATTTTCCTTTGATGAACAATATTTTGGACACCCAGGAAAATTACAAAGTAAAGCTTCAGCAGCCAAGTGGGATCTGAATAATGGTGTTCACTACTTTCTCTGTTTTTTTCGTTCACAGTACTGATTTCCCAGAGTATTTCATGTTATTTGAAATGTTTGTGACAAGCCTAGAAAGAAATATTGAATATTAGTAAAAAAATAAAGAATTATAATTATAATCTGTGCAAAATTATGATAGTAGGTTAGTGGTTATGTATGCAGTTCAAATATCATTTGCTACATAATGTTAATAACAAAAATACTCGAACTTACCTTTGAATTTTCAGTTACTACATGATCCTTTCATAGAATAACACACAGGTATCTCTTCCTCAATTCAGGATCTTATAGGCAAATGAATATATGTGCATTCTTGGGTCCTTTTTGGTGTAGTATTATTACAAAATAGAACACAGCACTTTTGAACCATAGTGTTCCTTCTTACCCTAACAATTCAGTTATTGTTTACAAATAATATGCTTTACCAGAATTATACTTCATTTGTCATTTAAATGTGAGATAGGCAAATAAATAAATTGAAAAACACGCAATAAATCAGTCTGATCCTGAACGTGTTCGGCCTCCTTTCGGCCCTACGTAGTGATGTCAGTAAACTCCTCGAGCTCAGCTGTTAGGCCTTCTATCGAGAAGGTATAGGTTGGATTCATACATGAAGGTATCTTAGAACTTGTCAAAATTATTACTAATGAATAAAAAAATATAATCTACATTATTGAACTTAACTTGCCCTGTTTTTTTATTTTAATAAATTAAAGCTTGAACAACAAACATACAATTAAATAAATAAAAAATTTAATACCCACGTAGTTAAATATATACGTGCATGAAAAATACATTTTTCAACGTTCAAGTTCAATAATTTAACAATAAGTAATGAAAGATTCTGTTCTCATTTCTATCCGTCCCATTCATAATATAATTTATTAATTATATTATAATGAATTATAAAATAATTCATAAATATGTAATGAAATGGTTAAATTTTTTCAAGATATTATTATTATTATTGTTATTTATTGTGAACTTTTGCTGCCCGGGGCAGGCCACTCCTGCCGTGCCCACTACATTATGCCACTGCTTCCTTTAACTACAATGTTGAAGTTAAAGATTTTTATTCTAAATGGAATCTGATCTTCAAATTTGGAATAATGTAACATCAACACCATTTCCATGTATCCTTTCATTTGTCACTGTTTGTGAACATAAATTATTCAAATGATTTCTTATGAAGTTTCTTGAAAACTCTCAAATTTTCTGTGAAAAGTGAAAAAGTGTATTTTGGGTATCAATAGGTAGAAAGCTAGGGAGAGTGAGGGGCAAAACTGAATTGCCCAGACTAAAACGATTAGGAAATAAATTGTGCCATAATGTAACACCACCAGTTTAAAATTCATTTATAGTTGCATTGCCTTAATGATTTCCTTTAATTTTTAGTAATGTCTGCGAATATTGATTTATGTTGCATGAAAAACACTTCATTCACTGTGTTTAAATATTTCAATATATTGTTTCAGAGATCAAGAAATATTAACAACAAGAAGAAAATTGATTCACTTCAAAATGGCAGCTACTGACATAGATAAAAACTGGAAAGAGCAAGCTAAAAATGAACAACAGGAAATGTGCAATTTATTTAGTGAAGTGGATTGGGACATGTATCCTCATGATGAATTAGATGTTTTGAAAAGAAAAGTTACATATCTTTTGTTTGGGCCATCTTTGGAGATTGAGACTTTGAAAAAACAAAACATGTCAGAAAAAGAAGAAAAGGAAGTACAAGAAGCAAAGAAAAAACATGAAGAAGAGAAGAAAAGGAGAGAAGAGACAATAGATAATATTTGCAGGGTAATAGTGGACGAAGGTACCCGACACTTTTCTTCAGATTGTGATTTAAAAAAAAAAGCATACATGGTGTTTATTTTTGTATATTGGAAAGACCAAGAAGGCAATGGAGGATGTTGGCCAGTGTTCAGAGTGCCGAAGGACGACACTGGTTTAAGTGCATCATTCATCGACTTGAATTGTAGAGTATATAGTGACTGGAAAGATTTCCTGGAAAATAACCAATTCCCAGCCTGTGATTATTGTTACCCTAGGGATGGTAAATATAAGTGTACACCTGAGGGCTCTGTCATTGTGGATTTTGGAACCTCACCTGCTGCCAGCCCTTCCAAAAAAGTGCTGAATGCATTGGACATCGCAAGCACAAGCATCGCAACAGTTGGTACTATTGTGACTATTGCATCGCTAGCTTTACCTGTAGCTGCTCCTTTGCTGGCAGCAACATCAGTCGCAATGGGAGGGGTGTCTGGCTACTCCATATTCCGCTCATCCACAACTCTGTATGATAGAAGTACTCACAAGCAGAACATAGGACTTTTGGATCATGAGGCACGGGGTTGTTACATATCCATTCTGGCAAGTTCCATTGGCTTCGGTGCTACTGCAGCCACGTCTGCTACTGTGAGAATGGCTCAAAATGGCCTAGTCATGGGCAGACTAGCCACAGCTGGTGTCACTGCAATTAATGGAGGAGCTCTAGTTATGAACGGAGTGGCAGTGATCAACAGCCTACATCAACTCGTTGAGAAACATCAAGAAGGGGAATTGACAGCTTTTGATGTGGCGCAGTTCTCTGCATCATTGCTGCTCTTCTGTCACTCAACTGTCAATTTCAAAACAGCACAAACAATAATTGAGAACACTCAAGATCAAGTTATTAAGGATTTCAAAAATGATTTGAGAAGCAATCGACATCGTAAGATATTTGACAAAAGTTTAAAAAATACAGTTAGAGAACATGGCAATACTGATGGAAAAGCACTAACAATTAGAAGTATCAAGCACATTGATAATGTAGATGACTTTTTTGCATCAATGGTGCGAACAGATAAACAAGTGCGTTACGTTAAAGGTAGCAAAATGTCCTTTGCAGAAGGAGGTAAGGTTTTAATCAATAACAAATTTGATCTTGACCCACGACAGTTCGCTGCTCTGAATAAGGAACAACGTGTTACAGTCCTCCGAGCAACTCACAGGTATAACATGAATAGAATGAGCACAGCAAGATTCAATGATATCACACAAAACTTAATGAAAGATGTGCCCACAGCACCAGCAAGCAATATACCTCTTCATGAAGTTCCTGGCATGGGTTTCAAACCCAATGAGGCTCCAACAAAAACTATCATGTGTTATTTGACTAGTCTTCTTTCTGTTTCTCAACAGGCAGAGCTCAGTGATATATTGAATCAGTTTTCAGATCAATATCAAAGCATAATTCTTCAGCTTTCTATTTATCTCTTTAAAAAATTGAATAATTCTTCAGGAAATCAGTACATTGATCTTACTCATTTTGTCTGTAAATTTGTGGAACATTTAATGTTCCATATAATGAATGCTCAGAGGGAGTACATCATTGCTGCTTTGAGAGACAAAATTCGCTGTGTCCCTCCTGAAAACATGACTAATGTGGAATATTGTTTGGCAATAATGGAACAATTACTCACAGAGCCTGCAATAATGTTTGACATATTTCAAAATATCAAACATTTTTTTGAACTTCTTACTGATGGTTTACACATTCGTGAAGAAGAGAAAAGAGTTAATTTTCTGGAATTAGTTTCTGTGGCAAGCACATTAATGCAGTTGGAGAGACCATTGTGGTCAAAAGTCATTGAATGTGCTCATGTGACTTTAAATAGTCTGGGTTACCACAATTTTTCATCCCTTGTTGCAATTGTTAAGGACTTGTGTCTCTATATTGAGAAAGTTGTTCTTGATATGGAAGAAAGATATGGAGTGTTCAGAGAAACAGAGCATGATGCTAATGGTGACAATAAGGATGTTTCCATAGAATGTAAGAGCTACTGGTCAATGGCTGTTGCATCTCTGAATGACCATGATGTGGTTGAATCTCTTAACGTTCAGATTAGTGAAAATAACAAAGACATTTTTAAAAGTGAGGTAAGTTTCAAAAACTTTCAGAGACCCCCTCCTCTAGTTCTGAAGAGACACTTTTGGGCAGAAGATGAGGATAAACTCTTGACCGAGAAGGAAATAATTGAAGTGTGTAAACAAGCATTAAAAACTGACAACATACTCTCAAATTTCGATATTCAGTGTGAGGGATTGCAATATTTTGTTATTATGGAGAACACACTAATTACATTAGACTGTAATATAGAGTCTAGCTTACTCACTGTACATGTTGACTTCAATGCTTTCATGTAAATTTCTGAATACAGAATGTCTAATATTCTAAAAGAAAATATTATCATTGTAATACTGTATAGAAGTTTTCAGCAAAATTCTTGAAAGACACTCCTGGCTTATTAATGAAAATAAATTGTAGACTCAAAAAGAAATTGTCATTATTTGCAAAATACTTTAAAAATCAAAAACATATTGACATGAAAATTATAGTTGTTCTGAGGGCAAAATTGTTGTCATAGTGTGATATTTGCAGACCAAATTATATTAAAGTTTCATACTCAATGCATTCATATTTTGCTTATTGTCATTGCATGAGTTTAATAAACTAGAGTATAGTATGGAATAACATGTTGATATATGCCATATTATTAAAATCATGGAATGATATAAAAAATAAGCGAAATGTAAATGCATTGCTTTGGGAACGGGTATACAATCCGGTCTCTTGATATTGAAGCTTGTATTATGCATATGGTCTTCATCTAAGCTAATTACTGTTCAGAATACAAGCAGCACAGCTGATTTAGAATTGGAAGGAGAAATATTGTCTTAAAATGTGATTTGACAAAATTTATTTAGTGACAAAATGTATTCATCTGTTGATCATGTAACTCCATTTCTTAACTGTCTCTGAAAAATTGAAAGCATCCAGTTTCTGTCACTGAATCAGAACTTTTACACATAGGAGGATCCTTTTGTCATCAAAAGGGATTTTGAAGTTGATACTCATTGTGAGTTTGAATTAAAGATGTACATGCAAGATAATTCTTTGTGACCACAAGACGCTTCTTGTGAATATGATGGTTCAAATATTTTGTGTAGATATCTCAACAATAGAATGTGATTCATATAATGCAAGGGCATCAGGATGTTATCATCTCTTCATAATGTGTCTTAAATAGAAATACTGAAATTTTGTAATACTAGTAATGTATTTTCTCTCTAAAAAAAATGTAACCAGTAGGTGTTTTTGTACCAACTGAATTTTTTTGTATCAGTAATGTATTGTTTTGCCTTACAAAAAATGCTGAACTGAAATGAGAGTACATGCTGAGTATTTTTCTTGAGTGTTCAAACATGTTCTATTTTACTGATCTTATTGGAATGTTAATAGAATCTTTAGCACTGTAAGTTAATTTCGAGAAATGAAAGAAATATACAAACCAATTAATGATAGATAATATAAAATATAAATGTTCTTATTTGTTTCACTAAGAATTCAATGTACTTAATTAAGACTGTATTACTGTTAGTTTGACACAATGTTTTATTAGTTTAAAAAGTATGACTTAATCCTTTAATTGTGACTGAATTTTTTTTGTTTTATTTATTTAGAGAAGAATTATATTGATAACAGCAAAGTACAACTGAATATTGCATAGAAAATTTTGTATTCCCTGGAATAATTGTTAAGTAATTAAGTTTTTCTTTAATAAAACAAATTGTTCATGATGCAAAGATTGGTTAATTGTTTTTCTTTCTTGTACATTTGCTTCAGCATGCTGTAGGTGTTTGGGGAGAACTTATCCCAAGCCCTGATCTAATAGGGACTGGATCCAAACAAATTATCTGTCAAAAATAACATTTTTTTTTTAATTAAAAGAATATTCAGATAACAAGTGTAATGAATCTATCTCTGTACTTTGCTTATGACCTTTGAAGTCTGATCTAATGAGGCCATTAACTCCACTCCTTATTCCCTAATAATGTAGTTTTGTTTACAGTTTTTAATGGGATACATCATCAAAGGCCTTTGAAACGTCAATGAATTCAGTTTTCCTGTTTGATTCCAAATTTCCAATGATTTCATGTATGAATTTTACATGAAGCCGTGGTGATGTCCTTCCTGAAACCTCGTTGCAATTTATTAATGATATTATTAGATTCAAGAAAACAATTAAGTCTTGCTGATATAACTTTTGAGTTTACCAAATACTGAAGTTGGAGTTAGAATTGGTAATTCCTAATGTCTTGTGTATAATTATTATTCTCAGCAAGTGGTCTTACATTAGTAATTTTTAGAGATTCTGAGAAAGTGAATAATTACAGATAAAGATGAATTTATTAAATGAACTAATATGTTAAGAAGAGGAGACTTACAGTTTTGAAGAATTATTGAAAACATTTCATCATTCCCAGAGGAGCTACTATTTTTGAAGAAATTTATCAATTAACTTCAGTAGCATTCATGTGATGGAGTAACCTAGATTTTGAAGTTCCAGAAGATAAATGATTACCAGTATTACTGGTTAGTGTCCAACTTTGAATTCAAGAAATTATAGTTATGAATGATTTTGTGAATCTAAGTTTCCCATTGTTAATTATATTCCATAATGTTTTAGATTTGTTTGTTGAGTTGTTAACTTCATAATTTAATTGATAAGCTTTCTTATTCATCAGTTTTAGAATATGTTTTTTACACAGTTTGTACTTCTCATTATAACAGGGATTCTTAGTGTCTCTGAACAGGCCATACATGTTTTTCATTTCATTTCTAATATCAAGAATTTCAGTAGGAAGATTGATATGGGGTTTCTTCACATTAATTTGCCTTTTAATAATGGGACATGCAACATTCAAATGATATTTTAATGTACTCAACAAGTTTCATTTCTTCTTGATATCATTATCATTGAGTACTTAAGCCCATTCCTCTTGTAGGAGACATTTATTTAGCAAAAGTAGTTTAATATCACTTGTATCATGGGTGAATATGTATGTAGGATGTAGGTTGTTCAAAACTAATGGGCCACTTGATTATTTCAACGATTTGTGCAGTGTGATCTGATAGATTAAAATCAATATTAAGAGAAGAGTATTTATTCATTTCAATGTTTGTAATAATGGGGGTCTATGGCAGAGCTGGAATGGATTGTAACACATGTTGACCCTAACTCCATCTCATGAAGATAGAAACATTTTATTAAGTCATGTAGTTCATTATGTTAAATTTTAATGTTAAGATCTGCAAAAATCATTAACTTACAATTGTGGTTTCCTAAGAGTTCAGATAAAAGTTCTTCAAACCCAAGTAGAATGTAATCTGATTGGCAGATTACATAAACCATCAAGCCCCCTCCCCCCAAGAAGGTCTTGAATTTTTGTCTGTTACCTTCTTTATTTGGCAAAATTGATTTAAATATTTATTTATGTTAGAATTATGTAATTATGAAAAAATGTATAGTACCATATATATGCTACAAAAAGAGTATAAAATATAATAACAAATGTTTATTATTTAACAAAAATCTCTGACGGTCGTCTCCAAAATTATCAGCTGGATCCGCCTGTGTCCAGTAATGACTCCTACATGTATAAAAGTTTCTTCTAGTATTGAATCAAGCTGTTTAATGTTGTTGTGAATGTATTGAATATTTTGGTGAAGTACATTGAGGACATTATCTTTTTTAAAATGTCTATCACAGGTGTGTTTGTTTAATTGCTAAAAGTCAACGAGTGTCTCCTTATGTGTTTGCCTGAAGTTGTAAGAAGTAACATGTAATTGTTGTGATGATGGTGTGGAAGCAAAGGGTTTGTGAAGGTTGACATAGTGTAGAAACACCAATGGAAACAAGGGATTGGGAAGACTTAAGGAGTGGCTAAAAGTGGAGAATGAGGCTTTTGGGGGTGGAGGGGTGAGAGTGATGGAAGTAGCAAAACAAACTGATTATGATTTTTTTTAAATTTTATTTTATTTTTTGTGTGTTTCATTCAAGTTATTGTTTAAAGAATCCAATTAACTTCCTCTGTTTTGTTTAAGTTATTGTGTTGTGAACTTAAGTAAATTCTTAAATGTTTAATTTTAATGTCATTATGACTGGAAGAATAAGAAGTTTTAGTCATTAAGACAGTAAATTTTTAATTTTATTTTGTGTTTTTCATTAATGTTTTAAGTTCGATCAAACTTTGAAATTGTTTTTACTTATTTGCAACGGTAAGATTATTGTTTAAATACACAGTGTACATAGTGTGAATTATCAGCCCTATATATTTATTTGAGTGGCTATTTATTTTCCAATTGAATTAAAAAAAAAATTATTGAAGAAAAATGAAAAATTGTGCACTGGTTAATGAATAATTAGCACCAATATATGCCTATTGTATCTACCTCCCTGTTTTGTCTCCTGCCTCACTGGCCACTACTAATTGCATTTTAGGGAGTACAATTGCACACATCTTCTTGAGTGCACAGTGTGATGTTACATTTACTGTCCAGAAGCAAAGCAAGAGGCCATCTCAACATTTGCTCAAAAGACCAGGGAAACTGGACAAAAATTATACAATAAATATTTTTAGTAGCAAAATAATTTAATATTGCAAGATTTGCGCTGTTTCATTTTTAAAATAAAATTTACTTGGTATAATTGTTTTACTGTTTTTATTTATAATAAGAATTAATAATAATAATAATAATAATGATGATGATGATGATGATGATGAATTAAAGGAGGTGATGTGGTGCTTTTACTATGCAAAAGCGAAAAATGGGGGCTCAGAAATAGAAGTTTTCAAGGTATGGAGAGAGTGGAACCCAGATATGAGACCTACCCTAGACTCAAAGAAGCTTGCCAGTCAACGACGATACATACTCAGCAGTGGAAAATTCACAGCAGAACAACTTGCTGACATTGAGAGAAATGCGGAGTATGTACTTCGCTCGAACTATCCACATGACGAACATGTAGAACTTGAAAATGATGATTCCTTTGCAGTGAAACACACGTCAGTGGTGAAAATTCATCTGGCAATGAATTACACGATAAGGACATGATGCGAAATCTCCTTCGGCGAGAGATAGAAACAGTCAGTCAACTTCCGTTAGAATCTCGCCAACCCTTGAGGAGAATATACGAAAATGCCAAAGCTAAAAGAGTGATAGAAACAGTGAATTCTGTCTTAAATGAGGTGGTAGAGACCCCAGGCAGAGATCTAGATATTACTGAAATCAATCACATCATATATGCAACTGGATATCTCAGATAATTTTGGGGCCAGCCAAGAACACCGACGGCCGACAGCAAATAGAGAGTAAACAGCTCTGTACCCCCATGGATAAACAGAATTATGAAACAGATAGCCGACACTCGGCGCGAAATATCACTCTTAGCTGATGCATCTTCTCAATCAACGCACACCTCTAAATATTCAATGTTGAACAAAAATACCAAATTGAAAATGACACCAGCAGACTAAGGTCCGATTAAATTAAGAATGTGATTGACAGTTCTGTGTGACGTCAGGACGCCTCTCCCGTTTCCATGGCAGCTGCCAACCAGAGAGACAAAACGTGATGTGTCAGGTCGCCCAGTTGCCACTGCCGAACACGGGGAACATTTGAGCATCGCACAGCGACTTCCCTGCCGCCGCGCCGCCCGCGTTTCTGCCTGTGTTGCGCGCGCAATGAGTACTGTGTTGTGATGAGTTGCGTTGAGGTTAGGCTTTTGTCGTATTTTTTACACTTTTACACGTATTTTTTGAAGTGTTTGTTTTCGTGTCCCGGTAACACGTGCTCAGTGGTTTGCGACCTGGCAACGTCGCTCCCCTCCACTCACAAATGTCAATCACCTTCTTAATTTAATCGGACCTTAATGGTAGTTGAGAAGCTAAAAGAGAAAATTCAAGCATGGGCTCAGGTTGGTACGCCTGAGTAGTGCATAAGTCAAAGATCTTATAACTACACTAGATTGCTAACTATACTGCGATTTTTCAAAGAGCGACCCTCAAGGCCACTCAAATCCCATCTTCGCGATGGAATATGTCACGGCATTTCGCGTCTTTCTCAGTCGTTCCGCTAGATTTCGCACGATCGCGACCGTATGAAGCAGTGCTTGCGATCATGCGACTTCTACCGACAAGACCGAGAAAAGACGCGAAATGCCGTGATATATTCCATCGCGAAGATGGGATTTGAGTGGTCTTGAGGGTCGCTCTTAGAAAAATCGCAGTATAGACCTTTCAGCGTGAGGCCGGTGCGCCATCTTTAAAACGGGCAAAAACGACAGCAAAGAGCCAGAGACAGGCAAGGTGTTGTGTGGTGATGTGTGTTTTTGTGAGAGTTCGCAATTCCAGACTCGTGCTGTGCGTACGGACGTACGAACCGACGTGTAAAAGGAGGAAAAACAATTTTTCAAGTACGCACTGTGCATTGTACTGTTTATCATGCTCGTTTGCTTATCTTGCTTACATTACCTTATTTGCCTACCTTGTGAGAATTTGCTGTACTACGGACGGACGAATGTGTACGGACAATGTGCTGCACTACGTGTGTGGCTTTATTGTTCGGTCGTTATCCAAACGAATTACATGTTGTAATTATTGCGTAAATGCTTTACTCAGGGAAAGTGTGCAGGCACTGTTACATTTTGTAGAGTACACAAGATTTGTTGATGTGAAAAACAGAGGTGGTCTTGTGTCAGCAGCAGAATGTGTGTACAAAAGTGTACAAAACTGTAGTAGAAACTGAGAAGCAGTTGTCTTTTCATTTCAAAAATAAAGGTGCTTCTAGTTCATTTTTAGTTAAGGAAGTGAAACATAGGTTAAAGCGGTTGTGTGCCTTAAATGAAAATCTTTTCCCAGGCACTAATCAGTGCGCTAAAGCCACTGCTGTAACTGATGTTCCACATAAAATTCAACTCATAAATTCAATAGTGGACAGGTATTCACAAATAAGACTTTTCTCCCAGGCGACACATTTTGCTGCAGATATTTGCTGTACCACTAAAAGACACCAACTAAATAAGTTCATTTTATTTAACAACATGTAAAGATTCAGTTCAAACATATGTAATACTTAATCTTTTGATGAAATAAATATTATTGGTATTATTTTGAGTTAAAAATTATTTATAGTCATGTTTGTTCGTAATCCTGAGTATTAATTTCCTCAAGAGCATGAGCTTGTCAACTCGAATTCAAATTCCCGCCACTTTCTTGCCCGTTTCTAATATGGCGACCGGCTTCACCTTATTCAATGCTTTGACAGGGCGAGTTTGCAATCTAGTGTGGTTATAAGATCTTTGTGGCAAACTAAACATAGAAATACCTTACAAAGTTGAAAATTACTGTAATTCTGAATTACAGTAATACGTGTAATACAGTAATACGTGGTTTTTGACTGCATACATTGTTGTAGATTTGGTCCGTCTGATGCAATTTATTATGTGATAACGCGAAATTATGTGATAACGCGAAATCATGTGATAGATAGATAAACATACCTTGTGCCTTGTGAAACCAGTGAAAGTGAACCGTGAAAATTACAATAAACAGTTAACAACGAAGATAGTATATCGGGACGAGTAAGTCTGAACATTACCAATACCACCATAACCAAACGGAATTAAAGGTAAGACCAGATTCATTACCGTTTCAAACTCGTGAAGCATTAATACACCAGTGCGGGAAGTGAGGTTAGAAAGATACGACCAGAAGTGACAAACAAAACAGAGAAAACAGAACAACGAGATAAATATGACACAAACTAAATACACGGACAAAGAAGAGAATAAGAGTAAGGAAGATAGCACTCAATGCAACATCTGCAACTTAAAGGTTACAGAAAATGACGAAGCGGTGGAATGCAAATATTGCAACAGGTGGCAACACAACAAATGTGCGGACATCACAGTCGGCGAATTCCAGATGCTCAAACGAAGCAGATGCAAACTAACATGGCTATGCACTGATTGCAAACTGCAAATAATTGCTAACAAAAAGAAGAACATGCAAGAAACAACAACAACACCAAATGAAACCAAACAAACCTGCAATGAGCTAAACAGGAAATTAGACAATATCAGTGAAACACTGATGCAAAAAATGGCCCTACTTCTAGAAACTCAACTGCAACTAACCGAGACAATATCGTCATCTATACAACAACCACGTGCAGACAATAGCACCTATACATCCGTAATAAAACAAACAGGAAAAGCAGCCATCAGAAAGGAAGCAGAGCCCCAGATAGAAAGCAAACAAAAAGAAGAATCGGATAAAAGCTCCCAGCAGGAGACAAATATCACTAACATCACATTTACGAAGACACAAGCAGCCGTCTCAGACAACAAAAGGGGGAAACAAAGAGAACCAGTAATAATTGGAAACATGTCGGAGGCATCTGATATTCAAGCAGGACAACGCAGAACATGGCTATACATAGGAAGACTTCACGAAACAACCACGGCGGAAAAAGTAAAAGATTATGTGGAGAAAAAAGGGATAAATGGAGTCGTAGAATGTGAGGAGGTCGACACACTAGGGAAACTAAAAGCATTCAAACTCGGCATACCACATGATGAACTAGACATCATCAACAAGGCAGAAGCTTGGCCAACGGGTGTTCTGGTGAAGAAATACATTTTTCGTTGGTTCGGACGAGAAGGCTCAAGACTTTAAAAGAACAAAATCGTGGAACATCTTCCTGTGGAATGTAGAAGGTTTGGAAAGCATAAAAAGAAACTCACCTCTCAACATACCAACTCACTCAGACATATTAATACTAACCGAAACATTTGCCACCAAAGAAATAGATTTACAAGGATACTATGGTACTCACAGCCTAGCAACGCAAGGAGAAGCAGGAAGACCCAGCGGTGGAGTATCCTGTTACTTCAAGCCCACATTAGCGCCAATAAGAATACTACACAGGGGCGTAGCGTCCATAGACGCGCTGGAAGCGCCGCTTCCCTTACGAATTTCCATCACAATTTTTTACATTTTAAATGTATTAGTATCCGCTTATCAAACTCGATGAAATGTTGGAATATCTATAGTTTCTACTTTACCGGGATTTCATGGTTTCTAGTTTTTCACGCACTTCTTCGTATTTCCCTCGCCCTGAAGATTGTCAGAGGAGGCTATTGTAGTTCGAATAGGGCGGGCGGCGCGTGAAATATTGTGTACCCTGTGCGAGGCTACAAGAAGCGCAGCCCTCAGGAGACCTCCGTGGTTCAGATGGAATAGTGAGTTTGGCTTGTGAAGGACTGTGATTGAAACGTGACTACTGAACAGTGAATAAAGCGTGAACCGGGCATCAAGGCACGTGTAAGTATCAGCGTTCATAGACAACTCCTTTTTTAAAAATTTTGGAGATTTCTTCGTAACTGTTCGAACGTGTTCCTTGCATAGGTTATTGTAGGCAGACGGACGCGCTACGGGCCGGCGCTTCCAGACCATTATGGAAGGGGCTGCGGCTGCAACCCGTGCCGGGCGTTCGAACGGTGATGGAGCATCGCCGTCTTTATGTGGATGTGCAATTGAACATTTAAAACAAAATACATTTTCAAGCCTTTCTTTTGAGGAAAAATCAAAAATTATTGCGACTGGAAAACCTACACCAGAACTTCATATTGAGTGCCATTCGAAAGGGAAGAAGAATTTCATACGACATTTTCGTGCACAAATCTACGAGAATGTTCCGTGGATAAGTGGGTGCAGAAACACAAATAAATTATTCTGTTGGCCATGTTTATTGTTTTCTAAAGAGAAATCCGTGTGGACGCAAGGAGGATTTGATGATCTTCACAATATTCACAAAGCACAGGCTCGCCATGAAACTTCAGTTTCTCACATCCTATCCCTAAAAAATTTCAAACTGTTTGGAAAACAGAGAATTGAATGCAGTCTCAGTGAGCAGTTTCGGTTGTCTGTACAACGTCACAACGTAGAAGTTTCAAAGAACAGAGATATGTTGACTCATATAATCAGAGTTGTTTGTCTTTTAGGAAAACTAGGATTGGCGTTTCGCGGACACAATGAAATTGTCGAGTCTCATAATCGAGGCAACTACATTGAAATTCTTAAATTTTTGGGTAATTATAATACTGAACTTTTAGCTGTTATTGAAAGCAACAATGTGTTTCGTGGAACATCTCCTGACGTCCAGAATGATATTATTGCGGCAGTTGCGGAAGTTATGCACAGAGAAATTGAAAAGGAGATTTCTGAGGCTCAATTTGTGGCATTAATATTTGATGAAACGACTGATGTGACCATGAAATCGCAACTCACAAGCGTGTTGCGGTATGTTTCAAAGAATGGCGTTCAAGAAAGATTCTTGCATTTCACTGACTGCAGCAAAGACAGATCCGCATCTGGATTATTAGAACATGCAAAAGGAGTTATTAGCACGTACAAGTGCGACACAAAAGTAGTAGCGCAAACGTATGATGGCGCAGCAGTTATGGCAGGGGAACATGCTGGACTTCAGGCCAAGTTAAAGATGATTTGTAAAGAAGCAATATTTGTGCATTGTTATGCTCACAAATTAAATTTAGTCTTAGGACAATCTGCTAGCTGTATTAAAGAAGTGTGAATATTTTTCGCCTCTTTATCAGGATTAGGAGCATTCTTTTCTAAATCTACTAGGCGGATTGAAGCTTTAGACACTGTAGTGAAAAAGCGATTGCCATCAGCTGCACCAACACGTTGGAATTTCACCAGCAGGCTTGTACTGACTGAAAAATCATACGAGTGATCTGCAGGAATTATTTGCTTCAGTAACAGAAAATTCAAGTGACTGGGACGCTGAAACTCTGTGCTCTGCTCGTGGCTATTTTAATCTTTTGAAAGACTTTGACTTTAATTTTTTCTTAACTTTGTTTTCATGTATTTTTCCTCTTTCTGACTCATTATTTAAAATTTTACAAAATAAGTCCAATGATATTATGTACTGCATGAAAAAAATTGAAGATTTTGGGATATATCTGAAGCAGTTTGGAGACACTTTTGAATTCTTTTGGGAAGGTTGCAACAGAGAAAGAAGCGAATTTCAGTGCATCAAGCGAGCCAGAGTAGAAAATACAGAGAATGAAAAGAATGTGTACAAGAGATTGTTTATAGAAGTTATAGACAACTTAATATGTCATGTATCTGATAGATTTTCTGATACTTCTAAACTGAAATTCCTAAGCCTTCTTAACCCAGATCTCTATTTAAGTTATCAGTCGTCATTCCCCAGTGAAGCTTTCAATTGTCTAATGGATGTTTATGGAAGGCATTTTGACTCTGCGCGATTGAAAAGTGAGCTCACAGCCATTTATTTTGATAATGAGTTCCACAAGAGTGTCAGTAAATTAAATGATTATATCAAGCACCATGAACTCACAGATGTCTTTCCCCAAACATACATACTGACCGCTTTGATTCTCACTATACCTGCTACAAGTGCGTCGGCGGAGAGGTCATTTTCTGCTCTCCGGAGAGTAAAAAACTATCTTCGAAATTCACAAAGCGATGAAAGACTTTCTCGTTTGTCCTTACTGAATATCGAGAGTCAGCTTTTAGATTCGATGATGACAAAGCCATCGTTTTTTAATGATGTCATTGATGTATATGCCCGTAAACCAAGAAGAATTGCACTTAATTTTAAAATGTAATTGTTAAAAATAAAAGTTAATAAATTATAATATTACTTTGATTTTTCCTTATGAAACCTTCCAATATGACTCCTTTAAATTTAGAAACGTGAAAAAAGGATATATAGAAGCAAAATGCTCCTGCGTCATTATTTAGGGATATTTTGTTGAGTCGATTAAATTTGAGATTTATACAGTATGCTTGGACTTTCTCATCTAATATAAAGACGTTGTTGAGGGAAAGTGTATCAAGTAATAAGGAATAGTAAAGCACGTACTCTTTAGTGAGAAAATTAGCATTGAGGTTTCCAGATTGTCCTGTTAGTAGGACTGACTGCAGTGTGATGGCTATGTACCGGTCGAATTTTACTAGCGCAACACATAAGGGAAGATCTATGTTTATTTGATAAAAATTTTTTTACCAAAACAGATCATTCTAGATTCCGGATGAAACATCTCTCCAGAATGTAATTTCGTTCTATTCTCTTGATAGAGAAATATTTCTGTGTATTTCTTGTTTCGCTTATCGACGAATAAAACTAACTAAAACATTTCCAAGTACTGAAAGAAAGATATTTACTTTCTGATAACAATACTGAGAATAAAAATACTTTTATCAAGAAATGTCCCATGAAAAGTTCCATTAACAAGGTACTTTTAATTAAATAGTTCCTCGAACCATCCGTAAACGATGTAGGTTGAATACAGAATATGCCGCTTCCCCTCTTAAAAAATCCACGCTACGCCCCTGATACTACAAAAGACCACAAACACCATAACAGTCCAAACTAAACTATTCACAGTGATAGCAAGCTACTATCAACCAGGATTTCAAACAGAAAATATAATAGAAGAACTAAACGAAGCTCTAGCGAAAGCAGAAGACAACCCAATTTTACTTGCAGGAGATTATAACTGCCGCACCGATAAAAGATCACACAAAACGGAGCTACTATTAGAGTACTTACAAGAAGAAGGTTTTGAACTAATAAACAATCCTAAACACCCAACGTACATATGTCACAACGGAAGCAGCACAATAGACCTAGTATTCCTGAACTCAAGAATGAAAGCAATGACTAACTCTATGCAATCAACCATCATACAACTCCCGTACAGAAAACACCTACCAGTACTCACAACGATAGAAACAAAAACTATCACAAAGCCAAACCCAAAACAACCACAAGGGAAAATAGGAAGACAACTGGATCTGTCAAAAGTAGAGAATTGCAAAACGGAAATAAGGAATATAAAAGAAATAATTAACGAAGGGAAAATCGAAGAAGCAACAACGCGGATAGAGTGAATAATGAAAGCAGCCCAAGTGCCACACACACAAAAAAAAGAAGATCCAAACTATGGTTCGATGCCGAATGTTACAAGGAGAGGCAGAAGGTCCTACAACATCTACACAGATTACAAAACATGGAAACCGCTCTAGACACTCGTATCTACACTCAAGCAAGACGGAAATACAAAACGCTTCTGAGAAAACAAGAAAATCACACAGAACAAGAGGCTCAGAAAATCATAAATTTATTTATTTATTTATTTATTTATTTATTTATTTACGTCAAAAACAGTTAAAAACTGCGTATGACGAGCTATGGGGAGAAGTGAATTTTGTGCACGTTTTCATAATTCTGTGGTCTCTATCCTAAACCATATTCTAGTCGAATTTTGAATACAGAAAAGAGAGTTTTTTTCGAGTTTTGTTGACAAAATATTCGCTCCTATATAATAAAATATATTTTCAAAGGTAAATTAGCTATAAATTTCTGCCCTGAACCCTCATGTTCTTCATGAAAGAATAATACTTTTTGCCGCGATAATATGAAAAACGATAATTTGAATAACTATATTTCCCACTGAAATTCAGAAGACGTGCACAAATAATGAAGTTACATTTATGTCCAGAAGCAAAACAAGGGACCATCTCAGCATTTGCTCAAGGATCAGGGAAACTGGACGAAAAACCTGATCGAGATGGGGGCCATCAACCCAGAAACTGTGGTACAATACTTGTTACAGGTTCTTTAGAATTATACAGTCCAAATGATAAATAATTACATTAACTATCATTGTTAAAATTAATTCTACTTTCCTTTTTGATGCTCGGTATAGTCTCGAATTGTATAGAAACAGTTATGCAGCAGAAAAGATTTTACTTGGGACTTAAACTTTTCTATGGAATTTAATCGTTTAATGTCTTCTGGCAAAGTGTTGTAGAGTAATGTACATGAATTGTATGTGAATTTTTTGTAGTGAGCTGTTGATACTGCCACCTGGTGAATATGATTACTACGTCGTGTGTTATACTTATAGACATCGGCGTTTGCTGAAAATATATTCCCGTCCTTAAGTAAGTCATTTTTGACAAAAACTACTGATTCGTAAATCAGGAGACAAGGTAATGGTAAAATTCCTAGATTAATAAAGAGTGACTTACAAGAATCACGTGGGTTGGATTTGCTTATTATTCGTACAATTCTTTTTTGTAATCTGAAAGTCTGTGAACTATAAGATGTGTTTCCCCAAAATATTATGCCATATCTCAGGCGGGAGTGAACATTGGCAAAATATACACAACGAGCTGTATGAAGGCTGACGGAATTTGAAAGAATTCTGAACGCGTAGCATAATGAGCTTAATTTTGTGTTCAATTCATTTAAGTGGGCATTCCATTTGAGGTTTGACTGAATTGATAGACCTAAAAATTTTGTTACATTAACATCAGTCAATGGCATACCGTTCATTTTCAATGGAGTACAGAATTTTTTATTTGATATGGAAAACTGCATTGAAACTGTTTTATTTTCATTTACTTTTAATTTGTTATTACGGAACCAATTTGAAACGTCTGATATTGTACTATTTACGGTTTCTTTGTTGCAAAGAATATTTGTATCATCCGCAAAGAGAACTGTTCTTCCGTTTCGAATCGCTAAGGGCATGTCATTTACGTATAATAGGAAGAGAATAGGGCCTAAAATCGATCCTTGCGGGACTCCACGTACAATTGGCAAAGAACCGGAAAGGTGTGTACATAAAGTTCCATCATTCCAGTAAGGTATTTCTACTCTCTGAGATCGTTGTTTAAGGTACGAACATAGCCAATCTAGAGCAATACCACGGATTCCATACGAAGGTAATTTTGAAAGTAAAATGTTATGATCAATGACGTCAAAAGCTTTTGAAAGATCTAAAAATATTCCAATAGTTGCTTCGTTTTGATCCAATGATGAGGCAACATCCTTAAGAAAAGAAAAAATGGCTGTTTCCGTAGATTTTGATTTCCGGAATCCATGTTGGCAATTTGAAAACGCGTCGTGTTTATTCAGAAAGGTTTCCATTCGCACATAAAAAAGTCTCTCTAATATTTTTGAAAAAACTGACAAAAGAGAAATTGGCCGATAATTTTGAACTTCATTTTTGTTGCCTTTTTTGAAGAGCGGCTTAATCTTAGCTGTTTTAAAAATATCTGGAAAAATTCCGGTGCATAAGGATGCATTAAATATGTGAGTTAACGGGTGTATAATGGCTGGCGCGCACGTCTTTAACAAACAATCCGGAAATTCATCTAAACCGGCCGAATATTTATTTTTAAATTTACCGATTATTTTGAGAATTTCATAGGAAGAGGTTTCGGAAACGAACATAGTGTCTAAGACTTTGAGGGAAACGTCAGATGTTGAATTTTGTGGCTGAAAACCCTTAGTGAGATCGACAGCAATTCTCGAAAAGTATTGGTTAAAGAGACTAGCCACTGTTGCCGGATCGTTCACATCTCTATCGTTATCTTTTAAAACAACATTCTCTATAAGGTTTCTAGTTGGTTTGGTCGCATTTTTTACTATATCCCACATTGATTTTGTTTTGTTATTTGAGTTCAAAATATCCTGATCGTGTTTCATGATTTTAGCCTGCCTTATGACTTTTCTTAACAATGATTTGTATTTTTTAAAGTACAGGAGGAAATCTTGAGATACGTTATGATGCTTAGAAATGAAAGAAAGAACTCGTTTGTTTTTACATGATGTTCTAATCCCTTGTGTTATCCAAGAATTGTTTTTGCGTGAAATATTTAATTTTCTTTTCTGAAGAGGAAAGCAAGTGTTAAAATGAAATGAAAGCGTTGAAAAAAAAGAATAATATTTATCGTTTGTATCAATAGTATTATAAACCGCGTCCCATGACTCCTGCAGCAAGTAATCAATGAATAATTTTATTTTACTTTTAGAAAACACTCTACTCATACGTGTATTATTTATTGTGTCATTGTTCGCATTTCGTATAATGGTAAGAATTTGTGCATCGTGGTCACTGTATCCCAAATCTTTTGTTTCAATTTCATGTCGAGTAGTGGTTTTGTTAATTATAATTTGATCGATTGCCTTCTTTGAATTTACTGTGATCCGTGTAGGTACTTTTATTGTAATATCTAAATTGAAGGAATTAATTAAGTTAAGAAACTGCTCTTTCTCGCAAGATTCGACCAGAAAATCAATGTTAAAATCTCCACATACAACAATGATTCAAAAGAGCGATTGATGACTTTGATAAGTGTTATCTCTAGTTTTTCTAAGAACAAAATGTAATCTGCAGCTCTCTTTGTTGGAGGCCTGTAGATGCAAAGCAATATCATTTTTAGCACAGGAAGATGTACAACAGAAATTTCAAAAACATTTTCAACGGCATACTCATTGAATTCCGTCAAGGAGATAGAATCAATATTATTTTTAACGTAAATACAAGAACCTCCATATGCCGGACTTTTATGAGATTCTCTTTTTCTACAATAATAGCCTGCGAGGTAAAAGTTTGGAATTTGGAAAATGCTAAGTTCATTAGGAGATAACCAATGTTCTGTAAAGCAAAGAACATCCATTTGATTTAAATCGCTCTGTAGAGCTGCCTCGATAAACTCAGTTTTATTTGAAAGGGATTGAACATTATGGTGCAATATCTTTATTTTTTGCAAGTACCTACACGAATGTTTTTCTGCTGCATCTGACTGTAGTTGCTATATATTTACTCCATTTTTACCTCGAGTGCGTGGTCGAAGGTTGTAATGTGTCCTAGCAGTCACAGGTTGTGAGGAAATAGAGGCGTCATTGGTAGTGGGAATGGAAGAAACGGGAGTAGGTTCACAGGAGGGGGTAAGAGGGTTCAGAATAAGGGTGGGGGGTGGGGAACGTAAGGAAGGTGAAAGGGATGGATTTTTGGCAGGAGGCTGCGTAGGACTGGAGTTGATGATGTATTGTGCAAGCTTTTCACCGACTGCATGTTTTCCAGCAAGGTTCATGTGGAGACCGTGCCGGGTGAAGTGTTTTACTGAGAGGAAATTCATTTCAAAAAGTGTTACATCTGTTTCTCTCAGTTGCAGTTTTAGTTGTTGGTTTGCGTGCTTAATCTCGCTGCAGAGTGTTGGCCTGTTGTACCAGAAGGGCAGAGTCGAGACTACAATGTTAGTATTTTGGGCGGCACATTGTAATTTGTTTACATGTTGCTCAGGTGTAAAGTTACCGCCCAAATTAATGTCATTCTGCCCTGCTATGATAATGACTGTGTCCTGATTGGTCATTGTCTTTGTGTGAGTGTCCAACTCTGCAGTCACGTCTGCAAACCTCCCGTTAGGTTTAAAAATAGACGAGACTGAGTAGTTGGGGGGTAACTTCCTACTGAGAATGGAGGAAAGATGGCGACCATGGCTGTCAGCTAAAATAAGTACCTGTTTTTTAGGCTCAGTAGGAATGGCTTTGTTTTCAAGTGGGCTAGGATGCGAAGCTTTACGTGTTTTGGTTTTGACACGCTTCCTAGCCTGTTTGCGTTGGTTTGTGCATGTATTTGTCGATGGAAGGGAAGGGTTGTGAGGATCAGGAAGGCGAGGAAAATCTGTTTCATAATCTAAAACACTAAATCTGTTTTGAATTGCGACTGGATGTGGTGTCTGTGTCTTATGTGCAGTCACGGGTGCACGGTTGGGGAAATTCGCAGTGTTGCCTACTTGTGCCCAACCGTCATTGTAGAGAACGACCTCTTCCAGCCTTCGGATATGTTTATCTAAATTACTGTTTACGTGTGTGAAGGCTTTCAGAAGGTCGGCTTTGAGGGTGTAGAGAGTAAAAAGAGTAGAACGAACAGTAGCCATGTCACGAATGCGTGTTAAAGTACGTGATAAAATTGGAATAAATACAAGAAAACTCAGATAAAAGCAACAGTCACCTAGCTTAATATTTTAAAAGTGTAAGATTTATGTGTATTCGATAAATTAAAAATTAAGATTCGATACAAGAAAGAGAAGGTATGCTAACTACAAAATCTATTGAAAACTAGTACTTACGAAATTTGGCAATGCGGTTGCGTATTTCCGTTCACTTAAGCTGCAACTGTTTAATACAATGTCGACTATACTTTACCGTAAATATATAAAGATATTAGATGAAATTTGTCTTCAAAATATTGAATAAGATTTGAAACAAATTCAAAACAACTCGATACACCGTCCTCGTAACGTTCAAATTAACTGAATAATCACTCGCCACAAAAATAAAATAAACTGAATAGTCACTCGTCACAAAAATAGAATAAATATTTCAGTAATTAAGTTAAAACAGTGATATAAAATCGAAAATAAACTGATCTGTTTATAGATTTTGACACTTGATCACCAACTTGTAATTCTGAAGTTCGTTAAGGTTCGTGTAATATTTAAAATTCGTTAGCTGTTGGTTAGTCTTGGTTAGAGCAAAAAACCAGCCAAAATTATATTTCCAGCTAATCTGCAACAAGTAATGAAAGCACTTAAACACAAAAAAAGCAATCAGATCGCTAAAAATAGTAGATAAATCGCAAAAAATCAAGAGCACAACCAGATGCGTCAGTCTCAAAAGATGGCGTCAACCAGTCTTCCAGGCGTCAACCAGTCAAATAGTAGATAAATCGCAAAAAATCAAGAGCACAACCAGATGCGTCAGTCTCAAAAGATGGCGTCAACCGTCTTCCATGGCGTCAACCAGTTTAGCGGAAACCAACCCATTCGCAGCTCTCCAGCCACGGAAGACGTTTTTCACTCAGGCAATTCAAATGAAGGAATGGGAAGAACATTTCAAAGCCATTCTCAACACGGAAAACACAGAGCAAGCATACACAATCGAAAAAAGTCCAGAAAACTTCCACCCAATAACAAAGGACGAGGTAACAGAAACAATACAAGGATTAAAAACCGGGAAAGCGGCCGGACCAGACGAAACGTACAACGAACATCTAAAAGAAGCCATACACGTACTAGCAGACACGTGGAGGGAACTATTCAATAAATGCATTGAAACAAATCAAATCCCCAGCAGCTGGAGAACAACTATCATCAAATTAATTTACAAAGGGAAAGGGAATGCACAATCCCCTGACTCGTACAGAGGAATAGCCCTGAGTAACACCATCGCCAAAGTTTTCACAAAAATAATCACTAAAAGAATGACTAAAGAAGTTGACCACCTAATACCAGAAGAACAATTTGGATTCCGGAAAGGAAGATCAACACTACAAGCCATCTCCATTCTGCAAGCAGACATACAAGATGCCCTCAGGACACCCAAAGGAAAACTTTATACAGCTTTCATCGATTACAGCAAGGCATTTGACTCCATAGTTCGTGAAAATATAAAAGGAAAACTGGAAGAAAGGCTTGGACCAGAAAACTATCTCGCAACCACCACAATAAACATGCTAAAACACAACACCATAACCATAGACAATAACATTGAAAGATCTAAAGCAGTCACTCAAACTAACGGGGTACTACAAGGAGACCCCATGAGCCCCCTATTGTACAACATCGCAACAGCTGATATAATACAAGCGGTAACCACAGAAAGTACCAAAGCATACCTCTATGCCGACGACATGGCCTTATCCTCCAAAAACCACGAAGATCTACAAAATAGCTTAAACAAACTCGCAACATGGGCCGTGGAAAACGGACTGAAAATCAACATCAGCAAAAGCGCACTAATGATCTTCAGAAGAGGGGGAAAGGTAGCGGAGAAAGAAAAGCTTAAGATTGGATCCGAAAAAATTCGAAATAGTTAATGACTACAAATATTTAGGAATTACCATGCAAACATCAGGAACCACCTTCAACAAGCATGTAAAACAAAAAGCAATCGCCGCCATAGCTGCAATGAGAGACATCAGACAAATTCGAGAAATATCCCTAGAAACGGCAATGAAAATTTTCAAAACAAAGATAATACCTATATTAACATATGGAATCCACATAATAGGAGAATACCTGAAACTAAGAGATCTAAAAGTACTAGAAAACATCAAGGCACTGTACCTGAACAAAGTACTAGGCGTATCAAAATACACACCATCCAGATACGTGTATCTACTAACCAGAGAGCCCTTCTTAATTGAGGACCTAAGATATAATCTACTGCTACCATCTACCACAGCATACAACAAACTGCTAGCGGAAAGACAACAGAAGAGAGAAGAGGTGGAAGAACTTTTCTACTGCACGAGTGCCATGATTGACAGGAGTTGGACAAAACCAAACCAGGAAATGAGAAGTGTAGTAAACAGATTAGCGGTGCATGGATTCCACCATAAACTCTGCAAGACAACCACATATCACACCGCCAGTGATCTATGCGTGTGCAAACTGTGCAACGAAAAGTGTACCAAGTATCATGTGCTTTCATGCAAGGAAAACAAGAAATCAATTACGGAGCTCAGCTCCGAAGACTGAACTGTAAACTCCATGCACACTTGTGCGCATTTCTTAATTATTATAAGATCTTTGGCATAGGTGCGTGTGTTCCGAGCGCTGCCGAAATGACTCCTGTAAGATGCTTCGGCTTTTGAATGGCCTTATAAGGTAAGAAGAGCGGGCAGCTTGTGTCATAAGGAGCCCCGATTCTTGTTAGGAGCGAAGGGGATTAAACTATTTTCATGATATAAGCGTAAACGGCCGTTGTCGAATGTTGCACGTGGTTCGCCATTTTGTCTTTGAGAGATGTCCTTGGAATGGGAAGCGGACGTAGGCTAAATCACGCGACCCCAGCGCTCGTGCGGCCGGGGGCAGAACTAGCGGGCGTATGGTATACCACGCGACCCCCAGCGCTCGCGCGGTTGTGGGCAGAACTATTGGGCCATCTTGTCCTTGAGACGATGTCCTTGGGAGGGTCGGCGGACGGAGCGCGATCTAGTGAGGCGACCACACACTTCTTGGGAGTTTACTAGCGCCCCGCAGTAATCTACGGCGGAGAGGGGGAATCGTTTGCTAGGACTGCTCTTCTTTAATGTACCGCGCGCCCCTAAGGCGCCCATTTATTATTAGGGCAATTACGGTTTGTCAGAAATATGTGCGAGAACTCTGAGGGCGACGGAATGATGTCGAATGCGGCTGCCATGTCTCAGAAGGAAGACAGTGAGGAGAAAGGGGTCACGAATAATTACATGGAGGAAATTTTTTCTATGATTGATAAATTGAAGAAATACAGTGAAGCACTGGGCGAGACAATCAATAAGACACCCAACACCAAGGCTAACATCACGAAAAGTGCCCGCACAGTTTGCGACTTAAGCGAAGCATTGATGTGCAGATGGAAGGAATATGAAGTTTACTCGAGGGAAAACATGTCTCAACCTGCCGCTAGAGAGAAAGGATGTGATATTGGCATCCAGACACAAGTGGAGAAAGAGGAGGTAGACTTAGAAATAGCCATCGCCAGCGCGAGTGACTTAAACGAATTCGCTCCGCTGTTAGATATACTAGAGTGGCCGGAAGCGGTATATCAAACAGCCTCCGTCCGGACTAGTAAATCAAATATAAGAAAGGAAGACTGGAATATAGCAGCTGTGGTCAACCCGGAAGACGAAGAGGGAATTGAGATAAAGCAAGTAAAAGGGCTGTACCCCGAGATCACCTGCCTACTGACGGAAAAATTGGAGGAAGGGAAAGTGGAATATGTCAAAACTTTGACAAACATCCACACTAGTAGAGGTGGCGGAGAGGAGAAGTCACACTATGGTTACGCAATCCCGCTTAGAGTGGAGAAAAACGGAATTAATGACATCGAGCCGCTGTACAAAATTATTTTACAATGGAAAGATCTGCGAATTGAACATGGCAGGGAAAGGGTGATAATAACTGCCCCAGTAGGAATAAACATGACTTATGTAAGAAAACTTATGGAATGGGTTTTCCGAAAGAGTGACATCAAAATTTGCTGTCTGGTACCAGGGACAAACAAAGCTGCAAGCCCAAGACTCGAAGAAAATCGGGCACAGGGGAAAAAAGTAAGACCGAAGAAACGGTAGTGTGTAAAGGAAATGGTAAGTCCTATGCAGACTTAGTTAAGTCCCTACAGGAAGGGGTTAATTTAAAAACATTTGGGGTTAAGGTGACAAGTATTAAGAAAACCGGAAAAAATGATATGGTGGTGAAAGTAGTTGGGGCAGGAGCAGCCAAAGCCCTCCAGGAAAAAATTAAATGTAATGTGGAAAATGTAGATGTCAACTTGACAAAGGAAAAGTCCACTCTGCATATCTATGGTATTGTGCCGTCTGTAAACGAGGAAGACATGAAAGCCGCTATCAGTGAAGAAACAAATACCGATAAGGCGGCGGTGGAAGTCACGTCAATAAGACCAGGAAGGTTTGGCAATAACAATGCAACAGTAAGTGTGCTAACGGGGCCAGCTAGAGCAATAGCCAAGCAGGGAACAATTAGGATTGGATGGATGGGCTACACGGTACGAGAAAGGATTTATGTACCTAGGTGCTTCAAGTGCCATGGATTCGGGCATTTAAGCAAACAGTGCAAACAGACAGTGGACAAAAAGGATGATTGCCTGAATTGTGGAGAGTCTGGACATCACGCAAAAGACTGCGGAAATGAAGCCCGCTGTACGGTGTGCAAGGAGGATGGACATAGATCAGACCAAATGAAGTGTCCTGTATTCAGGAAACTGATTATGGAGGCCAGGGCAAGATTGTAAACATCGCAATGGGAACTCAATCCATCCGAATACTACAGGCCAATATGATGCGATCCACTCACAGCCATGGCATGGCCTACGAAGTGGCAAAAACCAAAGATATACATGTCATACTTGTGAGCGAGCCAAACAAGAAACGAATAGAAACGAACGAATGAGCGAAGGATTTGAGACTCGATACTGCAGCCATCTTTCCAAATAAGAACCTGACCACCCGCCAACTCAGGGCCGAAGAAGGATACATATGCTTACACATGGAAGACTTCAATATCTATTGTTGTTACATTTCTCCGAATATCCCCTTGGACACATTCAAGAAACAGGTAGATACCATACTCCAAGACTGCAGATCATTAGGAGGAGAGTTTATAATACTCGGGGACCTGAATGTGAAGTCACCAGTATGGGGATCACCTATCTCGGATAACAGAGAGGAATAATTCGTCGAATGTTTAGCAGCAATGGACTTAGTAATACATAACACGGGGAACATACCGACATTTGCTAGAGGGGGAACGGAAAGTTTCATCGACATTATGTGCTCCACACAGGGAATTGCTAAAAGAATCTCAAGTTGGCAGGTACTCGAAGAAGAATCCCTTAGTGGTCACCGTTTCATCGCGTTTGAAATAAAGACGAAAACGCAAGAACACAAGAAGAAAAACAGAGAAAACAAATATCAAGTACGATTGGGAGGCCTATAGAAAGCTGTTGCTATGGACGGTACAAAATAGGCCAGAAGAGATAATCGCCGATGTATCGTCAGAAGAAGCATCAAGAGTGTTAAAACTGGCGTACCGGGGCAGCTGCTCAAGAAGTACACGAAACACACGGGTGCCATACTGGTGGAACAGCGAAATAGACATCCAAAGGCAGATCTGCATTCAAAAGAGAAGACTTTTGACGAGAGCGAACAGGCGCACAAGACAAAACAACTCAAGTCTGCGGGAAGAATACCGAGAATGCAGAAACGAACTGGTGCGGGGGATTAACCAGTCAAAAAAGATACACTGGGAACAACTGTGTGAAGAATTAGACAATGACATATGGCGAGCGGGATATAAAATCGTCACTGGAAGGCTAACGAATAACATCCCGTGCAACCTCTCCACAGAGCAAAAACGGAATATAGCTTTGGAACTATTCCCACGCAGAAATGATGAGCTGAAGGGTAATCCACGGTGTGCATATGTAGAGCCATTCACTCTCGAAGAAGTTAAGACGGCTACTCTAAGCATGAAGTCGGGAAAGGCCCCTGGATTGGACGGCATTCCGCCGGAAGCAATCAAGATTGCCGCAGAGGTAGTCCCGGATTTCCTGCTAGGGACAATGAACGAATTATTATGAACACAAGACTTCCCACTTCACTGGAAAGTAGCAAAGCTGGTATTGCTCCCAAAAAGAAGCAAAATTCCACAAGACCCAGCAGCCTACAGACCGCTTTGT
The DNA here is from genome assembly GCA_031308135.1 of Acheta domesticus. Lineage (NCBI taxonomy): Eukaryota > Metazoa > Arthropoda > Insecta > Orthoptera > Gryllidae > Acheta > Acheta domesticus. The sequence goes on from JAHLJT010005437.1 coordinate 68,087,455, forward strand.
TTTCTAAACACCTTAAGTAAACTTTACGAGAGCTTTATTAAAAGAAGACTCCAAGCAGAAATTAATAAAGGAGAAGGACTATCTTGTAATCAATTTGGATTTATAAAAGGGAGGTCGAGAATACAGGCAATCTAAAAGGTAGTACAGATTAGAGACAACACTCCCGATAGATGGGTTACTTTAATTACACTACCTGTGAAAAACGCTTTTAACTCCGCTTCATAGAGTCTAATTATAGCGGAGCTGCAAAGAAGAAAGATCTCACAATACCTAGTGAATGTCATCACGCAATACTTCCAAGACAGAAGCATTAGGCTGGACAGAAAAGAACATTTAGCAATGAATGCGGGCGTCCCACAGGGTTCGATATTGGGTCCAATCCTGTGGAATGTGCTATACGACGGAGTACTCCAGATAGAGTTGACAAGAGGGGCGACGCTCATAGGATACGCTAACGATCTCGCGCTTATTGTAACTGCAGAAGATGCTGATGAGCTAATGTTTAGAAGCAATGAATCACTGCGGCGTATAGACACGTGGATGACGCGCAATAAACTAGAACTGGTCCCACAGAAAACTGAAGCTACTGTCCTGAAAGGCCCAAGAAAACGCCAATGCATACGATTTCTGTTAAAAGGAACACGGATTACCACAGAGAATGCTGTGCGGTATCTGGGAGTCTGGATGGACGACAGAAATTTTTCGACACATGTGAGAGAGGTGGCAAAAAAGGCGGAGATAAAGGCGTCAATGTTGGCAAGACTGCTGCCCAACATTGGAGGGCCAAAAACACAGAAGCGGGCTATCCTCGCAAGTACAGTCACATCGACGATACTATACGCGTCACCAATATGGTACACGGCCCTAGCACGTAAGAGGAATATCAAAATCCTAGAGAAAGTCCAAAGAAAGATATTGTTATGAGTCATCTGTGGATACAGAACCATCTCCACGGCAGCCTTACAGGTAGTCGCGGCGGGAATACCTGTTGACCTGATCGCGAAGGAAAGAAGAGCCATCCATGAAAAAGGAGTGGAAGAAAAACACATCAGGGAAAAGACGATGCAACAGTGGCAACGCAGATGGGAAGAAACGCGTAACGTCGCTCAGTGGACAAAACAACTCCACAAATAGTCATATGGACAAAATGCGACCACAGACAAACAGATTACTATTTGAAACAGATATTAACTGGACATGGCCAATTTCGAAGCTACGCGAAAAGAATGGGGAAAAGGAATGACGACAACTGTATATACTGCGGCGAACCGGACACACCGTACCATACTTTCTTTGCATGTATTCGGTGGGAGAAAGACAGACACAATGCATTCCAGAAACTAAATGTAGGACTCACAGTACAAAATTTTCATAGAATAATAGTAACTCAGAAGGAAAATTGGACAATTATTGCTTCCTTAGCAACTAAAATAGTGAAGAGAAAAGAGGCAGATGAAAGGCAATCGGAAGGAAGTTAAAGGCATTGCCATTCTGATGTCATGCACATCAGCAGTTCCAGAATGGCTCTGATGAGCGACGGGGTTTTTTGGTTGGTGGAAATCCAACTCCCGCAAAGAGCGGTGTCTTTGAATGATTTTTCCCCTAAAAAAAGCTTGGGCTCAACGAATTAGACGTTACAAACGCAGAATAGATTTCCGTGTGCAGAATCGGTTGTTTGAAACAGACACGAAGAAATTCTATCGCAATCTGACCCAGAAACCGAATGGCAATGCTGTCACTCCTTCAAAAGATGATGTCGAGGCATTTTGGGCAGCAATCTGGGAAGAGAGCAGATCCTACAACAAAGATGCATCTTGGCTTCAATCTGAAGTTGATGCTGCAAATGAACTTGTGGAAACAGTGGCAGATGTTCACGAATACTCGGAAGAGGACCTCTTCCAAGCGATTAAGTACATGGGAAACTGGAAATCCCCCGGGATTGATAAGATCCAGATTTATTGGATTAAGAAACTAACAGCATTACATCCGCATCTAGCAAAGGCTATTAATAAAATTCTAGAAAATCCAAAGGAACTCCTGGAATGGCTCACACGCGGCATCACGTATCTGCTACCCAAAGAGGGAGACAGCTCTTTGGCGAAGAACTACAGGCCAATCACTTGTCTGCCAGTACTGTACAAAGTTATAACTTCAGCCATAGCTGACAAAATGTACAGACATCTAGAGAAGAATCATCTAATGCCAGCTGAACAAAAAGGATGTCGTAAAGGCTCTTCTGGCTGTAAGGAAATCTTGCTACTGAATAAAGTCATCTTGAATGATGTAAAGAAACGAAAACGTAATTTGAGCTTGGCTTGGATTGACTACCAAAAAGCCTTTGATAGTGTACCACACGATTGGATTTTGAAGACCCTGGAGATCTATCGATTTCATCCTAGACTTATTGAATTTTGCAAGTCTAGCATGAAGTCGTGGAGTACCAGGTTACTAATACAGAGCAAAAAGAAAGCAGTGGAAACCAGAAGTATTCAGATCAACAGGGGTATTTTTCAAGGAGATTCACTATCCCCTCTGCTGTTTTGCATTAGTTTGATTCCTCTATCGAGACAGTTGTCGCAAGCTGACTTTGGTCACAAGCTCCATGGTGATGAAAGGCCAGTATCACATTTGTTTTACATGAATGATCTGAAAGTGTTTGCTAAGAATGAAGTGATTCTCTTCCAAATGCTGTCTGTCGTGAATGACTTTAGCAATGACATCTGCATGAAGTTTGGTCTTGACAAATGTGCAAAAATCAATTTAAGAAGAGGCAAACTGACAACGTCAGAGAGCGTTGAAGTTGATATGCACACTGTGATTCAAGATCTTGAGCCAGGTAAAACTTACAAATATCTGGGCATTGAAGAATGTGAGACCATCTCGAACGACACAATGAAAGAGAGAATTTGCATGGAGTATTACAGAAGAGTGAGACTTGTCCTGCAGTCTGCTCTGAACTCCAGGAATAAAATATCTGCAATTGGTAGTCTGGCGGTGCTTGTGGTCGAGTGCAGTTCCGGACTAGTGGACTGGACTGAGCAAGAAATCCGCATCATGGATCTAAAATCCAGAAAACTGCTAACAATGCTTCATGTCGCCCACCCACGAGACTTTATGTGTCACGTAACGAAGGAGGAAGAAGCCTCAGACAAATTGAAGCCTCCTGGCACAATGCAATAGTTGGAATGGGAAAGTATGTAGTCAGTCATCAAGATGACCCTCTAATGAGGCAGGTCATGAAATCTGACCGAAGAATGGGAAACAGAGGCATTGTTAGTGTAGCAAAAAGCATTGCAAAGACAACTATGCAAGACACTTCAAATAACACAAACACTGAACATCTGGTACTACTAAACATGAAATATGAGACACAAAAAATGTTAAAGAAGTCGTGGAGGGACAAACCCCTCCATGGACAATATCTAAAAAGAATGGACAAGGTGCAGGTCAATAAAGATCAATCATTTATGTGGCTTAAAAGGGGAAGAATGAAGCCAGGATCAGAAGCAGTTCTAGTAGCTGCTCAAGATCAGGCGTTGAGAAAACGACATTTTGATAAAGCGGTTCTCAAAATTTCCCAAGATGACAAATGCCGAATTTGCCAGGAGCAAGTAGAAACCATTGATCATATTGTCTCAGTTTGTCCAATTCTAGCAAAGACCGAATACTTAAAAAGACACGACAGGGTGTGTAGTTACCTCCACTGGCAGATCTGTACCGCCCTCGAAGTTCCAAACACATGCCCCAAGTGGTACGAACACTCACCAAAACCGGTGACGTCGGTTGAGAGATAAGAGATATGAGAAGTATATAAACGTTTATAAATGGAATGTGGAAAAGTATAGCAGGTTTGACAAAGAGAAGAGCTGTCCTTTGTTTAAAAAAAGTGTGGTGTCGAAAGGGAATGCAACAATGCATAAGATCAGACGCATTTGTTAATTTGGACTGGCAACATCGTGTCTCAAACGAATTTGTAGATTCATTTAGAAATTTTATAAAAGTTTAGAGATTTCGACGCAATGTTTTAAGTAATGTTTTAGTATGTGAATTATTAGTCCGGGAGTGTTGTAAACTGGATTCCGGATCGAGAATAATCTGGTAACAAAACAGGATATAAACAAAGATTCAGACATTGGCAACAGTCTGGGACGGCGCAATACAAGCTCCAGTGAAACAACTACTAGGGAAGTGACAAACTTTATCAAAATAAAATTATAGTAAGTCCAAAATAGTTGTGAATAGTTTTTTAGAGTAGATTTAAAATGACCATTGAAAAAATTAAAATCTGTAAAAGAAGTGCACTTATGTGAATGGAATGTAAGAGAGATGTACGAATGTGTGAGTGAGCTTTAGATGTTCACGTAAACTGTTTTATGTCAAAACTGTGTGTCGGTGTATGTAGGCCTATGTATGTTATATTCCTTATATTCCCGTATACATACGTAATATAAGGAAAGTTATGTAATTCTGCGGGGAAAAAACTGCGAATTTTCGGCAGAAAGAAATTCAATCATTTTGTGATAATGAAAAAGTGGATAAATCCAATTGTTAAATTAAGGAAAAAAATATCCTCTAACACGTGGTGTAGCCAGAATCGCCATTTTGTGGGTCCTTGATACTGAAAAACCAATTGAAACAAAACGTCCGTTTCTCCATCTGTCTGTGTATGTAAACAACACTAGCGCTCATACTATGCGTACGTTTTTTTCCAAATTGAAGAAACCTCTGACCATCTGGCCTGAGTCGAAGCTCTGCGATTTTGAAAAACATTAATTAATTTCCGGATCCATGAAGCCCCCCGGACATTTTCGAAATTTTCTCAAAAACGGCACCCAATTATTTCCTTCAATTTCTTCTAAGAATAGAGTAAAATACACTTATTAAGGTAGCATATAGGTCCTAATTTCATGATTAACTCTGAATTTTCGAAAATTGAAAAAGTTTGAACTTTTTTCGGGCTCATCCTACAACTGCAAAATTAAAGAAAGATATTTTTCCTTCCAATAAAATAAGTTCCCCAAAGTCAGTTCTTTCATTAAGGTTATGTACATTCTTTTGAAAATTTTAGTGGTTTTCGCGCATTATTGTTTGCAATATGTGTAATTTAAAAAAAATACATAAACAAGATTTGCTCAAAAACGGCTCCAAATTTTTTTCTTTTAACTTTCGGTATGGATAGTGCCTCATGTACTCTATGAGATGACATAAATGCCATATTCCTCTATTCTTTTGTTTTTTCAAAAATTACATTTTTTTAAAAAAATCTCTCACGTCAGTATTTACATCAGCGGCGATTTGTTAAAGTTTATTACTTTCCCATATACGTACATATATAATATTTTCCAAATATCAAACAAGTTAGCCTCCACAGGCGCCTCCATCTCCCTCGCAAGCAGCGACGTCGCAAGCAGCGCCAATAGCAGACCGCCGCAGTGAACCTGCTCCGCCCAGACCCCAAGCAGGTGGCAACCAGCGTAGTAACGCACCGCGTGAGGCCAGCAGCAACTACCCACCACCCCTCCTCTCCCTCAACATTGCCCCTCCACCCGAAATATCACAGCATAGGGGAGCACCAAGCCGGAGCCTCCCACTCCCGCAACCGCGCCTACCCACCCCATCCCGCCAATCACCAAACTTCTCCCCCTCCCCCCACCATCCTGAACAGCCGCAAGCACCACCGCCGCAACCACAGCGTCAGCAGACCGCGGCGCTAACAGAGGCCGCACGAGTGAGTCCGTCAACTGCCCCCGCACTAACAGTCACGAGACCGCTGTCGAAACACCTTGTCTCCCTCCCCTTCCAACAGAAAACCGTGTAACAACAGCCCTCAACCGAAGACCAAACAGGAGAAGAAACCTACCACTAGTCACTCCAGAGCTGCGAGTAGCAGTAGACAAGGCTTGGGAGTTACTCCGCAACTCACATGGTGCAACGCAACAAGAAATTGAGGACGTTTACAGTGCATACGTAAAGGAAATTAGGAAAGGTCTCAAAATAAAACATTCTGATGACTACGACCCGCCTTCGTGCAGCCCTGAAGAGCAAGCGACCTGCATACAAAAGGAATTAGACCGCACATATAAAACGCAGTGCCGAAAGGCGATGCGGGTAATCAACAAAAACAATAATAATAGATGCCTCATCAGCCGAACCAAGCTGACTGAATTTTTCACGACTATACATAGTCAACTACATGAAGGAGAATACAGTAATACATTCCAGTCACTGAGCGAGATGAATTAACCACTACCGAATTTACCCAAGAAGAAGTGGCTAAGAGACTTGCCCTCAGTGCCAATACCGCCCCAGGGGGAGACCGAGTTTCCTACGGGCATCTCAAACAGATAGATCCAGATGCCAAGTTACTTACCCCACTGCTCAATGTAATTAGAAAGTCAGGCAAAGTACCCAGTGAATGGAAACAATCACACACGATCCTAATCCACAAAATGCGGAAATGAAAACGATCCCTCTAACTGGCGCCCCATTGCTCTCACGGCTACAATCTACAAACTGTATACCGGATTATGGGCTGCCCGTCTCACGCGATGGATAGACAAACAATGCCCTTGCAAAGACACAAAAAGGCTTCCGCCCCTTTGATGGCGTGCTGGAGCAGATCTACATGCTCAGCAGGGAGCTCCTACGCGCCACAACTGGGCGGACGAACCTAAGCCTGGCACTCTTAGACATTGCAAACGCCTTCGGCTCTGTCCCGCATGCGGCAACTGGAGCCGCTCTGGAGGCAGTAGGGGTCGGTGGTGCCTTCACGGAAATAGTAACTGAACTATACGATAGCACCACCACCCAAATAATGACATCAGACCCTACACCGATTATGGTCTGATTAAAATAAGAACCGAGCGCGCGGTGGTGGGGAGCGGCGTTGCCACACCAAGAGCGGCGGAGCACGTTCTAAGGCGGCGGGGGCGGAGCGGCGAGGACCGCCCGGCCCGGTCGCGATGACAGAAAGACAAGCGGTACTTTCAGTGGATGGATGACTGCAGGCGCCTTGGCCACAACTGCATTATTCGTCCTTCTTCAAATGCCGCTCTCCACTTCCAAACAGAACGACCAAGCACATTCACTTACCCCGATCTGTCATTACAATCACAAGAATTTCCGTTATATTTACACTATTTACAGTTTTAATTGTCAAACAAATTACTGTTACAAAGGAAACACTCCACTTATTTCAGAGTCACTTTCCCCTGATGATTGTTCCGAAGCGCTAGAACTCGAAGATTGAAGAGAAATAATAAGTTCTTCAAAATTTTGTTCCACATTTCCTTCGTCTACCCATGCTTTCGAAATTACTTTTTTAAAATGACCTACCACATTGCGCCATTGTTCTGCAGTTGTTCTCTCCACAGCCTCATTCGTGAGCTTTTCCACCTCAAGTAATATAAATTTTGCGTTTTTATCGGCCACGTAACCTTTTATTTGCGCCCAAATTTTCTCAATAGCATTAAAGTGACAGTGGTAGGGCGGCAATCGAATCACCCCATGCCCGTGTTTCTTGGCCAGTTCATCAATAGCATATACAGGAAACCGTGGCTTTAATTTTGCTACTTCTTTCTAAGGTCCGATAAAATTAAGAAGGTGATTGACATTTATGAGTGGAGGGGAGCGACGTTGCCAGGTCGCAAACCACTGAGCACGTGTTACCGGGACACGAAAACAAACACTTCAAAAAATACGTGTAAAAGTGTAAAAAATACGACAAAAGCGTAACCTCAACGCAACTCATCACAACACAGTACACACTGCGCGCGCAGCACAGGCAGAAACGCGGGCGGCGCGGCGGCAAGGAAGTCGTTGTGCGATGCTCAAATGTTCCCCGTGTTCGGCAGTGGCAACTGAGCGACCTGACAGACGTGACGTTTTGTCTCTCTGGTTGGTAGCTGCCATGGAAACGGGAGAGGCGTCCTGACGTCACACAGAACTGTCAATCACCTTCTTAATTTAATCGGACCTTACAGTTCTGCTTTTAATAAATTTTGGATATCTTCAATGGTAGAATTTTGGCACACCAACCATTCAACAAAGCACAAGATAATGGATGTTGCGAATCGAAGCGGACGAGAGGGACCGGAAGGGCCCCCTAAATCTATCATCGCGCCCCGCCTCACTCCCGCGCGCCGTGCGCCGGCCAGGGCGAAACCGCCCGGCCGTCGGGCCCACGCGGTTCTGGTTACATTCTGCCGTGACAAACATGCAGCGACGTGCCTCCCGATACGCAGCCGTCGTTGGTTGAGCGCTGCCCCCTCCACTGCAGCGCTCCGAGGTCCCAAGTCGATTCTAATTTTAATCGGACCATAGGTGCGGCATCAGACAGGGGTGCCCACTAAGTGGGCTTCTTTTTAACCTCGTTGTAGATCCTGTACTACAAAAACTAGAACAAGCAGTTGACACTGCCCCCCCCAGTTCTAGCTTATGCGGACGACCTGGCTGTCATGGCTAGATCCGCGGAGGATCTCCAAATAAGACTAGATCTCACTAACTACACACTTAAGACATTAGGACTCAGACTAAAGCCTCAAAAATGTCGCACACCGTGCATAAAAAGGAGGCGTGAACTTGAAGCTACATTAAAACTTGAAGACACCTCCATTCCCCGCATGACCGACAGGGAAGCCGTTAAATACCTTGGAAAGCCAGTAGGATTTAATCTAGTAGAGTCCTGGGAGGGGTTGAACGAGCAGGTCCGATTATTAGATAATATAGCATCATCTCAGCTCCGGGACCATCAAAAAGTGACGCGCTGGTACAGTTTGTGCAGCCAGCCACCGACTTTCCCCTCAGGCTAGGCCGCTATACAATTTCAATGCTCCGGCAATACGACAAGACTGTCCGGAGTAGGGCTAGGCAGTTCTTGTCCCTCAGCCATGGCTCCTCCACCGCCTTCCTGTATGCGGCAGGGAGGACGGTGGAATCGGATTATTAGAGGCGTCCACTGAAGCGGACGTGTGGTCAGTTGACAGCGCATTTAAGTTGCTAACCAACCCCGACCCGATGGTACGAACGTCAGCGATGATAGACCTTCAGATGGAAGCCGCATACTGTCAGCATGTGGGTGCCGAAGACGCTGACATATATACGTACCTCTCGGGGGCTCCGAACGATCGTAGTGCGCCTGGTAGATCGACTTCCACCCAAGCCCGCCAAGCCTCGCGACGGCTCGGGCTATTATGGCGCCCACCCAGGACTGAGGAGGACGGAGGTCGCCCATACATCGAGCTGCCGCGAGAATTCGCCATCCGCAAACCGTCGCGCCGCGCCACTGTGAAGCGGCACGGTGACGTGCTGAATGCGGGGGCGGATGAGGAGGACGACGACGGAGAGCTACAAATCGACGGCGCAGAACAAGAGGAATGGTTCGCCGACATCCGGATTCCGTGGGACTTCCTCACGGGCCCTTCCATTGACCCGTCTCCCCCTGACGCCCTGGACCCTGCTATGCACGGCGAGCCTCCCACACTGCCTTTTGCAGCCGGCAGCACCGCCCCGGAGCAGGCATGCGTCGGTGACCCTCCCGATGCTACCTGCGGCGACGCCCCGGAGAGAACGCGCACGGTGGACCTACTCGACGCAAACGGCTGCAGCGGCCCGAGCCGAGGCGTAGACGCCCCGGAGCAGGAGCGTCCCGCAGATCTGTCGCAAGCAGCCGATGGCAGTGCCCCGGACCGGAGCGTGAACGCTGAGGTGGCCGTGCCCATCACAGCGGAGGGCACTGACCCAAACGGCACGGCTGGCGCCACGGCGCCGCCCGCTCATGACCCAATTCAGCCCGAGACGGATGAGGATGGAGTCATCCCCCTCTCCAACTTGACGGCAGCCCCAGCAGAAGTAAGACGTGGTGGAAGTACAGAGGAGTTAGAACAGTCACTGATACCAACGGTGAGGAAGAAGAAGAAGACGCCCCCGCCCGGGTCAATCTAAAGTCGCGCCATCTATTAGTTAAACTAATACGTTCGTTGATCCATAAAGCACATGCGAAAAGGTGGTGGGAGCAGGAGCTGCAGGACATCTATGCCTCGGCAACCATGGGCGTAGGCCGTGAGTCCACTTATTACCTCCGCTCGGGCGAAAATATGAGTCCGCCCGTATACAAATTCATACATGCCGCGCGCCTCAACAGCTCAAAGAAATTAAATTTCCAACCTCAGAATGAGAAAGTAAGCAGAATATGCCGTCGCGGCTGCAAGCAGAAAAACAATCCAGAAATACCAGTTGCAGAGACGATCGGACATGTCATTTCCGAATGCCTGACACACAGTGTCATCCTGCAGCTGCGGCACAACCGCGTGCTAATGCACCTTAAAAACGCGGCCGGATGGTCTGTGCTGTATGAAGACCAGGCTGTAGGACGCCGGCGACGCCCAGACCTTATAATGGTGCGGGGCCATCAAGCTGTCTGTATCGACGCCGCCGTGAAGACAACGAACATTGGGAAGCTAGAAGAGAAGTATGCAGAAAAGGCTGCCAAGTATCAGGAAGAAGTACGCCCCGTACTATTAGCCAGAAATTTCAGGAAGGTCGAGTTCCTGCCACTTGTAGTAGGAGCCCTGGGTGAGTGGTGCCCAAGTAGCATGGCGGTACTAAATAAATTACTAAAGATCAGCGCGATCGAAAACCTAGAGAGCGCATTATCGCTGAAGCGATCAATAGTAGTGCCGCCTGCTATTACAAGCACACCGCCCAAGTAGATCTGGTCCCTGCCGAGTACCGCCGTGTGTGTAAATAAATAAAGCGGTGCCCGGCGGGGGCCACCTCGGCCGATGCCCAATCGTCTGGCGGAGGCCAATCCGCACCTGAAGACTCCCGCGCCACCTCCCGGAGCCCCTCGATGTCCCTACACCCTGTCAAAGAAGATAGTGAAGTGATGGAGCAGTTAAAATCTAAATAGTGTAAATAGTAATCAGTGCACAACAAGGACGTGACAGTGACACTTGTGCTTAGTATTAGACCATTTCACGATAAGAGAATTTCGCTAAGATAAAATCAATAAGGACGCGACAGAGTCGCTTGTGAAGTAATTTTAATTAGATATAGGTTGTTGAAGTATTGATAATGTAAATAATACAAAAGAGATGCGTCATGACACAAGAGAGGAAAATCCTCAGACTATAACAAATAACGCAAGAGAGGACAAAACAATCTTGAACTCTCCAACCATCCAATATATCGATACAATGTAGTGCAAAACTACCACCATGTATAAAAATTGTTCTGTCGACAATAAACGCTACATAAACACGGAGTACATATATGTGTAGTACAGGGAAAGTCATGTATTGTTGCGCGAAAAATGGCGAATTTTCGGCGGAAAAAATTCATTGCCGGGCGCAGATAGCGAAAAGGTGGATGAAACCAGTTGCTTAATTAAGAAAAAAAATTCCCTAACACGTGGTGTAGTCAGAAACCCTGTTTTGTGGGTCCTTGATGCCGTAAAACTAATTGAAAGGAAAACGTCCGTCTGTCCGTGAACACTGCTAGCACCTAAACCACACGTACGATTTCTTCCAAAACGGATATTCCCCGGTCGATCTGGTTTGAGTCAAAGCTTTCAGATTTTCAAAAAGATTCTTCAAAATTTGGGGGTACTTTACATGAATCCCCTCGGATGTTTCCAAAATTTTCTCAAAAACGGCTTCAATGTTTTTCTTTAAATTTCTTGAATGAATAAAGTAAAATACACTTATTAAGACGGCACTGATCCGATTTTCACGGAAAACTCTGAATTTTCGAAAATTGTGAAAGCTTGAATTTTTTCGGCGTCTTTCTCCAACTACAAAATTCCAGATAGAGATTTTTGCTTCAAATAAAATGTGTTCTCCAAAACGAGTTCTTTGTTTAAGGTCATATACATTGTTTTGAAAATTTTAATAGTTTTCGCACAATATTGCGTGCAATATGAGCAATTTTAAAAAAGTTACAAAAACTTAGATTTTCTCAAAACCTGCTCCAATTTTTTTCTTTACTTTTGGTAGGGATAGTGGTAAAAGTATTCTATCAGATGACATAAAAGCCATATTGCTCTATAGATTGGTATTTTGTTGTTTTATTCAAAAATTGCAAAAATATAATATTTTTACTTGTCTCTCACGTCCATAATACTTACATTAGCGGCGCTTTGTCCACATTATTATACTATTTACGAGTACATGTGCTTTAAATAATGTCAAGTAAAGTTTCTCGAAAACAACCGTTTTCTGTGGAAACTAGCTCAAAATTCCGCATTTTCAGAAACGCTCAAACGCCATTTTCTCATAAATGTCTGGAAAGCATTTCTTCAAACTTTTCGATCGGATAGTGCTAAATGCACTCTTTGATATGACGTAAGGTTTATTTTGAGTTTTTTAAAAAATTACACAAATGTAATTTTTTTGAAAGATCTCTCACATATTTAATAAGCACATTACCAGCAATTTGTAAACATTATTATATTTGTTAGTATATGTGCTTCAAATGACTTCGAATGAAGTATTTTGAAAACTCAAAATATGTTTTGTGAAAAAGAGCTTCAAATTTCGCATTTTTAGTAGCGCTAAAACGCCATTTTCTTTAAAATGGTACAACATTTTTAAGAGAAAATTGCCATTTAAAACTGCGTTTTGTGTTCTTTAATATTCCAAAGTGAACATTTCCGTTCTACCATTAGGAAACCAAAAAATTATGAAAATTAAAAAAAAAAGTAGTTTCTGCAGTGGTAGATGGCAGCTGGCAAGATATGTGGCATTTCCGAATAGCTAGCGCAGACCCAAGGAATTAGAAAACGAGTACGGGAAAGTCTGTGCCATTCTGTAGCACCACTAGTTATATTTATGAGTACATGTACTTTAAATAATGTCATATAAAGTTTTTCGAAAACAAGCTCAAAATTCTTCATTTTCAGAAACGCTCAAACGCCATTTTCTCAAAAACGGCACCAATTTTTTTCTTCAAACATTTCGAATGAATAGTGCTAATTGCACTTTTTAATATGACATAATGTTCATTTTGTGATATTTTTTGTTTTTCCAAAAATTACAGAAATGTAATTTGTTGCAAGATATCTCACACTCATCAATCTCAGAAAATAATTAAAAATAAGTGTAATAAAATGTATTCTGCTCAATACGTGCTTCTTTTCCCTTCTGGATTGGTAAGATGATTGCTCTCGATAGTATTTGAATTGTTTGTAAAAAAGAATTTCAAAAGCAAAATTACAAATTTTATTCAATAGTTGCAAACACTGAATGGACTCGGTATCAACAATAAGGAAACAAAGAATTCTGAATTTTTGTTGCACCCAATGGAAAATGGAAATCTAGAATTGTTTAAATTTTTGTAAATTTATCAGAATTGTCGTTTCCAAAATACTGGTAATTTCTAAAAAGTTGTTTAGGCATATAACTGAGGGGATTAAAGCCAAAGTGGTGTCAGTAATCTTTTTAAAACAATTGATTTCACTCCTGAACTAAAGTACTAAATTACTGAATATTTTATTTCAAGACTTTATTAAATTATTTTTAAAATATGACTTACACCACTCTCTTTACTCCCCTCAATTGCTAACAGAAACCCCTCTTCAACCATATTTCTTCACTGAGAAATCATGGGAGTGAATGCTGAAAATGTCCGTTGTTTTTATACAAGTAAAGCTAGCTTAAAATTTTCTACCCTTGTCACAAGCAATACAAATTTATAGTGGGTTCACATTTTTCTTCATTGAAATCTAAATGTGTTTTTCCCCCTTCAGATACTACTTTCGTGTATTAAATTTTTTCAATGTTTTTTAATGGTAAATATTTATCAATACCTTGAGCATATTTTTACATATTGTCATTTAATATCACAAGTCATGATTTCTTTGGCAGGTGACAAGATGCATAGAGGTGTTTTAAACATTTTATGATATTAGGATGGCTTAACAATTGATGAAGAAGAGAATAAAAATCTCTTTGAGGAGGGAGGCGAGTAGGAGAATTCTAGGATTAAAAACATGATAAATAATAATGCTTCCAAAGTACCAACACACAATAGGAACTACATAGTTCTGTTTTGAGACATTTGTAGGTATAGAATCTTTTGCAATGTGTCGGTTTTCCTTTTTTACTTTCCCGTATGTGTATGTATATATGAAACAATATACGTAGTATAGGGGTAGTTATATAATGCTGCACAAAAAAACGGAGGATTTACGGCAGAAAAAATTCATTATCAGACTCTGATAACAAAAAAGTGGTGAAAACAACTTGATAAATCAAGAAAAAAAATCCCCTAACATGTGGTGTAGCTAGAATCCCTGTTTTGTAACTGCTTGTTACTAAAAACCCAATTGAAAGCAAAACATCTGTCCATCCATGCATGAACACTACTAGCGCCTAAACCACTAATAGGAATTTTTAAAAACTGAAGAAACCCTGGTCGATCTGGCTCTAGTCGAAGCTTTGAGATTTTGAAAAACTTCTTTAAAATGTGGGAGCACTTAACATGAAGCCCCCCTGGACAATTTTCAAAATTTTGTCAAAAATGGCTCCAATGTTTTTCTTTAAATCTCTTGTAAGAATAGAATACATTACAGTTTTGAAGATGCCATAGATCTAATTTTGATGGTACTCTAAATTTTCTAAAACTACTGAAGTTTCAATTTTTTCGGCGTCTTCCTCCAAGTATAAAATTGATACAATTTTTCTTCCAAATAAAATTTGTTCCCCAAAGTGAAGTCTTTCGTTGAGGTCATGAACTTTTTTTTTGGAGAATTTTAGCAATATTCGCAATTTCAAAAAATTACAGAAACAAGATTTTCTCAAAAATGGCTCCAAATTTTTTCTTTAATCTTTTGATTTGGATAGTGCTAAATGTACTCTACAAGATGACATAAATGTCATATTGCTCTATTTTTTGTTTTTTCAAAAATAACAAAAATTTAATTTTTTACTTTCCCGTATACGTACGTATACACGGAGTGATATACGTAGTATAGGGAAAGTTATGTAATGCTGCGCGAAAAAATGGCCAATTTTCGGCGGAAAAAATTAATTGCCGGGCCGTGAAAACGAATAAGTGGATAAAACCAGTTGCTAAATTAAGGAAAAAAAAATCCTCTATCTCGTGGTGCGTCAAAATCCATGATTTGTTGCTTCTTTATACTTAAAAATCGATTGACGGCATTCCGTCCGTCTGTGGTCAACGCTAGCGCCTAAACCGTTCGGTCGATTTTCTTCAAAATTGATATTCTCCAGTCGATCTGATTCTAGTCGAAGCTTTGTGATTTTGAAAAAGATTCTTTAAAATTTGGGGGTACTTTATATGAAGCCCCCCGGGGATTTTCAACAGTTTCTCAAAAACGGCTCCAAATTTTTTCTTTAAATTTCTTTTATGAATAGAGAAAAATACTCTTTTTAACATGGCATAGGTTCGATTTTCACGTACAGCTCTGAATTTTCGAAAATTGTGAAAGTTCGAATTTTTTTCGGCGTCTTTCTCCAACTACAAAATTGAAGATAGAGATTTTTTCTTCAAATAAAATTTGTTCTGCATATTGAGTTCTTTAATAAAGGTCATGTAAATGTTTTTCAAAATTTTGGTAGTTTTCGTGCAATATGTGCAATTTTAAAAAATTACAAAAACAAAATTTTCTCAAAAACGGCTCCAAATTTTTTCTTTAAACTTTTGGTAGGGATAGTGGTAAATGTACTCTATCAATGACATAAAAGCCATTTTGGTCTATCGGTTGGTTTTTTCAAAAATTACCAAAATGTAAATTTTTTTCCTTGTCTCTCACGTCGTTAATATTTACATTATCGGCGATTTTTTTTACATTATTATATTTACGAGTATATAGGCTTTAAATAATGTCAAGTAAAGTTTCTCGAAAACACTACCGTTTTCTGTGAAAAGTAGCTCAAATTTCGGCATTTTCAGAAATGCTCAAACGTCATTTTCTCGTATATTTTTTTTCTTGAAACTTTTGTAACGGATAGTGCTAATTACACTCATTAGTATAGCGTGAAGTTTATTTTGAGTTTTTTTTGTTTTTTTCAAAAATTATATAAATGTAAATTTTTTGAAAGATCTCTCACATCTTTAATATGCACATTATCCGCAATTTGTAAAGATGATTATATTTGTGAGTGTAAGTGCTTCAAATAACTTCAAATAAAGTATTTTGAAAACTCAAAAATTTTCTGTGAAAATGAGCTTCAAATTTCGCATTTTTAGTAGTGCTAAAACGCCATTTTCTCTTAAACGGCACATAATTTTTAAAAGAAAATTGCCATTTACGGCTAGGTTTTTGTGTTCTTTAATATTCTAAAATTAATGTTTCTGTTCTACCAATAGGAAACCGAAAAATTAAGAAAATGACAAAAAAATGTACTTTTGGCGATGATAGATGGTAGCTGGCAAGAAAGAGTATGTGGCAATTCCGAATAGCTAGCGAAGACCCAGGAAAATAGAAACAGAATGGCACAGACTTTCCCATATTAGTTTTCTGTTTTTTGACAAATAAATAAATAAAATAAATACGGTCATGCTTAATTTTTTCAAAATACGAGTAGTTTTTCTTTAATTTTGTGACAAACGTAATAGGCCGCTGTAAATTTACTGCGCTTCGGACAGCTGCATGCGTCGTAAATTAGAATGTGCAATTTTGTATATTATTTCTTTCTTCGTTTCTTACATTCGAACTTTGTTATAGACTTACACATTAATATTTTAGAAATTGTTTATTTTGAAATATTTGAAATAAGTAAAAAGAATTAATAGCTCTCAGAATAGCGACAATGCAGGGCCTGCAACAATGGAATTCACTTTGCGCTCGCGAATATCTGTGAATTAGTGTCATTGTTGTGACCTAATGGAGCTGTATGAAAAGGAGTTATAATTGTCTAATTTATGTTGATATTTGCAGGCAAATATTTAGTTTTGCACCAAATGCTGTACCATTTGTAGTGAGTAGAGAATTTGTTGCATGGTTTTAAAATACTCTTCCCTAATCATGGCCCAATGGAAGGCATTTCTATATTTCCAATACAGGGTTACAAAACTTTTGCATTCTATTTTTGTGAAGTTGTAGAATTCACATAGTTCTGACAACACTGCAATGGAAATAGTGAGTTCCAAGCGAAGATGTTAGTAGCGCATAAAGTGCAATATTACAGTACTACTTAGCTGTTTCCTCTAATACGGGAAAGTAAGTGCTGTTGTAGCACCACTAGTTTAACTTGCATCTCACGTCATTAACAGTAGGAAAGATTTTTTCACATAATTTTCACCAAATTTTTACTTCAAACTCTTCAAACAGATAGTACTAATTGGACTCTTTAATATGACATAAAGTTCATTTTGGGGGATTTTTTTGTTTTTTCAAAAGTTACACTAATGTAATTTTTTTGAAAGATTTCTCACACTGTTAATATGCACGTTTTCTACAATTTGTAAACACTATTGTATTTGTGAGTTAAAGTCTTTTAAATGACTTAAAATAAAGTTTTTCGAAAACACAAAAGGTTCCTGTGAAAAAGAGCTTCAAATTTCACATTTACAGTAGCGAAGAAACGCTATTCTCTTATAAACGATTCCAAATTTTTCAAAGACAATTGCCATTTAGGACGAGGTTTCACTGTTCTTTAATATTCTTAAAATAATATTTCCATTCTACTATTAAGAAACCGAAAAATTAAGAAAATGTTTAAAAAAAAGTAATTTGGGCAGCAATTAATGGCCGCTGGGAAGAGTATGTGTCAAGTCCGAATTGCTATCCAAGACCAAAGGAATTAGAAAACTAATACAGGAAAGTCTGTGCCATTCTGTAGCACCACTAGTTTACCATATCAGTCATTCTTTTATTTGCACACTCACACAACTTTTAATACAACTTTCGATTTTACTAAATACAATAATGTTTCAGAATACCAATCATAATACACATCACACATAGCAAACATAATTACTGTTAATGCAAAGATTACAACAAAATGCACAACATAGTATAATATAAATTTTCATGAAATTTTAATTTTAGTTAGAATCATATTTATCTCATGTTATTACTTTGATAAAAGTTCATTACAGGATATTTCATGGTTTCGTTCCCATGAATTCAATATCAATGTTTAATTTAAAATGCACTTGAGCATATATTTGCTGCAGCTGTTTATAGTTAAATAATAAAACATTCTCCCCATTGAACAGGTACATAATGAATTAAATATAGACACTGTTAAAAAAAACTTGAAAAAGTTATTGAAGTTCTCAGGCCTGAACTAATAGGAAACTCCTTTAAATTTTAAATTTTACATTTTACAGAGCAAAAGAATGTTTACATCATACACATGAATCTACATTAATATACACTTCTAATCCCTTTGTATATTCACTTCTGTGTTTGATGTGCCAGAAAATGGTTGACAGGCAGAATAGGTGGACACAGCTCATTGCAAACCCTTTTTTTTTGTTACAAATTTTGGTCTCCTTGTACTTCCACTTATCAACAATAAATATGCATTGTATTGAATTATATTAATTTCTGTTGCAACTTACATTAAAATTTTCCATAATGTATTAATACCAAATTCATATTTGTAATATATCAAATCTTAACTTGTAGCACATGGTTTTTAATGTATATGTATGACAAACTGATGATTCTTCCCAAAACATGAATTCTTTGACCTAATTATAGAACTCAAAACTTTAAATTAGCTAAGAAACAATACAGGCACTTATTTCAGTCTCAATGATAGTCATAATAATAAAAGTCTCGAGGCAGATTGCTACTAGACACAACATATTTCCTCTTTCTTTCTTCCCATCCCTGTCTTTTATTTCTTAAATTTTAACTTTATTAACATCTACTTTAACTGTTAATGGAGAAAAATAAATATATATTTGTCCTGATCAAACTTACAGCAAACCACTTTCGCAATACTAAGTACATACCATGTGTCCAAAACATTGTAACCTCACAAAGAAATTACCAATCTCATAATTTATTTCTCATGTGAACAACAAAATAAAACTTACACTAAAATAAACAGCTTCAGCTTCTACAAAGAAAGGATGCAAAAAAAAGAAACATTGCTGGTGGTCAAACCATGTCCATTTTGGAAATGCTACATTTTAATATAAATGAGATTGATATCTTCCAGCATCAGATTCTCAATTAATGACCTAAAAATTCTCACACTCAGAATAGATTAATTAAAAGACACAGGAAACGGTAACATATACAAAAATTGTCTTGTCAGTAGTGTAGTGTGGGAGTCAACCGCCCAGAAAGAAGGAAAATTTCGCAGCGGCCTTATTTTGGTATTTCAAATTAAAAGATTAAAATATACAGTATTTCTAAAGTTTTTTTGGCATGAACAATCATCAGTATTGTGTATTGTACCGGTTACGAATAAAATGTTGTGTGTATATGTTTTACAATATAATAATCACTTAACATTCATTTAAATATGTCACAGAATAAGTAATGAAAGATTCCATGCTCATTTCAATCGGTTCGAATTGCAGGTGCAACAAAAACAAGAAATTAATTGGTTAAAATTTTTACAAGATTATTTATTATGAAAGTTTGCTGCCCTCTAAAAGTGCCACACCTGCCTCCCCTACTACCCTACGCCTCTGATTTTTGGTATCTCAAGACATCTTTAAAACAGAAATAGGTATGCTGCTCAAAAAGAGAGATTCATGTGATATATTATATGCTTACATGTTCTTGAGACATCTTTTCGCTAAATGCATGAGCACGGGGGGGGGGGGGGGTATTTTGACGAAAAGAGATTTATATCATACCTGTACCTCATTTCTGGACATAAAATAGTTTCTATTATACAGTAGCAAACTTTTCTAATGACCACATTTTGTCAAAAACACACTGGTTGCTACCATTTATCCTTAATTCAAGTAATGTTAGTAAAGTAGTAGAAGAAGGTATTCCAGGCTCAAAAAAACATGCACGTCTAATAATGAATTACTAAGATCTCCTTCTTTAACATTCTACCTTCTTTAAAAAAGAAATTAATATAAGAGTTCATAAGTCTAAACAAAATTATCACCAATTAATAACATAGTGATATAAAACCTAGAACACTAACAAATAATCTTTACATTTCAGAATAAAGTATTAACTGTTCTAAATAACACAAAATTGTCCACGCACCTCGTGAGCTTCTTTTTGGTGAGATTTTGTTTCTTTGGTTTCAATTTTATAGCTAAGTAACTCACTTCTATTCTTTTAGCACTCAACAAAACAAAACATGCAAGTCAGTATATTTTAACAATAGGAATGTGAAGACCATGAAAAGGCTAGGATGAAACAGACAACTGTGGAACAAAAGAATACATACATACTGTATTTCAAATCAGGGATCATCATTTTGAACAAAAGTGGACACAGGTAGAACGCATATGATTCAACAGTTTCTCTGCAGCAATCACATCTAATTACTACCACAGTGTCACCAATTGAAACAAAACTTTCTAAACTATCATACATAATTAAACATTTTTTAGGCAAAACATCCATTCTTAGTGTATTCTTGCAGATTTCAAATATTTCCTTTTCTGTCAATAACTCAAGTTGCTCTCGGTCCCAAAAGCATTTCTGGAAAGAAAGTGGATTATCCATTGTGAACTGTGAAACCACACGCCTTAAAGGAATTCTTTCACCTGGCCCTTATTCTAAATTCATTCCCTCCAATGTGTTTGCAATGGATGTGCAAAATCCTTCATCATACAAGGATTCTAAGACACTTACGCTGTCAAATCTTATCAGACGGTCATAAGAGTACAAAGCAACCTCCTCTATCCCTTTGGATACATGTCTCTGCATTCCTTATCGCCTCTGTGCAGCCAAAATTCTCTCCTGAATATGCAAAAGCAATTTAAAATTTTGACAAGAGATGAAAACTTTTTCAGATTCAATGTATCAGAAATGTTTTTGGCAAAATCAATAACAACTTCCCAATAGAGCTTATCTGTTTTTAATAAAATTCTACATACAGAAATCATTTTACAACTCTGATGACATTAGTGTCCTCTCAGATGAGTCTGCAAAAAATGACTGGATAATATTATAAATTTTTATTAAGGAATCTGGCGTAAGTAGAAAAACAATGGAAGACAACATTGATAGCAAGACATGCCATCAAATGGTATTTCATGTATTGCATACTGCAATAAAGAGAGTACAAACAGTTTCTCACCATTGTATATAAAACTGATCAAGTAACGCACAAATTCACTTACAAAAGATACAATGTGCATTAAATCCAAGCCATGGGCTTTTTCCATTATCTGAAAGAGGGAATTGCAGAGTTTCAAAATAACTTTTCCGATTGGTTCTGTAAATTTCATCAATAGTCTTCTCAATGTAAATTTTTCTTATTCATTTAGCAATGATTGCAAGTGTTCAAAACCATGTATTTGAGTAATATTGCCATGGGAAAGAAGAACTGCATGATTCTGGTTCATGGCTTCCTCTTCAGGTAGTATCGATGCAAAATATTCATCAGCGGTGTTGATGTGTTTAATATTTCGTATTATCAAACCTTTTCCTTCAAGTGTACCTCTCAGTGTTGTTGCACACTTCACAGATGTACATAACATTCTCTTCCATTCGCTTCCCAAACTGTTCTCATGGTTTTGAATGACATTATCCTGTGATTTCTCGATAATGGAACGAGCAGTTGTGAAGTGAACTGTAACATGACAGAAAAGGAGAAGAGATGCAGAGAACTGAGCAACATCCAGGTTACTGAACTGTCCCTCTTTGTCTTTATGAATCATTCTATTGACAATGCGTATGCCGTTCATTACTCGAGCACCACCTTTTAAAAGCTTAACAGCTGACGTGGTAGTCTTTCCCAAAACTTTGCCTGACTGCGCCATGCGGACTGTCACAGATGTAGCTGCAGTGGCGCCTAAACTCAGAGCGCTACCTGCGATGGAAATGTAGCAGCTTCGTGCTTCCTTGTCTCTCAATCCAATATCCTGTTTGTGCTTCTTTCGATCGTACAGCTTTGTTGATGAGCGATAAGTGGAATAGACAGATACACCACCAGCAGCCCATGCTGACGCTGCAATTAAAGGGGCGGCCACAGGAAAAGCAAGCGAGGCAATTGTCACGACACTGGCTCCCAAACCAACGCCTGTGCTAACAACATCCAAGGCATTGTGAACTTTTTTTGATGTTTTAGTTGCTGGTGACAGTCCAAAGTCAATTGCAGCATTCCCATGGGAATTGTACTTATATTTTCCATCCTTGGGATAACAGTATTCATGCACAGGTAGTTTGTTGCTTTCCAAAAAGTCTTTCCAGTTTCCATACACCCTACAGCTTATGTCAATAAAAGAAGCATTTATACCTGTATCATCTTTTGGTACCCTGAAAACTGGCCATGACTCTATGTTCTCCCCATCTTTGGTACCTACAACGAAGATAAACACCATATAAACAGTTTTACTGGTGTCTTCAAATTTACACATACTTTCCTTAATTATCACCTCACACATTTTATCAACATGGCGTTCTACTTCTTCATTATCGGTGACACACAAGCCAAACAAGAGCATTCTAATTTTGTTTTTTAAAACAACTGTTTCACCTTCCTCATATGCATCCCAATCCACATCCGACAGGTTGTAACACATTTCCTCTTGAAAAGCAACTGCAGTATGCTTCCAGGTTTGTGGAGCTGATGTCATTGTGAGGCAAAAGATGTCTTCTAAAACTGAAACTAAAACATTTCTGGAATCAAAGAATGCTACGAAAAGTTTCTGGAAGAACTAATTAACAAATATTATTTTTAGACATGTGTTTCAAGTATTAGATTACTTTGAAAATACTGCAATAGCAATTACACACTTTTATTTACTTTGTTATACATGTTTGTTTTCATCATCAGTCATGAAATTTCAATTAACCAACTTGCCCTAAATAATTACAACCTGTATAACTCACAAGACACCTAATAACTGAATACTCTTAAACATGTATCACACAATCAAATTGAAATTTCAGCTTTAAAACTTTCCTTGCCGAGCACTGATCAATGACCAGGCACGTAGCCAGGGGAGGGGCTCGAGGGGCTGAAGCCCTCCCCAAAGTTTTTTTTTTCATTTATTCATTATTTATTAGTTTAAATTTATCCAAATATATCGACATGAAAAGTAGACAGACAGATTTACTTCAAATGAAGAATTTTTTCCAAGTTTCCAGGTACGTCTTCCAGGCCTCGCTTCCATCCATGAAATGAACAAGTTGGAAAATTTAGTTCCATACTTTGATATCAGAACATCACTCTCTGCAGTAAAAGCTGAGTATGAGCTATGGTGTAAAAGCTTCCACCATAGATGCTAACCTCGAGGTGCTGAAAGTCTTAGAGAACTGTGATCCAGTATATTTACTTACTATTAGAGACTTACTATCTTAGCTACCTAGCCAGTAACAACTGCTAGTGTGGAGAAGTCATTTTCTACAATGAAGAGAGTAAAAAGTTTTATACATAGTGTAATGCATGATAACAGACTCGGTGCACTAGCCATTATTTCAATTCATAGGGATATCACTGCGGACAAAATGATTGACAGTATGGCTGGAAAGAACATCAGAAAATTGCTTTTGTAGTTGACACCTCCTATAGTTTGGATTATTGGAGTAGAAAATAATAAATTAAATATTGTGTTTAAACTTTCGAAATAATGTTATGTGGAAATAATGTTTAAATATGTTTAAAATCATATTGGTGTTTCATTTTTAAGAGCATCTCTTTTAAACAAACCCGATAAAGATATAATAAATCTCGTACTATCCCTTTTTTAAATTTTGGAAGCCCCTCCCGAGAAATAATCCTGGCTACGGCCCTGTCAATGACAAAATGAGGAAATGTTATTTAACATCCCATTTATGTTCTAAGTTTATCTGACTAGTGAGCATCCCGGGAGTCTCGTGGTATTTTGATTTTATAAGTATCCAGTTCATAGATGCTACGCAAAACCTTTATGATACTAAAATTACAAAAGGCATTCGAAGCTGTCTCAATGTATCGGATCTGGATTCAAAATCGCCACACAACAAATTTATGATAGAATTATAGAAAAGATCGACAAAATCTCAATGGTTCTTAATGACCTATAAATAAACCACGGCATCGTGAAATAAACCCACGTGTGCCACCGAGAATGCCATCTATCCACCTGTTCGAGAAACTGCCGACTCCCCTCTCCAATGCTCTCAAATACATCTGTATTGTTATTGTCATTACTCTAGTCTCCAGTGCACCTGTTTTGTTATTGTCGTTTAAATGTTCACTTTTCTCCCTCTATTCACATTGCACATTTACTTTAATCATAGACTAAGGATACATCTTTACTCTATGCTTTAATATAATTCGTTAGTGCAGGAAATGAAGAAAATTAAAGGCCCTCGGGCTAGAAATAGCACCCTCTCTCATATTCGTATTGCTCGCGGAAGTTCATATGCAAGTTCTTTCAGTGTATGTCATGTACAGTAATTACGTGGATTCATCCATGGTAATACTGGATAATAGCTGGCTGACCACCATAATCGGTGAAGTTAAAATATTCGTAAAATTTTTCAAAAACATCCTTTTAATGATAAACGTTGAAGCCCAGCTATTGGTGACAATTCGGTAAAAACCGACAAATGCATTTAAACGAAATCAAAATTTATTATAAAAGGTAAAATTGGGACAATCATCCCCCCACCAAAAAAAAAAAGTTTTGCTTAAGCCCATTAAGTGTCATGAAACGCAGCGGTATAAGCCTCGCTACTGATGTCGGCCGAACTTTAATAATATTAATAATAATAACAACAACAACTTTACTTCCATAAATGCTTATTTCTTTATAACGAAAGCTGGTGGAAAATTATAGGTAATACAAATACTACAATAATACAAACTAACACCAATACCTACTGTACGTGGGTCCAGAAAAGTGATCGACACTATGTTAGGGAATTGGGACAATTTTGGTCATAACAATTTTCTTATTTTAGAGAAAATAGTAATTTCACTTCGAACACACGAAAATACTTACTTTATTTCCGTAAATCAAACATATCGTCTTCTTACGTGCAACCATGCAACCTGCGCAAGACATTTAACTTCGCCTCTCCCTCTGTGGTGTACGTGATGTATACTGCGATTTTTCTAGGAAGAGCTCTCAACAGAACTCAAATCCCATCTTCGCGATGGAATATGTCATGGCATTTCGCGTCTTTTCTCAGTCTTGCCGGTAGAAGTCGCATGATCGCAAGCACTGCTTCATACGGTCGCGATCGTGCGAAATCTAGCGGAACGACTGTGAATAATGCCGTGACATATTCCATCGCGAAGATGGGATTTGAGTTATCTTGAGAGCTCTTCCTACAAAAATCGCAGTATATAATATCGTTCACGTGTTTCTCGGGAGAGGAAAGTGCGGGGCCACGAATGTCTACGAAGACACCCGAGCGGAGTTGAGTCGACTGATATTTTAATTAACTATTTTACGTGTTTAAATAATTATATGTTTTACTTGCAAAATATATTTATTAGTATCCGAGAAAATTTTTACTTTTGGTAAGTTTATTGTCTATCACTCCAAAATAAATTAAGAATAGCCAAATATTTTTTAATTCTAAAAGTAATGACCTAAGGCAAAAATACTACCATAATTATATTAATCTACAATCTCTTAACAAGTTCCTACATTATTACTTTAATTGATTGAAAATTGTGAAAGTTGGAACTTTTTAGATATGGGATAATGTAAGGAAAATTAATTACCGGGAATGTGAAAAAGAAAATTTAAGATAGTGCATTTACAGTTTATTAATCAAATTTTTCTTTAAAATTGCCCAGAAGCACACTGAAATGTACCAACAATGTCTCGCCATAAATTATTACGAGATCGTGCCGTTTTAACTGACATCATTTTACCTTAGGACTTATATTTGTGACCCGTTCCGAATTTATAGAAAACTATGGGCGCCAGGAACAGGTTACGATAATTGATAATTAAAACCAATGCTTCCACAGCTAATCTTAACGAATGGATAAATGTCCGGCTAGCTGGGTCAATGGGTCACGTAATGGATAATCGCTATCGCCTAGATAGCCGATTATTTGATCTGCCAACTATACATTATGGCGAGGAATCTGAAAGGAAATATTTAAATATACCTCTAACTACTTATCAGTTGTGATTGACTGAAAATCATCTTTTCATTTCCAAAGAAAATTTAACAATTTATTGACTTGTGAACAATTATTCTGCCTTTAGGTCATGACCTCGTTTAAAAGAAAACCTGTGTACTGCAGTACTTATCTAAACGTGATCTTGACCGACAGCGCCCCGCAGTATCTTCTCACTTGAATGCTGATAATCCCAAGTCCAGCTTCTCTCTTCTAATCTTGCGACGCTGCCGACGAATCCAGCCCTCACTGCCTAGAATATCTACCGATTCTTACTTAATATTCTAGTTCTCCCCAACTACGTGGTAAAACATTAAAGTCCAAAACCGCAATATAAAAAAACTTTCGAAGTCCTAAGCGAATTTAACTGCTGCACATCAACTTTCAGAGTCCGAAAACTATTGATTCTCACGTCAAACTTACAAGTCCCACTCCCCTAATAAACTCGCGAGCGATCTGTACCACCCGACGGCCTCCATCAGAATGTCATTTACTCCTCCGTTTTTAGCCCTCAACGCCTCGGTATCCATCCTTCATTCTTATTTTTTAAACAAAACGACAAACTTCGACAGTCTATTCTCAGGAGTTGACAGTCTATTCTCCCTTAGCCAATCCATCCATTTCTTACCAAATCAAGTAGCCACGCTCTCGATAGTCATTCCTTTCTAGACCAATCCCAAATTATCTCATATTTCTATCTAGCCAGCGCCCCCACCTATTCAAGGCCTGAATGCAGTTTATTGACCATGCCAACCACTACGCCGGCGTTGCTAAGGCTGTGTATTGCCATTTGCAGGCCCTTTTAACCCAACCCATTTACACCAAATGTTACTGTCAAAATATATAATATATTGGTATATCACAATACATTGAATCTTCAACATATTTTTTCTTTACTTCTTTTATTGTCTTGACAAACCTTTTCTTCTTTTATTGACTTGGGTTTCTTAAGCCCTTTTAAAGTCTGTTTGCAATGCCATTTCACTTTTGTGGAGATGACGTTTGTCTCTCATAATATCTTTATTTTCTTAGGAGATGTCACTTTGATTCCCGAAGCATGCTCTTTGACTCTTTCACTGGCCTCACATCCCATTTGCATTGTATACATTTTCAAAAAATATTTAATACGCCTGTAACAAGTAATGTACTTCAGCTTCCGGGTCAATGACCCCCATCTCGATCAGGTTTTTGTCCAGTTTCCCTGATCCATTGAGCAAATGCTGAGATGGCCCCTTGTTTTGCTTCTGGACGTAAATGTAGCTTCACTGTGCGCACGTTTTGCTGAGCACTCCTTTTGCTTGTAGTTCATTTACAGTTAAAATTGATTTTCTCTTACTCGGGAAACAACATTTTTCAAATATCTTTATTTTTCTAAAATAATTATTTTCTAAATTCTTTTTTTGTATTCAGGCCCTCAAGAAAATGTGCGCAGATAAATTTCTTTCCCTACACGTCATATACAGTTGTTACTGTTTTTTTGACAAATAAATAAATACATATTGAACTGGGACACTTCTGATCAGGGACCGAAAAGGTATTGAATACCGGTAAAAATACCGTTAAAATACCGGTATTTTTTCATACCGGTATAAAATACCTTTATTCTTTTATACTAGTAAAATACCTTTATAGGACGTCTATACCGGTATGGACGTCCATAAAGGTTATACCGGTATTATACCGGTATTTTCAATGGAAATACTGCCGCGTGCCCCACACACGCGCCACAAACACGCGCGCGCGCCACAAACGCTTGCCACACACGCGCTCGCGGCAAACCCACGCACGCGCTAACCACACGCGCGCGCCAAACGCACGCGCGCGCCCACACACGCGCGCGCCAAACACGCGCCCCAAACACATGCGCGCGCCAAACACGCGTGCGCGTCAAACACGCGCGCGCCCACGAACGCGCGCGCCGAACAAACGCGCGCGCCTAACACACGCTTGCACCAATTACACGCGCGCTACACACTCATGCGCTATACGCTCACGCTCTATACACTCACGCGCTATATACACACGCTCTCTTTCTCTTTCTCTCTTTCGTTCTCTTTCGATTTCTTTCTCTCTGTCTTTTTCTTTCTCTCTCTCTCTCTCTCTCTCTCACACACACACACACACACACACACACTCTCACAGTACACATTCGGCAAAGCGTTTGTTGGGGCCTACGGTCAAACATCCTTCTCTCATATTTCAATTCTACTCACTGCGAAAAGAAATTAATAGCCTGGAGTATATAGGTCGAGTGCGTTATCCTCTGCCGAACCGGAGACGCTCATGGGTCGAAACGCTGACCTCCGGAAACTGCCTACCCAACGGCACAGCTTTTACAAAGGGAAACTGATTCCGAGAATCGGAATGCGCCAAGGAACGTTGCATGAAGTCTTATCAACCGATGTCAGATTTCTATCGCCTTCGTTCTTTCACAACAGATGTCGAAGGTCATATCCTGGCAGAGGCCGCAGATCCGACCACGCGCGCTCCGCAAACGCGCGTTCGCTCCCCAAACGAGCGTTCGCGTCCCCACACGCGCGTTCGCGTATGCACACGCGCGTTCGCTCCCCCAAACACGCCTTCGCGTGCCCAGACTATTATAATAATTCGTTCTCAACCAACAACAGAACTCGACCTAGGTTGAATGTCTGGTGACGAAAATATGCCAACGTTGAGACTCGAACCCTAGGACCCCCGGTCAGAAACTCTGCGGAGTCCATAATTGTTCCTCTGAGCCATCTCAGCGTAAAAAATCAGAACGTTTCCTCTCCGAAACCTGTATGATTATACTGAAATACCGGTATTTTCTCATGAAAATACCGGTATTTTCATAAGAAAATGCCGGTAAAATACCTCTAAATAGAGGTATTTTACCGGTATAGACGTCGAATAAAGGTAAAATACCTCTAAAAATACCGGTATTTGACGTCTTATACCGGTATTTTTAAGGTATTTTGAATAAAGGTATAATAGAGGTAAAGGTATTTCTATACCGGTATAAATACCTTTACCGCTATTATTTCGGTATTCAGTCCCTGCTTCTGATGTCAGCAATTTCAATATTTTTTCCGGAAAGAAATGTTTCTTTTGGGCACTTGCTCCACACAAAACTATGCAAACTTTCATTAGCATTCTGTGTTTTCCCATATACACATTCCAGTAATTCATTTTTGCAAGCCTCTGATACATAGGAATTATTTTACAAATAACACTGGGAGACTACAGTTTTCATGTTGTT
Organism: Acheta domesticus; assembly: GCA_031308135.1. Lineage (NCBI taxonomy): Eukaryota > Metazoa > Arthropoda > Insecta > Orthoptera > Gryllidae > Acheta > Acheta domesticus. The sequence goes on from JAHLJT010005437.1 coordinate 68,116,888, forward strand.
TTTGCCATGTTTTGAAATTTCATTCCCATGAGCTCGATTGTAGAAGCACCATGAATTTTCTTCTTTAGGGCATTTAAAATGCTATGTCTTCAAGTCTGCTGGCATTGCATGGTATAAGGTGGCAAGTATTGCAGACTTCATCTTCTGCACATCTGGAATATTCTTCTGGATGGCATTGCGATAATTTGCTAAGACAAATAATTATGTCATCCTTTAAATTGACTTGCTTTTTACCAAGTGTAACACCCTTCACTTTCTATTCTTGGATTATTTTTGTAAGCCTGTTTTAAATCTTTACATCACATGTTTTATACATTCTTCTTTTCTAATAATAAAGTTGTCTCCATAGATGTTTAGTTTCAGATGGTGATTGAAAGTCATTGCATCACCATCCGACAGTACTGTTGTATATCTAAAATGATGAGACAGGACCCTCTTCCACAATACCTCACTTGCAGCTACATCCATTGCATTTGAAGATCCATTAAAAATTACTAATTATAAATTTCTTTCCATTTTTTATGTTCACAGCTTTTTTCTCATAATTTGCTCTTGTTCTTTTCACAAGTTCCACAGTATTTTGACAAAACATGAAAATCAGCCACAAGACCAGTCAAGATATCGATAACAATTCCCATTACATAACGAGATGTAGTGCCTCGTTTATGCCATGTTCCATCGTACAATACTAATAAATTTATAACTTCATCACTGACTGAATCTAGAACATCTATGTAAGCTTCATGTATGGCTGCATATAAAAGCTTCGAAATTTCCTCTTATTTTTGCATTCTTTTTAATACCAGAGAGAACATGAGAATTGTAAGTTGAAACATTAATTCATGGTAAACCAATTACTATTGAAACTGCTCTATTGCTGAATGGCCCCTGCCTATTTGCAAAGAAGCATCCACAATTTTCCTATTCACTTCATGTGGTGGCCAACTACAAGATGATGTTACAGGCAGGGGCGGTTCTTTATAAGGTTCACAGGTTCTCGCAACACCCAAAAAATTGAGAGAAAATAGAATATACACTTCGTTATTACAATATCATTAATAGTATGATTTTTTTCTGCTTCTTTGTACAATTTTCACACCAGTATTACATTCACGAACCGATGTGTCTACATGGCTGTTCACGTTCTCGAAACAACACCTTGCTCAGACTTCGTTTCATAAGGATCATGGTTACCACGTGACTTTGCTTCTGTGTTATCATAGGGCGCTTTATCGTATCATGTTCACACTTACGCCGTGAACTCCACTTGGCGCAGCACTCGGGCATCACGCCATCCTACTTGAGACGAAGTCTCCGGCGCGCTGTCAGTAAAACAGTGTCCTCGATACGTTACTCCGAAACACAAGTTTTGCTTCTGATGTGGATGGTGGAGGCCGTCTTAAAATCAGTGTAAAAATGTCTTTTACATCTCGGGTTCAAATAGTAGTAATGGTGTCTGTGCATCCTGGTATTCAATTATTTCTCTAAAATGAACAAAATTGTTAATCTTATTGGAAAAAAAGTTTAGCTACGATGATATTCTTGAAATCACGAATGAAATTATCACTTGGTCCGGATCAGCCTGTTCTGAAAATTGAAACAACTGTGAAATCAGCAAAACGAGTTTCGTCGACGATTCAGCCCTAACATTTATTCGACATATAAGCTGAGCGATCATTTTCAACAATGAAGCGGATAAAAACATTTCTTAGAAATATAATGACAACCGAGCGATTGTGCGCCCTAACAATGCTGTCAATAGAGAAGCAACTTATCCGTTAAACCAGTAACTTCAATGAATTAGGGATGAAGAAATTTGTGCATCGGCAATTGGATTTCAATTCAAATAAACAAGGTTAGTTTATGATTTCCACATTTCTAGGTAGATTAATTAAATAAATGATAAATGTTTCTTTCTGATAGTTGCTTAATGAAACTTGTAACATTGAGGCCATGTAAAGAAGCGTAAGCGTCAAAATTAATTAAGAGCAATAAGCGGCAAATTAAGCTTTATTTGAAGATTAGTTATTAATGTTATAAATAGTATTAATTTTTTTCACAAGCTGGCCAAGTCACTGCTATAGCATAATAGACAGCGTGCTCCTTGACCGCAGAAAAGCAGCCGGCCAAAGTCCACATATCAGTCGTGTATATTGCAAGGAATGCGATAAGCCGGACGTGCTGCGTGGGCCGACCTATCGCCGGCAACGGATGCTGCGCTGACCTCGGCTCGATTTCGGAGCGGCTGCGTTGCCTCGCTCTCACGGCGCACGTGGGGGCACACACACGTGGGGGCGCGTCCGACAAAAGTTTATAACCAGTTTCTTGGAATGGAAACGATAATTTTTCATGTCATTCCTTCTTTATAGTAGTTTTTAGTTTTTACTTTCGTTTAAAATTATTCGTCAAAAATCCAAATATTTTAAAATATATTTGAAATTTAAGATGAGATGTTCTTAAACAATTTAAATAGTAACTGTGTCTGTTATTCAATAATTGTGCTCATTAATCGGGAAATATTGGAAAGACCAACCTTACTTCCATTGCGTATGCAACACCCTTAAATTTAACTCACCCATCGCCACTGGTTACAGGTACACGATGGCTATTTGAAATTTTATTTAACAATTGTTCACAATTATTACACTTGTTCACTAACTGAAGAGTAAATTACATTGATTGTTGTACTTCAATGCACACATTTTAGGATCAACAGACAGCACTCACACATGTCCTTTCAGTAAATGTTCCCAAGCACACTTGTGAAGTAACATGTAAGTGCAATTCTCTTCTTCAGATATTTCACTGTTCAGCAGGAAAAACATCAGTGAACTTGGAAAGAATGTTCGCACTGGCTGATGGCTTGACCGGTGAGATTTTGGCATCACAAACAACGCTTGACATCTGATACCAGAGGCGTATCTAGGGTATGGCAGACATGGCTCGTGCCACGGGCGCCACTCTCAAGGGGCGCTATTTAACTTTCGTCATTCTCGGAAAAAAGTTTAATTATTTTTCAATAAAGAAATTAAACTTTACACAAAAGATAAAATAAAATAAACGTTTTAAACAATCTAGCCATGTTCATCAACTGTGATAATCACTCCACTAACTTGGATGGCGTACTCGTACACGCAGCAAACCTAGAAGTATTAATGACCCCATTTTTCGGACCTCTTGAACATGGGTTCTTTTCAGCATCTACAATTCGCTGGGAACAGTAGAAACTAGTAGTGCTACCGAATAGCACAGACTTTCCCGTATTAGTTTTCTATTTCCTTTAATCTCGGCTAGCTATTCGGCCTTGCCACATACTCTTGCCAGCTGCCATATGTCGCCGCCCGAAGTATATATTTTTGACATTTTCTTACCATGCCAATTTCGCAATAGTAGAACAAAAATATTATTTTAAGAATATTAAAGAACAGTAAAGCCTCGTCCTAATGACAGTTTTCTTTAAAAAATTGGAAAATAAAATTGCCTATGTTTGACACAAAATTTCGCAAAAATACTCATGTGTTTGAAAAATTGAACGTGACATTATTTGACAATGTTTTTATGAACACATTTTATTAACCCATTAAGTCCCAAATTATTTTTACTACAGTTTTTTTAGTGAAATTCAAAAAAGTATCATAATTAAGTGCTAGTTATTTAATTTTATCGAAATTTATTCAAATTATTAATTTGGGTAGGTGTGGAGGACTGTCCTCATATAAGGACGCTGGGACTTGGTATGAAGTTTTCCGCAATAATAAAAATAAGTCTTCATAACAAATGTTTATGCCCACTGGATTCGAATTTTTTAGTAACTACTATTTGAAATTTAAAACAAAAATAAAATAAAATAATTAAACAACATAAATACATAAGTTATTGTAATGTATCAACAAACCAAACACGATTACACTAGAAAAATATTTTCAATTGATAATTGAACAGACTTCTACTACTAACATATTTGCGAAAATGATTTTGTACTTAGCTAAGATTATAGTACAAAAGTAATTTCAGAAAAATCTACTTTACTTTCTGAAGTGGAATAGACCAAAACATTCCACACAGAGAGTAATATTGCATTTAGCAAAATACTTGCGAGGCTTGTTTATTATGCATGATGGCTGCTGATATTCTGCATAAGCAATCCTCGTGATAATGAGACTTTTTCTGTCGAATTTTACGTTAGGCAGCACGCTTGCTGGAGAAGACAAAACTGATACTTTCTTGCAGATTCTTGGAACATTTATAGAGCGACTTTTATAAAGCTGCCTCTCAAGGTCAAACGATGAAAACTTCACGATGAAAACTATCCCGGCATTTCGCGTCTTTCTCAGTCATGCCGCTAGATGTTGCATGATCAAGCAGTGCTTGATACGGTTGCGATCATGCGACATCTAGTGGAACGACCGAGAAAACCGCGAAATGATGCGATGTATTTCATCGTGAAGACGGGCCTGGAGTGGCAGCTTTATAAAAATCGCGTCTTTCTCGGTCGCGCCGGTAGATGTCGCATGACCAAGCAGTGCATGATCAAGCAGTCGCATGGTCAATCATGCGACATCTAGCGGCACGGTCATTCATCGAAAAAAAAACAACAAAAAAAAAACAACAAAAAACAAAAAAACAAAAAAAAAACATGAAATGAAATTCAAACTCTTTCACAAGTTTTTAACTTCACGACAAAATTGTATAACGTAAAGTCCCAGCGTCCTCATAATTATGAGGACGACACTAAAATATCAACATCTCGAAAACATTGAATCATATAACTGCACAATTTTATATTTTTCGTAAAGTATGAGCACACACTAAAACTACGTAGTGAGTTTAGCAACTCACCGAAATTTAGAAAAATAGATATAATCAAATTTTTTATCAACACAAACAAAGAATAAAATGCACTAACTTAGGAAGCTAAAAAAACTACAAGAATATAAATCTGAGCGATAACAAGCGTTTATATCTATTGAATGAACCTTTGCGGTATTGCCAAACAACAATGTGATGGTGAACACAATTTATAATGTAATCAAATAATGAAAAAAATCACTGTTCTCAAACGAGGACGCTGGTACTTAATGGGTTAAGAAAAAATTTATCTGCATAATTGTAATTGTCGGAAAACGCCGATTTTTTTTTCAATTTCCAAAAAAACAGAGTTTTCAACCAAAATTAGACCTGCGCCATTTTCTTACATAACCTGAAGACTATCCAACAATAAATGTTAGTCAATTGATGGCGTCATTATTTTGAAAATGTCCCAGGGGCTTCGTATAAAGTATTCCCTCTAAATTAAAATATCGGTTTCAAATTCAAGGGGAAAATCGCCTCACCGGTTTAGTCGCGTGTTGTTCACAAACAGACGGACGGACAAACGTTTTGCTTTCAATTTGTTTTCCGTTAACAAGGACCCACAAAACAGGGATTCAGGCTGCACCACGTGTTAGGGGATTTTTTCTTAATTTAGCAACTGGATTTATCCACTTTTTCGTTATCAGGGCACGGTAATGATTTTTTTCTGACGAAAATCTGCCGTTTTTGCGCACGGCATTACATAACTTTTCCAGTACCGTATATACGTACGTATACGGGAAAGTAAAATGCCATGCCTGTGGTTCTTATGTCGAATCTTTATCAGAAAGACATCAGCACTGGTAGAAGCTGTGAAACATCTTCGACCAAATCATTGAAGTTCTCCAAAACTTTACTGATAATTAGACCTCGGATTTTAGGACAAAACCCTATTTAGTTACTTTAGGATGTTGTGAAAATTAATTGCAGATGTTTACAAATCCTGATAAAATAGATCTTCTGAAAGCATCTTATAGTGACTAAAATGTTCTAAACGGGCACTTGATGTTAATTTAATATACACCAAGTAATTTTCAAGAATGACCACCAGTGCCGTGTTAACGCACGAGCCCGAAGGATCCGGGCCTAAGACCCCAATGTTCAAGGGCCCCAGATAGTTCTTAAAAATATTTAACACTTAGGTTTCAAAAAATAAAATAATTCTTATGTAGGTCCAGTAATTTTTAGGCAGACACAATATTAATATAATATGGACCTACATAAGAATTATAATCATTAAAAAGGCAGTCTCTGACTAATATAATTAATATTACTCAAAAAAACAACAACATAAAATGTGATGTATGATTAAACTATACGCAAAAAACGGGTATAACGGAGTGATGTGTCACGCATCGTTGGATAATATATGAAATGCTGCTGGTTGATCTTTTTAATTTTATATTGTACAATTCAATAAAAAATTAAAGTATTTAATTTGTAGTCTTTTTTAATGTAATTATAAGTCTGTTATTCTTACATAAATGTTTAAATTTTTGTTTGAATAATCTTAAATTGAGACACCAAGATATACTTTCAAAATATTAAACAAATATAAAATACAATGTGAATTGATAGGATTATTTTATATTTCAGCATCGAAATACGGAGGGATCGGTGAAAGTAAGAATAGGGCCCCCCAAATTAACCTAGGTCCAAGGGCCCCCAATGCTGGTAAAATACGACTCTGTTGACCACATTTTAATTGCCAATTTTCTTTAATATGTTTAACGGAAAAGCAAATCCCGAATTTCCCAAAGTGTAGTATTATCTGATCGAATACGCAATTGACTACGCACTGAAATCTCTCATCCAACACACCGAACATGAGCTCTCAAGGCAACATAAAAGGGATGTTTCAGGCTCCTCTCTGGCCAGTAATTTTTAAGCAATTGCACCCATTCCTGGGCCAGCTGCGCTGCTGACAAATTGAGGATTATCGCCGCGGCGCGTCGTTTTCGTAATCCAGGGGAGGAATGGCATAGGTCGGGCAAAAACCTACTATTGGAAAGGAGCTTACAAAACACAGGTCAGTGGTTAAATGGGTCGTAAAGTACAACGTTTATTGTTTGAGGAGGAAGGGGAGTGAAGAAGTTCTAGAAGTGGGCGTGAGAAAAGTGCTTAAATTTGTTTGCTCTTATAAATCTGTCAGTGGAAAGTTCATTTTCAGCTTTCAAAAATGATTTTAACACATAAAAGACAGCCTTACAGTAGTAATTTTTGAGAAAGTATTGATTATACGAGTATACTATACTGCTAATTCTGAAAGTGAATAAAATAGGTCCATCAAGCTGGCCCGCCCACCACAGCAGAATCAAACCAAACTACTACGTGCCAGAATTTTTAACTATCTTCTAACCGCAAAAACCATTTTTTTACCGTCCATCTTCACCGAAAAAATGGGTGACGAGCTACCTTGATATCAAGGTATCCCGTCCACCATAGCAGAATCCAACCAAGTCAGTACAACAATTTACAAATTACAAATACAATTACAAATTACAATTACAAATTTATTACCGCAAAACCATTTTTTCACTGCCCATCTTCACCGAAAAACTTGGGTGGCGGACTAGTTCGATATCAGCTTAACTCGCTCACCATGGCAGAATCAAACCACCTGAATTTTTAACTATTTTATTACAAATTTATTACCGCAAAAACAATTTTTACAGCTCATCTTCACACACACAAACCGGTCATGGGCGCGCCCACTTTCGCATATTCAAATGAATTTTAATTGTTTATTACCGATCATTTTCACCTCACATAACAGTGTTGCCTCTGTTCATATCAATATGGCCCGCTTACCACCGCAGAAGGAAACGAAACTAATTCTCTGTTCTCTCAACTCCCAAAATTAAAACAGTCATGTTTTTCGAGAGAAATTGTTTATGAAACTTTTTGAAAATAATCAGAATCTTATTTACACTAGTATGTACTCGTTAAAACAATTATCAACAACCCTAGTTTGAAGTATCCTGACAGGGGCGCAAATTCTATACTTGCCATGGGCACCTGAATACCTAGATACGCCTCTGTCTGATACTAAAAAAGTTTCTACTTCCTTAGCACTGGCATTTGCGACTACAATCTTCCTGCCGTTCTTTACAAAAGCTGCATTTTTATTACCTCTGCACTCTTTTGCACCGAAATAATTCTAACCTGAACTAGCCGACGGAAAATAACTTGAGAATATTAAATACTTATTAAAAACACCTACCAAAAACTATGTTACAGAAAAATTAAAATAAAGAAACTAATGTGAATAATAGTTTGGAATTCTTCGTTTAAAACGAAAGTTCGCAACAAATCTAATAAGCGATTGAAGTAAATAAGCGATTGATGTGCCGTGAGATATTCTATGGTGAAGACAGACCCATGGAATAAACACCGAAGTATAAAATTGCATTTGACGCAATTTTGTCGATGTCGGTGATGAATCGATAGCTGTAATTTCAAAAATAACGAACAATTGTAATGAAGCTCCCGATTGGATATCCTCGTCTGAAACGTCAAATGCACGAACTTATTATTGGAGTATTCTCCCACTGGCGGTGCCTTCCAAGGCCACCAGTGACAGCATACAAGGGAATCCCAGAATTGGGTCCACATGGCCGATTTCATATTGATTATCTCAATCTTGAGATAATCAATGCAACAAGAGAATAAAAAAGTATTGCCTATCAATTTGCCGAATTTAAATTTCCGAATCAGAAATTTTCCGAAAGTGAAATTCCGAATATACGTTTCAGAATACTAAAAATAATTAATTTTCTGAATCCTTTTAGTTCATGGAAATTTTATTGATAATTTTATTTTACATATGAAGTCTGGTTTATTGCGTCTTCTCTCTTCTTATGGCGTTTCAAGTTTTCTCTTTCAGGCAAAAGAACACCAGAAGGATCAAGCTGCAACTCCGTTCTCAATATTTGAGCTGGTTGAAGTTCTGGGCGATCTTCAGCAACACGCTTCAGGTTATATTTAATTGTTTCTGCTTCGGCCTCTTCTCTATTCGGAGAGTGTGAGTGTGAGGACGGATCATCTCCTTTTATACCGGTAACACTAAAATTTAGTAAATTTCCAATTGTAATAAGACATGCAGAGCATTCTTTTATTCCCAATTTCACTCTCTCTCAATAAACTTTTCCTTCTCGGGCACTTTTGGTTTTATAATATATGTACCCATGCATTAATAACCTGAGCCCTCCTTTTTTGGATTCCAAAGTTACAGGTTAGCTCGCTACAGCCTTTTATAATTACTGCAGAATTTATAAAACACGAATACATCTATAAAACAGCCAGTGGCGTGCATTCAACCCCCAGCAATGCTGGGGTAAACAAGAATGAGAATTGAATGAATTTTGAGGATTAAAGCTACATTAAACTGTATGTTACGTGATCAAAAACTTTGCATCTACCGCACACTGTACTGCGATCTTTCCGGCGGCCCACTGCGCCTCCACTGCTCTGACCCCAGCTCTGAAATCTTCGCTGGGGACGAGAGGTGCGTGCGCATCCAATTCAATGGGCCAGCGGCGGGCAGGGGTCGGGGAGCAGCCGCGGGCGATAGTGACCGAAAGTCAGCTAGCTGGGATTGGATGACGTATCTCTCCCTCCCACTGCTTCAAGGCCAGGCCTCGCCGGGCCCGCCGCGCTTGCGATCGCGATTACTCACAAGCCAGTGATACCACAATGCAAAATTATTTAAATTTGTATATTTTGTTAGTAAAAATTACGGTACCGTTGGTCGAGAATTTTATAACTTATAAAATGATTATGGGGCATATATTTCTCTCTCGCTGTAATGAGAGTGAACAACAATGTTCAGTAGAGATTTTATTAATTTTTCTGATGAAGACAGTCCTGACTCACACGTGATCAGAACATTAGAATCCTCGAATTTTGAATAGCACAGCATACTCTTCACAGAGAATGCTGTGTGCGTCGGTGTACGTGTCACCGATCTCTGTGTGCGTCGGTGTGCGTGGCATGGCAGTGCGTGATGCAGTGATAATCCATTGTAGTGTGTGGAACGTATTGTCGTGTTTACCCATGATTTCGCGAGGATTTGTAGTAACTTTGCAAATTGTAAAATTTTTTTTTTAATTCTAATGGGTATTTAGGAATACTTGTATGTAGTATGTCTTCCAGTGAATGTTCAGTTGATGATATTTTGAGGAGACTGTTTTCAATGAGACAGAAGCAGATAATTCAAAAAGATAGACCAATACCAACCTTGACATAATTACAGCAGGTAACAAAACAATTGGAGTACCGGGGTGGAGGAGGGAAGCTGGTTAGCCGCTAGCAGCTGGGGTATACAAAGCAATCATCGCACGCCCCTGAAAACAGCATACACTACGAAACGACTCATTTATTGACGGAATATATCTAGTAGTGGAAAAGGGGAAGCCAATTTCTACTTCGCAAATAGTTTTATAAAATTAGATAACATCTCTCATTTATTAGTAACTAATGTTGAAAAAGATTCTGTCCCTTCTTCAACACACACATTAATTCTATTTTTCAATAATTTGACGTTTGAGTCGTTGAGGGTGGGGGGGCACGCGTGGCCGAGGACACGTTTCAGCCACTGCTCCCCCCCCCCATGGCTAAAACGTCAAATAAAATAAATTATTTTCAAAACTTGTATCTTGGGTACAGGATTGTAAAAGACTGTTAAAAATGTTATACTGTTATACTGCTGTTATACTAATGTTATACTGTTAAAAACGCCAAATAAAATAAATTATTTTCAAAAATTGTATCTTGGGTACAGACTGTTAAAAATGTTATACGATGAAGCTTTTCATAGAAAAAAAATGTCAATCTTAAGCAGTCGGTGCTCGTCATTTAAAGCTGTAAGGCGGCCCACAATAAAAATTTAAAAATATATTTATAAAGGATTTGTTTATTAATAATGGGTTTCAGAGTAATATTGTGAAACAACACATCAACATTTCTTCTTTGTCAGTTCGATAACTGCCGTCCGTAACGCATGTGAAGCTGTTGACAGGGAAGAGAAAATCTTTGGTCTCCCACATCATTCCGCCAAAAGACCTGTATTAGGCCCGTCCCAGACTGCACCGAGGAATGTGTTACCAGAAATGTGCGACGAGAAATGTGGAAAATCGAAACAAGGGACACTTATCGACCACCACACACCTGAAAGAGTTTTCTCGTTCGCCTCTGCGGAGGCGAAAGAGTTCCCCGCTCGGGTCGGTCGGCGAGCGAGTTTTTTCGGACACTTTCCTACTCCATTACTTAGGCGTTCTCTGCCGCAGGAAAACACCAAATAGTGCGTAGAACTGAGTGAGGTTATACTATTTAGCAGTAAAAGATGTGATGAACCACCAGTTTTTAATTGTTTTCTTCAATTTTCTCTTCAAACGGAAATGAACAAGAAAAAACTTGTATGCAAGATATTCTTATTTGTACCCTCTCATAATGAGCAATATAAAAATGAACGTTTGAAGCAAAAAACTTGGAGTATTTTGAAAGAATCGAATTAATTCATTACTTTTTTTAATTTGTATTTATTAAGTATTTATGAATTAATTTATTAGTTGTGAATTTTGTTATAAATTATTTGATCATTCACCATTTTTTCATATAATTCAACCAACAAATGTAGTAAACCAGAGCTGGGGAAAGATTACGGAGCTCAAGAAAATTTGTTGATGTACCTCTGCCTTATACGTAACATAATTTCCAGTTTTACATTAAACAATTATTTGTATGCAATGCAGTAGTGTATTTCTCTCTAGGCAATTCGAACTCAATTATGGTTTACGATTACGATAAACAAACAAGGATTTCACAGGTGAAAATTACACAAGAGCATTTAATAAAACAAGAAATAGGACTCGCAGCTGATCTCATAGCTAACTGCTGCCACCACTCTCGCCATGTGGCACATCGAGGCATTTCGAGACATCGAATAACCTATTTCTAGTGTGTGGATGCAGCCTCGCCGGCCTCTTTCCACATTTCTCGTCGCACATTTCTCGCAACGCATTCCTCGGTCAATACAACACCCCCTGGATATTAGAAAGCCTCCACACTGATTAGTGACGTCATGAAAGGTAGTCCGATCAGAGAGCTGCGCAAATCGCAGTTATACTAGAAGCCCTTTCTTCGTTTGCAATTACTATTCTGGAAATGTATTACAAAACATATGTTCGTCTTTAATGTTCACATCATTGAAATTTTATACTATATTTGTTTCAAAAATCCATAATAAATTCGTTTGACTACATTTACATTCAAGTTCTAAAGAGTGATCTCAAGAACATATTTTTGTAGATACTTTACACCACCAAGCATTTCACATGATTACAAGCAATATAGTGAAAACATAATAAAGGTAGTAAGTTATATACAAATCATAATGCATGTTCAAAAAGTCCAGTCACATTTATTAATACATTAACACATATAATATATTATCGAATTATAAATTATTCAGTACGATTTTTCAACTTTCTTTCAGCAATTTTACAAAGTATATGATCTTTGATCTTCTTTCAATATTAGAAAAATGTATTCATTGTTGAAAACATCTTAATTATGTATTCTAAATATTGTTCACTAGGAAAAATACCATAAAAAGCACGCATTCATTTTCAAGCTCCGACAATCTAATCTCTCAAATAAAATACAATTTTGGAATGTGATGAAATTGAAAATAAAATGCAGCAACGAACTGTATAATTAAGATGGAGCTAAAATTGTTGTTTTCATGAACAAGAATTATATTTTTCCAAGAGTATTAAATTCCTGATAAATTTTCAGACACAGTCATCTTCACTAAAACATTTTTCTAATCAAAAACATATCCAACATGTCTTAAATTAAATTAATATTTCTAATTTTTCTTGGAAAACGTTGATTTCTTAATTTCGTCAGAGGAGAATTTTTCTGTATTAACTAAAATTCAAAGCACTATCTACAACTTCAGAAAGAGAAATCACTGGAAGAGGATTCCACAATAGTTTTAAAAAGGAAACACAATCATCACTTTGTGTAACAATTGTCCAAACTGGAAACACTGTAACTTTCCTCAACGTTCCAACTGTAACTTTCAACCGAACACTGTAACTTTCCAACGTTGTACAAAGAAACTGTTAATTATAAACTTGCTGCAAAACCACACTAGCAACATCGACAGCTACCGGTTGGAAGTTCTTCAGCCTTCTTTTCATTTCTGCTGGAGTTTCTCGCCTTGTTTGCTAAAAAAGGAGGTAGGGCAGTCAAGAAATCCTCAACATTTTTTTAAATTGAGAGACACTCAATTTAGAAAATGATATTTCGCCTGTCGAATCGCACATAACTGTTTCTCACAGCATATCATTCTCATGAAAGTGGCGATGGCAAACCTGTAAAAATTGCAAAAAAATTAAAACCGTTTAATACTAGTAAATAATTAACAGCAAAAGCATTTAAAAATCAAGAAAATAATTAAGAAAGTACAGTAATAAGACAACCATCGGATTTAGCAAGGACGGATTAAAAATTAATTTGAACGGATTAGTATCTTTAGTTCTGCTATAATGTATAACCTAAAATATTTGAAATTATTTAAATGTTCATTTCTGTAAGCTTTGTTATTTGAACTGTGTAATGTTTTAAAAGGAAAACTCACTGTAATAAGTTGAGTTCAAACTTGGTCTATTAGAAAATAAGTATTACTCGCTTTTGGAACATGTTGCAGAACATTCTAAAAGGTTTTCCGCAAGGAAATGACTACGAATAAAATGAATACTTACAATGGATGTTCTTGAAGAGTTGTAATTCCATCGATGTTCCGCACGTCATTTTCGTCGCATTTCAGGATCTTTGAGAAACCAAATATGCCCTACATGGACTTTAAACCCTGATAAGCACAACGCACGGCAGTTACGTACAGCGCATTTATATCGCTTTTTGGAAGAAACATCACTGATATGCTACCACCAATACTTAAAATGAGTACTAAATATCTTCACCGATTGGGAAAATCTTCACATCTTTCAAATTACAACACACCGTTGCTATCAAAACAACTGACCATGTGGAAATCACGTTGTTGACTAGGACTACCCTGGGCGCCATGACATTACGTCACAAGCTCAGTGTGGAGGCTTTCTTTATTCAGGGGGTGTTGGTCAATACCTCCTAGAAAGTACTAAGGTCTAGGTGGCATTGCCTCGGTGTAGTGCGTTGCGGGCTACCGAGGAGGCGTGACGTCATGCATCCACTGCAGAGGGGTTACCGGCGGACGAAGGCTGCAGCCAGAGAGAGTATTATAGAGTATTATGCTGGCTGGCTACAGCCAGCTTGTCTTCAAGGGTGGGTATTGGGTGGGGCGTAGGGTTTGAAGAAGGACGTGCTCACTATACTGCGATTTTTCTAACTGCGACCCAGAAGACCACTCAAATCCCATCTTCGCGATGGAATATGTCACGGCATTTCGCGTCTTTTCTCGGTCTTGCCAGTAGAAGTCTCATGATCGCAAGCACTGCTTCATACGGTCGCGATCGTGCGAAATATAGCGGAACGACTGAGAAAGACGCGAAATGCCGTGACATATTCCATCGCGAAGATGGGGTTTGAGTGGCTTTGAGGGTCGCAGTTAGAAAAATCGCAGTACAGATAGTATCGCGTGGCCGCAGACGGCTAGCGCCCGCGTAAGCATAATGACGTAGCTCCGCCGCGGAAAGAGCGTCTCAGCAGTAAAGGCCCATATAACAGCTTGACATCCGCTTAGCAGGGGAACGAATGCTATTCGTGAGCTCGTCGCCCGTGTCCACGGACCTTTCACTCCTCCGTCGGTTCAGATCGGCTCAAACTGGCCCTGCCGACTTCCCTTCACCCCTAGTCAGTTCAGATAGGCCCAAACTGGCCCTGCCGACCTCCCTTCAGACCTAGTCGGTTCAGATAGACCCAAACTGGCCCTGCCGACCTTTCTTCATCCCTAGTCGGTACAGATAGGTCCAAACTGGTCCTGCCGACCTCCCTTCACCCCTAGTCGGTCCAGATAGGCCCAAACTGGCCCTGCCGACTTCCCTTCACTCCTAGTCGGTTCAGATATGTCCAAGCTGGCCCTGCCGACACTCCTCCACCCTGCTAGTCCAGACCGACCCTCTGGGGTCCTGCTAGCAGCTTCCCGCCCTTGCCCCTGATCGCCGTGCACTTCGAGTGTCGCCATGGCCGCTGCAAAGTCGCTCTTCCGGAGAACCGTCCTCGTCGAGGCTGGGCTACGTCAGGTGCCTGTGTAAGTTACACCTCTCCAATAAACTGCTGTTTGCCATGACTGGGGTCATGCCTGTTCTTATTGCTCCCTCTCATCCGCCTTAGGCCTTTAAGAGAATATGGAATGGCCCAGAGGGCACCTTATGCCCTTACCGTCCTTCCACTCCCCTGCACGTGGTGCCAGACCCCTTCCCCCACGACAATGGTGTCAGGTGTGCGGTCCGCGATACACCACGAGTAAGGTCAGTATTGGGCGTGTCGAGAAGAGAACGATAAGAGGATGCGGTATTTGCGCAGCGTGTATGTCAGGGGATTGTGATTTTACCTGCTAAACTATCAAAATTGGGGTCAAAATTCAGAATTTTTTTGTTTTCCGCCCTCTAATTTTTTTCTCTTCCGGACCAAAATGTATAAATCGAGCGGCATAAAACTGGAAAATAAGTTAAGAAGAAAAGAACACTCCCGAGCAGTTACGGTACCGGAAATATTGAGCAAATTCTTGCAGAATGTCACAGAGCAGCTTACAGTCTGTCGCAAGAACAGCTTAATTTATTGAAAAAAGAAATTAGAGAAAACATGCCTTAAGATTATCAAAAAAGAAAGGGGAATTTTGCAGATTTTTTTCTAAATTTTATTTTCCACGTATCCTCTACCGATGATTTTTTTCTTTTTCTTCCTACAATTTTGAAACACCCTCGGTGATGGCAAAACAGTTGATTGGCTAAGCGCTTTGCGAAAATGACTGGTGTGTGACCCGAAGTCATTTTTCTCATGCTTCCCCCTTTTTTCCTTGATGACGCTAGGAAGGCGCGATTGGTTTAAAAAAATTAGACATTTAAGTTCAAAATGGATTTTTTATCGTGGAACGTTTTAACCCCTACGGGACAAACTGGGCTAGAAAACACCATTAATATGCTAGGTGGCGACGAAAAAACTAGTACGCCTGACAGAAACACCGGTAAAGAATTTATTAGAGATTCATTTAGGGAAATAACGCCAAAACCGGGTTTAGCCAATAATATTATGCTTATTCCATGCTTCACGGGAGATGACGACGTTTCCATAGAAATATTTTTAGAAAAGCTGAAGATAGTTAGCCAGTTTAACGCATGGTCAGAGGCAGGCACGTTGGCAGCCGCCCGCCTTCGAATATCGGGAACAGCAAATGAGTTCTTGCAAAACCACCCTCACGTACTAGAATCGTTTCAAAGTTTTAGAAAGTTTATGAAAGAAAGATTTTGTCCAAAGGTTTCAAGAATAACTCTAGAAAAAAATTTCAATGGCACGGTGCAAGGAAATATAGAATCGGTGTCCGAATATTCTACTAGATTAAGAGGCATTTGGCGCCAATTAAGGAAAGCATATGGAGATATACAATCGGAGGCAACATCCGTAATGTTTCAACGATTATTGGCACAATTTTTGTCGGGGCTAAGAGAACAAATTGGGCGTTTCGTATTAGTACAGAACCCACAAAGTATATTACAGGCGGAAGAATTTGCGCGTACACACGAAATGGTGATCCAGGGATATAACTCGATGAACATGATTCCATCTTCCGCGTGTTTTGCAACGTCGTCGGAAGTTCCTCAGGCAGTTGCATTCATTAAAGGCGCGAGTCAACGACCGCCGCCGGGCGAGCAGCAAACGCATATACTGCGATTTTTATAGGAAGAGCTCTCAAGATAACTCAAATCCCATCTTCGCGATGGAATATGTCACGGCATTTCGTATCATTCACAGTCGTTCCGCTAGATTTCGCACGATCGCGACCGTATGAAGCAGTGCTTGCGATCATGCGACTTCTACCGGCAAGACCAAGAAAAGACGCGAAATGCCGTGACATATTCCATCGCGAAGATGGGATTTGAGTTATCTTGAGAGCTCTTCCTACAAAAATCGCAGTATAGCTTGCAATACCTACAGTAAACGACGACATGTGAGCAGACACTGCTCTACCAATAAGAGGAAATGTTGTAGCTGCGGCGACACATCGCATTTGGCGTATAATTGCCCCTTAACCACTTATTAATATGTCGAAAAACAGGGCACAGGCCGATAAATTGCGATAGTTCGCCAAAAAACTCGGAGAGCCCCGCTCCGAGCGGTGCGGGGATGCAGTAATTCTAACAGTTAACCCAGAGGCTGGTTTAACGGCAGAAGTGCAAATATTTAATAAAAATTGTATCCTTTTAGTAGATACGGGAGCGTGTTGTACTAGTGTACTCCACTCGGACGCTCTTTTAAAGGCAAAACTTAAAATAAAACCTTATTATAAAAGTGTACGAAGTGCGTCAGGACATCCGCTTAAAATTCACGGTGAATGCCCAGTAAAGTTTAAAATTGACAATGAGGAATATACCCAAAATTTTCTGATCGCAGAATTGGGAAGAGCCAATTACGATGGGATTCTGGGATTGGATTTTCTTACGGCAGGATTGTACTATTGGGCCGAAAACCGAGAAAATGGTGGTAGTACAAAAGCACTACACGAACCTGAGTACAATAACACCTAGAGCAAATAGGACGGGAAACAGAAATTTCTGTCTAGAAGCGGAGAAAACGGAGAAAGAGAGAACTAGCAATTTACAATTTACTAGCAAAGACACTTAAAGAGAGAGACAACTAACAATTTGGACAGAATCTCAGCGAGTAGCACCTTTAGTGTTGTGTGAGTAGCACTGAGCAGCAACTAGTTTTCCCAATATGTGGTA
The DNA here is from genome assembly GCA_031308135.1 of Acheta domesticus. Taxonomy (NCBI): domain Eukaryota; kingdom Metazoa; phylum Arthropoda; class Insecta; order Orthoptera; family Gryllidae; genus Acheta; species Acheta domesticus. The sequence goes on from JAHLJT010005437.1 coordinate 68,134,689, forward strand.
GGACTTCCGTATTGGGAAAGATTGTGTCTAGAAATACAATATTTGCAACGAAATACATTTACAGCCTTCCCATTTAGAAAATCACGAGCCGCAACTGATCTTAAGTACTTAGAACAAAAAGAAATATGGATCGATTGGTGTCACGAACCTTTAGACTTCGTGATTGGTGTAAACTTGGTAAAATCACCTCACCAGCGACAGGTTGGGTGGCAAGACAACCGACTGAGGAGGGGTTCTAGTACTTAGTTAATAAATACATATAATACTAAAAGGAACACTGAAGGAACGTAAGATTTCCATCAATGCTTTATTTTCCTGCTTTTGTGAATAACATTGTCATACGCAGTGGTAGCTGTTCCTTAAGGTATCTCTAAGGCTGCGCCCTCCACAGAAAAATCAATCGTGAGAAAAGTTGCAGAACGTGTGAATCACACTCAATAGATTCCTGTAATTTGTGCACAACACTAGTGCTTATTTTGTGAACCAACATAATTTTATGTGCCCGTGTAAACGAATGATCAATATTTTCGGAGTGGGCTATATCTGCAGACTCGGACATCGCCGGCTGTCGTAGTGTAAAGTAATATCATGGAAGAATACTAGACTGTTCTACGCTAATATAGTGCTTGATGTAGTCAATAGTTGGTGCTGTTAGGCCATGCGAAACGTTTGGGGGGGGGCAGAGTACTGCCATGAAAGAAACTTATTAATTTTTTAAAAACTGATTGTATTACAGAACGCATGACAATACGACTTCATTGGGTCGTGAAACGTGACTTTAATGCATAGGTGCCATTCAAATAATTGTTTTATGTGAATTGATTTGTCTTTAATTAAGGGGATACCATAGCACATACAAAGATTTAGTACATGCGTAGATGAACATTGTTGGTTTCCCTTTAATTTCTTATGAAGATTATCGAAAAAAGGAATGTTTTAGGCGAAAAAAGAGCATTTTCAAAAACCCTCAAACTACATTTTCTTAAAATCAGCACCAAATATTTAAATAAAAATGCTCCTGTAGGGTGCGATTTTACGCTTTTATAATATTCTTAAATTCATATTTCAAGTTTATTATTAAGGACTCGAAAATTTGAGGAGACTTGACAAAATTGAGTTTTTTGACGCCAATAGATGGCAGCTGTAATGAAGTGGGGGAAACCGAAAAGATGGCGTAGGCCAAGAGAAAATGGAAACTAACTAGTACAAGAAAGTGATTCTGTAACATTATTAGTTAAAAATTATTTTTGTTTGTTCCAAACATTTTAAAAATATTTTTGTGTGCGGAATTTTATCTTCTGACATCATTTTAAAAGTTGTCTTACAGATGATTGAGTTATGTAAGGCCAGACCCAAGTTCATTCATAAAAATGTTATATAGAAAGTGGTCCTAAATGAGAACCTCGAGGGACACGTGAAGGTCAGATGTCAAATTCTGTGCTAGAAAAATCAATGTCTATACTGCGATCGATCATAGAGATAAGATCTGAGCCAACACAAAAGAGGGCTAAAAAATCCAATATTTTTCAATTTCTCAAAAACACTATATGATTCAGAGTCAATGGCGTTAGAAATCAATGCAAACCACGTTCATTGACATGAAGATTATCAAATAAAAAGTTATTAATCTGAACGAAGGTTCGTTGCAGTACATTTACCAGGATTAAAAGCACGCATTTTCTACTAATTTTCAATAAATTATTGTAAATGAAGGATTCAAATATCTTTGGAATGTTGGTCAAGAGCTATTGAAGATAGCGACGGTCCGCCAACTGCTTTTCGATGCTGATAAACGTCGGCCAGCGTACGTGCAGATAAGCTACTCGGAATCGCGGGAATATCGGTTTGCCTGGAACCGGGGTCGATTGCGGGGAATCACAGAATTATAGAGAGAAGCGGTGCATCCCCATCAGTGATAACCAACCAGATATAACTGCGGGCGGAGACCATCATGCTACCAGTGAACGGATCGGATTAATGCATGTTTGGTCCTTTGCCGATACGCTTTGTTTCGTCGCATCGTGGAAGGTGTGTTAATGGCAAGTGATATTGGAACATATCAGCATTCTGAACTTTATGGTGAGCAACCGACTTGACAGAGTGAGTACGGTGTGATGAAGTCTTTTAGGATGAAGTCATCGTGGAAGGTCTTTTAAAATAAGATAGAGTAGGTGACCTTTATCATATAAAAGTAAAAGTTCCTGTAGAGACTGAATAATGCCTCCTGCACTAGGAATGTAAATGCTCTCAATGTCCGAGGCGTTGGCAGTAATCCATTTCGAGATTTCAACGGAAATACACATTTTGAGGTCCACTGATGCCAAATTAATATTGTCTTTCTCCCCCCCCCACAAACAAAACGTCCGTCCGTCTGAAAGTAACATTAGCCCCTGAACTATTCGGATTTTTTCCAAAACGAATATTCCCCTGGCCTGACACCAAGCTCTGAGATTTTTAGAGACATTCCTATAAATTTTGGGGGTACCATAAGACTCCTGGGACATTTTCAAAGTTTTCTCGAAAATTGCAACAAATTTTTTTCTTTAAATTTCTTTTAAGGAATAGAGTGAAATACACTATTAAAGAGGACATTGGTCCGATTTTCATTGTTGACTGAAGTTTAGAATTTTGCAAAATACTGAATGTTTTCGGCATCTTCCTGCTACAACAATATTAAATATAGATTTTTTCTTGAAATATTTTTTTTTCTTCGTAATTGAATCTTTAATTAACGTCATCTATAGCTTTTTTAATTTTTTAGTAGTTTTCGCGTAATTTTGAGTGAAATTTGAACAATATTAAGAAGAAATTATAAAAAGATTTTCTCAAAACTTTCCAAATTTTTTTGTAGGGATAGTGCTAAATGCACTGTACAAGATGACATAAACACTATTTTGCTGCATTCTTTTGTTTTTTAAAAACTTAAGTAATGTAAGTTTTTTAAATATCGCGTACGTTTTAATATTTACATTACCGGTAATTCGTATAATACTTCATTGCATTTGTACGTAAGTAAAAGTGCTTCAAATTATGTCTTACAAAGTTTCTTGAAAACTCAAGACTGTGAAAATGAGCTCAAAAATCCACATTTGCTGAAACGCTCAAAGGACATTTTCTCGAAAACGGCTCCAATATCACTTTCTCCCTACAGAGTAACAAGAAAGTTACTAATAGTATCGAATGCCCGAAAAAACGGCGAATTTTCGGCAGAAAAACTCTTATACCGGGCCCTCGTAACGAAAAAGGGGATACATTCAGTTGCTAAATTTAGGGGGGGGATCATCTATCATGTGGTGTAGCCAGAATCCATGATTTATGGAGCCTTCGTAGCGAAAACTAGAATGACGACAAACGTCTGTCCGTACGTCCGTCCATCCGTCTCTGTCTGTCCGTCTGTGAACAATGGTAGCGGCTAAACCATTCTGCCGATTTTCTCCAGAATTGGTATTCCTCAATAGACCTGGCTGATGCCACGGCCCCTTGAATTTCGAACGGATATTTTAATTTTGAGTGCTACTTTACATGAAACCTCTGGGACACTTTCCTTTTTTCTAAGCTCCATCGATTATTGATTACATTTTGTTGTTGGATAGAGTGAAGGACGTTTAAGAGAATGGTGCAGATCTCACGTTACTTGAAAAACCCCGATTTTTCGAAAATTGCAAAAGTTCAACATTTTTTTTCGGAGTCTTCCTAGAACTAAAATATTAAAGATAGAGCTGTTTTTCCCTTAATGAAATTTGTTTTTTAAAGATAGATTTTGAAATAAAGTCATGTGCAATTTTTCGAAAATTTGGGTACTTTTCGCGAAATTTTGCGCGAAAACACATGGGAGAAAGTACATGCTATTTTAGTTAGCACCACTAGTTTTCTTAATTTTTTTCTACGGATAGTGCTAAATACACTGAATAATATCACAAACGTTCCGTAACTTTGATGGTATTTGATTTTCCAAACATTACGCCAGAATTGAATTGTTTTTTAAATTTACTTTTCACATCGTTAATATTAACATTAGGCTACCGGCGATTTGCATACATAATTGCATTGGTGAGTAGAGGTGCTTCAAATCATTTTTAATTAAGTTCCTCCAAAACTCAAAAGTTTTTTGTGAAAAAAGGGTTCAATTTTCGCATTTTCAGAAACACTTCAAACGACCTTTTCTTAAGAACGGCTCAAAATTTGTCAACAAAAATTTGCGTAATAGGACCGGGCAGAAAGTTTCAAAAATATTTCTGGGGCTTCGTGTAATGTACTCTCAAAATTTAAAGAATGTTTTTCAAAATTGCAGAGCTTCGAGTCGAGCCAGATCGACCGGGGAACATTCATTATGGAAAAAATCCCAGTAATAGTTTAGTTCTCAGACGAACGGACAGATGGAAGTTTTGAATGAATGAATAAATTAATAAATTAAAAATAAAAAAGAAAGAGGGAGGGAGAGGGAGAGAGAAGGAGACAATGAGAGGGGGGGGGGAAAGGCAACATTTTCGGTAGTTTCGAATCTCAAAACGAGCATTTCCGTTGAAATCTCAAAATTAATTTTTTGCAGCATTAGGCCTATAAAACTTACTCTCTTTCTCTATACTACCTGTTTTACTCCGTATATACATACGTATACAAGAATGTAAAAATGTTCTTTAGAAGACAATAGATAGCAGCTAGAAAGAAGGCAGAGCAAAGCTGAAAAGCTAGCCCAAACTAAAGCGACTAGAAAACTAAAAAAGATTAGAAAATTAAACCAAGTCTTTGCCATTCTGTGGCACTACTAGTTACTTTCTCCCCTACTAGAAACTTAGTGCAGAGAAAGTTATGTTATGCTGTGTCAAAAAACTACTATCTTTAGTAGAAAAACTAGTTTTGTAGGTCCCCCATATCAAATTCTTAGCTGCCATATCGAAAAAGAGGATAATAAGTGCAATATATGGCAATAATAATGACAAGATTTTCTAAAATTCTACAAATTCCTTTTGTTGAAACTTTTGGTATTGTTAAATTATCGAGTTCATCACATAAATACCATTTTATGCATCATTTTTTCCCCTTCTTAAATATTTACACAAATGTAATTTTTTTACATATCTTACATTGCTTTATTTACACTATAGGCATTTTTATACAGTATTGCATGTAAAGAAACAAAATCTTAAAATTATTTTTTCTACAAAAATTCTTGAAATTCAGAAGTTTTTGGTGAAAATTGTGCATTTCAGGAATGCATAAACATTTTCTCCAAAAGAGCTCTAAAGTTCTCAAAGAAAATTTGCATAAAAAAAGTTTTAGTTTTATAATATGCTTAATTCTTACTATTCATATTTCAGTTCAACTATTAGGTCTGAAATATTGGGAAAATTGTTAAAAAAAGGTTTGAAGCACAAATGGGTGTAAGTTCGGGAGAGGGGAGATAAAAACAGAACTGCTAGCCCAGACTAAAAAGATTAGGAAATTAATGGTGCCATTATGTAGCAGAATTAGTTGCAATATGTAGTTTACAGTTCGTTTAAGGTTGCATTGATGTCATGGATTTCCTAAATTTTGTAATGTCTGTAAATAAAGTATTATGGTATATGAAAAATGTCTGTTTCAATACTTCATTTTATTATTTCAGAGACCAAGAAATAACGACAATAAGAAGTATATTTCACGTCCAAATGGCAGATACTCATTTAAACAAAGATTGGTGGGCACGAGCCAGACTTGAACAACAGGAAATGTGTAATTATTTTAGTGAAGTAGATTGGGACATGTATCCTCATGATGAATTAGATGTTTTGAAAAGAAAAGTTACATATCTTTTATTTGGGCCATCTTTGGAGATTGAGAGTTTAGAAGAACAAAAGATGTCAGAAAAAGAAAAAAAGGAAGTACAAGAAGCAAAGAAAAAGCATGAAGAAGAGAAGAAAAGGAGAGAAGAGACACTAGATAATATTTGCAGGGTTATAGTGGAGGAAGGTACTCGACACTTTTCTTCAGATTGTGATTTAAAAAAAAAAGCATACATGGTGTTTATTTTTGTATTCTGGAAAGACAAAGAAGGTAAAGAAGGATGTTGGCCAGTGTTTAAGGTGCCAAAGGATGACTCTGGTTTAAGTGCTTCTTTCATCGACTTGAATTGTAGAGTTTATAAAGACTGGCAGGATTTTCTGGAAAATAACCAATTCCCAGCCTGTGATTATTGCTATCCTAGGGATGGTAAATATCAATGTACACCTAAGGGCTTTGTCATTGTAGATTTTGGAATCTCACCAGCTGCCAGCCCTTCCAAAAAAGTGCTGAATGCACTGGACATCGCAAGCACAGGCGTCGCAGCGGCAGGCACCATTGTGACTATTGCATCGCTAGCTTTACCTGTAGCTGCTCCTTTGCTGGCAGCAACATCAGTTGCAATGGGAGGGGTGTCTGGCTACTCCATATTCCGCTCATCCACAACTCTGTATGATAGAAGTACTCACAAGCAGAACATAGGACTCCTAGATCGTGAGGCACGGGGTTGTTACATATCCATTCTGGCAAGTTCCATTGGCTTCGGTGCTACTGCAGCCACGTCTGCTACTGTGAGAATGGCTCAAAATGGTCAAGTCATGGGCAGACTAGCCACAGCTGGTGTCACTGCATTAAATGGAGGAGCTCTAGTAATGAATGGAGTGGGAGTGATTAACAGCCTGCATCAACTCGTTGAGAAACATCAAGAAGGGGAATTGACAGCTTTTGATGTGGCGCAGTTCTCTGCATCATTGCTGCTCTTCTGTCATTCAACTGTCAATTTCAAAACAGCACAAACAATAATTAAGAACACTCAAGATCAGGTTATTAAGGATTTCAAAAATGATTTGAGAAGCAACCGACATCGTAAGATATTTGATAAAAGTTTAAAAAATACAGTTAGAGAACATGGTAATACTGATGGTAAAGCACTAACAATAAGAAGTATCAAGCACATTGATAATGTAGATGACTTTTTTGCATCAATGGTGCAAACAGATAAACAAGTGCGTTACGTTAAGGGTAGCAAAATGGCCTTTGCAGAAGGAGGTAAAATTTTAATCAATAACAAACTTGATCTTGACCCACGACAGCTTGCAGCTCTGAATAAGGAACAACGTGTTACAGTCCTCCGAGCAACTCACAGGTATAACATGAATAGAATGAGCACAGCAAGATTCAATGATATCACACAAAACTTAATGAAAGATGTGCCCACAGCACCAGCAAGTAATATACCTCTTCATGAAGTTCCTGGCATGGGTTTCAAACCTAATGAGGCTCCAACAAAAACTATCATGTGTTATTTGTCTAGTCTTCTTTCTGTTTCTCAACAGGCAGAGCTCAATGATATTTTGAAACAGTTTTCAGCTCAATATCAAAGCATAATTCTTCAGCTTTCTATTTATCTCTTTAAAAAATTGAATAATTCTTCAGGAAATCAGTACATTGATCTTACTCATTTTATCTGTAAATTTGTGAAACACTTAATGTTCCTTATAGTGAATACTCAGAGGAAGTACATAGTTGCTGCTTTGAGAGACAAAATTCGCTGTGTCCCTCCTGAAAACATGACTAATGTGGAATATTGTTTGGCAATAATGGAACAATTACTCATAGAGCCTACAATAATGTTTGACATATTTCAAAATATCAAACATTTTTTTTGAACTTCTTACTGATGGTTTACACATTCGTGAAGATGAAAAAAGAGTTAATTTTCTGGAATTAGTTTCTGTGGCAAGCACATTAATGCAGTTGGAGAGACCGTTGTGGTCAAAAGTCATTGAATGTGCTCGTGTGACTTTAAATAGTCTGGGTTACCACAATTTTTCATCCCTTGTTGCAGTTGTTAAGGACTTGTGTCTCTATATTGAGAAAGTTGTTCTTGATATGGAAGAAAGATATGGAGTGTTCAGAGAAACAGAGCATGATGCTGATGGTGACAATAAGGATGTTTCCATAGAATGTAAGAGCTACTGGTCAATGGCTGTTGCATCTCTGAATGACCATGATGTGGTTGAATCTCTCAAAGTTGAGATTCGTGACAATAACAAAGACATTTTTAAAAGTGAGGTAAGTTCTAACAACATTCAGAGACCCTCCCCACTAGTTCTGAAGAGACGCTTTTGGGCAGAAGATGAGAATAAACTCTTGACTGAGAAGGAAATAATGGAAGTGTGTAAACAAGCATTAAAAACCGAAAACATACTCTCAAATTTCGATATTCAGTGTGAGGGATTGCAATATTTTGTCATTATGGAGAATACACTAATTACATTAGACTGTAACCTAGAAGCTAACTTACTCACTGTGCTTGTTGACTTCAATGCTTTCATGTGAATTCTTAAAACAGAAGATGAGTTTTTGATACTTCAGTGAATAAAAACTTGCCTAAAACTCTAGAAGAAAATATTAACATTGTATACACATTCATAAAGCATTCATTAATTCTTGAAAGTCACTCCTGGGTTAATGGTAAAAATAAATTGCTGATCAAATTTTACATGCACGGTTGCAAAATACTTTAAAAATCAACAACAATGCACAGGATTTCACCATTGTTTATTGTTTATGTTGAAATGAAAAGTTATTCTTGTGGAAAATTTGTTGTAATAGTGTGTGATATTTACAGACCAGTTTATATACAATTTGTGTAAGTGTGTGTAAACAGGCATTAAAAGATGACAACATACTCTTAAAAGTTCAATATTCAGTGTGAGGGATTGCAATATTTTGTTGTTATGGAGAATACATTAATTACATTAGAATGTGATGTAGAAGCTAGCTTACTCACTCTACATGTTGACTTCAATGCTTTCACTGAAATTTCTATAATAGTATCAGATGATTCTTTGATATATTGGTGAATAAAGACTTTTCGAAAACTTCAGCAAAAATTAACATTGTATACACAGTAGAGTATCCATTTATTCCTGAATAAATGGTGAAAATATATTGCTGATTAAAAAAAAATATGCATTGTTGGCAAAAAAACTTTAAAAATAAAAAACTTGCCATGGATGTACATCATTGTTTATGATGAATTGGTTTATGTTGAGGGCAAAGTGTCATACAGAGTGTGTTTTTCAGACCGATTATATGTAATTCCATTGCAATGCATCCATGTTTTTCTTTTTTTAAAATTTAATTTTGTATATTCAAACTAAAGTTTTTGAATTTTCATAAAGAATATAACACAATGATCCAAAGTCTGTACAAACATGTTTATGGAGCTATATTAAGTGCTTAAAAGACTGCAAGAAATATATGGTATGAGAACTCAATTCCTGTATTTAGAAAAATTCCATATTTTTTTCTGCCTAAGAAAAAATATTGAACAAAAATGAGAGAAAATATTGTAAAAGAGTACCAAGCTCTGCAATTATTGACACTTAACAATTTTCTAAAATTGAACATTTTTCTTGTGAATGTTAAAACGTTTTCTGTTTCACTGATTTTAACAGAATATTAATAGTTCCTTTGGCACTCAAGTTAAAATTAAGAAGAAAAAATAAGAAACCTAAAATCAAATCAATTATATATAATATTATAATATATCCAAGTCTTTCTGTTTGTTCAACTGAATATTCAATGTACTCATTTAAGACTGTATTTCTGTAAGTTTGATAAATGTTCAATTAGTTTAAAGATTAAGATTTTGTGCTATAAAAGTGACTGGAAATTGTTTTGTTTTGTTGATTTAGGGAAGAATTTTATTGATAACAGTAAAGTACAACTGAGTATTGCACAGTATATTTTCTAACCCCTGAAATAATTGTTTAGTAATTAAGTTTTCTTTATTAAAACAAATTATTTATTGAACTAAAGATTAGTTTGTTTTTCTATCTATTTTATTTCTTTGAGCATGCTGTATGTGTGTAGCGGGTGAGAATTTACCTCAGGCTCTGATCTAATAGGGAATGTTAAGAAATTATTTATCATAAATACCATAAGTTTTTAGAAAATAAATGAATGTTCAGATTATTAGTTAAAGTATAATTAGCCCAAAATATATCTATAGTATCTGTCTCCCTGTCTGTCTGTCTTTCTATCTACCACTAATTATATTCTATCCCTTTTCTTAATGTAAATAGAAATGGAAAACACTTTTATATGGAGGATTTTGGTCATGTTTCCAAGCAATAACTCCTTTACAATCTTAAAATGGATGAACTAATTCCACGAGTGAAAGATATTCTTCATATTCCTAAAATAATCTACACTAAACAATTGTAAAAATTTGTCTCTAAAAATTGTCTTGTGAGTATTACAGTGGTTTCATTGTCCATTACGAGGGATAGTTTTTGCTATCAAAATTTTCTATTCAAAATTCTTCTTTCATCCACTGTATATTATCTCTGCTATGATAGTTCCACAGTATTCTTTGTGTTCTTCTTCTTTGTTCTTTGAGGGACATACTATTTCTGCACCAGAAGCATATATTCTACGCTAGCTGTAAAGCCTAAAGCCAGCATGAGAAGAACAAAAAAGTTATGTAGGCCCCTTTTAAAAATAATTCACATTTTGTTTATAAACCACATTAATCTTATAATGTTTATTAAAATTATTGATTAAAATCAAGAAAAATAAACAAAAAGGGTAAGTTTTTCACTTTCAGTATATTGCATCCAGGTTGAAGTAGCTCAGATCTTACACTCAGAATATGCCACTGATTTACATATTTTAATAAAACTTGTATCTCTTACATTTATGATAATATCTTTTCCCTTTTTCTAAACTTGTGCTTGAACTTTTCAGACTTTTATCTTACAATGATCAAGAAGCAAATCAATTGGTATACCACCATACTAACTAAGCAAATTTTTAAATGGATTATTAAATCCAGTTTTGAAAATTATGGTATTGAAACTAGTTTTCAATTAGCAAAGAAAGCTTAAAATCTTAGTATACCTATAAATCTTAGTATACCATGATAAATTATCAATTGATGTGGTTGCAGTGAGTGTTAATGGGTTAATATTAATTCACTGATATTTGAAGATTATGAGGCTTTTTAAGACCACTACTATTATGAGACATTTTAAGACTATCCGATTTCCCATTTCTAATGGAAGAACTATTGGTAGTTGTAAATTGCACATTAAATACACAGAATTTACATTTGGTCACATGATTTATAGACAATTAACTGTCGTTCATATAGCACCTCTATTTAAGTTGGATATTTGTTGTTAAACATTCTGTACAAGGCATCAAAATAATAATTCTCTTCTGAACTTCATTATTTTCATCTATATTAAAGAGTCAGAGGTTCTTTCCTTGTTGTGTCAACCATTGCTGAGAAAAATGGAAGAAACTATCCAACATAATAATCCATATTTCTTCAAAACATATGTTCATGATATTCTGATAATTGTGTATAAAGATTAGAAAGAAAGCATGAGTTGATTATAATTCTTATGATTCAGATAAACAATTTTTCAGTAGAAAAATCTATTAATAATTCTTTATATTTTGTTAATATTGCAATAACTTTACAAGATGATAGATTATTAACCAAATGATAAAGAAATAGTTACTCACGTGGTAGTACACTAAACTTGGTTTGCCCACCCCATCCAGCGAAAGAAATACGCAGTTTTTCGAATGACAGATCATGCTGTAAAACTCTCAGACCCTCTAAATCATAGATCAGATTTGAAAATTGTTATGGAAATTGTAAAATTTCTACCTTACTCTATATTCTTTATTCATAAATTCATAAAGAAAAGATTGGCCGAAATTGAATTATTGCATTCTAAATCTTTAGCTGAAATATTGCCAAAGTAAATAGTGATGAAAATAATCAAGTTCAACACAGAACTATTATGATGCCATGAGTAGAATGTTTAACATTGAATATCGTATCCTATACTATTTCAGTAATATACCTTCCCTCTGCGGTTCTCACACGCAACCAACCAATGGTGTCTCTAAAGAAAGAGAATTTCATGGAGACATGATGAATTGCACTTTCATTTTAAAAATATGAAGGATTTGTTTAAAAAATGCATCTAAATATCCATGTAAAATGCAGCCTGCAGTGCACGTCAGGATTTTTGAATCTGTATCATTGAATAACTCCCAAACAAAGCATTCTAGGGCCTTAAAAACAAAAATTTTGAGGTCTTTGGCCTCAACGCAACATTCCTCACACTGTAATCTACAGGATGAGATTTTCTTCACCTTTCTATTACAATTTGGCTGGTTCAACCCCACCTTCTCAATTCTACCCCACCTGTTCAAAGCATGTAGAAACTGTAACTATGTGAAATTACTATTTACTTCATATTGAATTACTTACAATGCAATTGAATTATACGGTTGTACCTCTTTGATCAATAATAAAGGGCAAAATACTTTAAAGTTAGTATTTAAATGCTTTGCCAAAATATTGTGTAAATAAGTCTTTAAGTACATACTCAAAATACATTAGGTTTTGAATTGGAAAATACATATGTATTTAAAATACTTCAAATACTCAAAATACTGTAAATGTGTAAATATTTTGTATAATACATTTTTTATTGAAACAATATATTGTAATTTTCAATTACAGTAAATTAGTAAACGACAGTCACACAAATTTCTGAGCAATAAGTATTGTAATGTATTGTAACCATATGTATAAGTATTTTCAAATATAAAATGATACCAAAAATACGTCAAACACAAAGAAATGTAATTTCTTTTTAAATGACTAGTTTTTCAAACAAATCATCAGACAATAAAACCCTAGTTTACAAATGTATAAAACAGTTGGAGGGAACTCAAGGAAAAACAGTTGTTGAACTGGCGCTGATGAACACAAACTAGTGTTATGACAATTAAAATGTTCATTTTAAAGTTGAATAATTATCTAGCATTTTTAATGATTTAGATTTATCATTAAAAAATTAAGAGAATACAAGTTCAACAGCTGAAAGGAGCTTTTCTATTTGTTTCAATGAGGTTCATTCACTAGCAGAATCAAACAAACGGAAACTATTCTCATTATCTTCTTCATCTGTATTTAAAGTATTTCTTTTTTTAAATACATCTACATTATGTATTTAAATACATCTCTAAAATATATGTCCAAAAATCTCAAGAATACAGTTTTTCAAACACAAAATGTATTTAAAATATGTATTTTAAACACACGTATATAAATACTGCCCAACCCTGGGTGTACCAATGTTTTTTTGGAAGTGGGGGAGGGCTGCAGGTTTAGTGTCTTGATGTAGTGAGTTTGTTTTCTTATAAAGAATGGTTCATTTATACTGAATATAAAACGAATAGGTATTTATTTGTTGTCTTTCACTAAATATTTATAATGTTAACAATTGATTTATTGCATGACTTTCATCGGTGCAGAAAATTAGAAAATGCTATGATTTTGAATATGTACAATTTGCTTCGGAGAAGAGGGGTGCTGAGGCCCTCTCTCCCCGCTCCCTTGTGTGGCCACTGAACTTACAAAGTAGTAACATTTTAATTCATAAAATAATAATTATTAGAATTATTAAAGATTCATTTTAATTTTAAAAAGGGAATATGGTTTACAGTTTACTGTTTGGATTGCCCACTAAGTGCCTTGGCCGAACTAAACAAAACTAACCAAATACATTGGCAAATATGTGCTCTGTCAGACTGAGAATGAAAGAACATTTAAATAATATTCCAGAGTCTTCTCTGAGGCTTATCTACCGATTCTAATTTTAATCAGAACTATTGACACATAACTCTCATTTTATCACATAGACCTACTAGTTTTGATTTTCAGAATCCTAAAATGTTGAATACTATTAGTAAGAAAATTCCCATGTCTGATATCTGAAACTATTATTATTACAATTCATCAGTTCTAAATACAAATGTAGAAACAAACATCTTTACTAACACAAATGACCAGTGGCTATGGGGGAGGGGGGGTTGACTTAGGAGAGGTGGCACATGATATCCAGATAATTTCATAATTTTTTTTGCCTTTAGAATGTTTCTTGAACTAGAGCAAATTATAGCAGGTAGGGTATGATTTCAAAGCAAAGTAGGTTTTTCCATCCTTATCAGTGGCGTAGCTTCAGTTGGTGTCACCTGGGGCATAACTACTGGCGTCACCCCCCCCCCCCCATAAATTAAGTATAAAAATATTTTTTGCTGCATAATTGTACATTATTTTAATAAAAATACAAACATATTTGCATATGATAGTTATTTATAATATATTTAAAAAATTAATTGTAATTAAGAATATGTAAAATGTAATTAAGAATAATTGCAATATAATTTTTTAATAAGTTGTTTCATTTTAAAATATTTATCAACAAATGGCATGTTTATTTATAAAACCTCTTTACGAGGTATTAGGGGCAGCAAACTTATTTATAACTTCATTAAAAATCTATACTGATTGCAATGTCAGTTTTCTACTGACAAAAGAGCCAAATCAGCTAGTCTTGATTAATATATAATATTTTAAGTAAATTATTAAATTATATAATTCCAACTATAAAATATTTAATTGGTGTAACCTCTAGAATGGTGTCACCCGGGGCGCACCGCCCTCCTGCACCCCCTCCAGCTACGCCACTGATCCTTATCTAAGACAACTTTTAAATTGATGTCGGAAGATAGAATTCTGTTGACAAAAACAAAAAATATTTTAGAAATGATTGGAAGAAAGAAAAACTAATTTTTAACTACTGATACTACAGAAAGGCACACTTTCTTCTACTAGTTAGTTTCCTTTTCTCTTGAGCCCATGCTATCTTTCCCGTTTTTTCCATGTTGTTTGGGAGTTTTTGAAAATGCTTTTTTTTTTTTCGCCCAAAACTTTCCTTTTTTTCGAAAAACAAGGAGAAATGATAGGAAAACCAAGATGTTTGTCTACGCACGTATTGAATATTGTATGTGCTGTGATAGCCTCTTCATTAACGACAAATCAAATCACATTTTAAAAACAAATATTTTAATGGCATTTATGAACCTAAGTCACAAAGTTTTCGCGACACAATGTGGTCGTACCATCAGGTGTTCTGTAATACAATCAATTTTAAACAATTAAAGTTACTTTCATAAGCAATATCCCCACGTTTCATTCCCACGCATGAATCCATTGCCTAACAGCACAACTATTGACTACATCAAGCACTATATTAGCATAGAACAGTCTAGTATTCTTCCATAATATTAGTTTATTCTACGACAGCCGGCGATGTCCGAAGTCTGCAGATATGGCCCACTCCGAAAATATTGATAATTATGTTGCACATAAAATTGTTGGTTCACCAAATAAGCACTACTGCTGTGCACAAATTGAAGGAATCGATTTAGTGTGAATCACACGTTCTGCAACTTTTCTCACGATTGATTTTTCTATGGAGGGCACCGCCTAGAGACCTTGAGGAGCAGCTACCACTGCGTATGACAATGTTATTTACAAATCCAGGGAAATAAAGCATTGATGGAAATCTTGCGTTTGTTTTGTTTGCCTTTTAGTATTATATTTATTTATTTCCTACTAGAACCCCTTATTATAAACCAAAAGAAGGAAAAAATATTGGAAAAGTGTGGCATTGCGAACAAAAAAATGATCTGTTCATCCTATCACAATTGAAAATTTACTAAATTTCAGTGTTACCGATATAAAAGGAGATGATCCGTCCTCGCATACACACACTCCTAAAACAGAAGAGGCCAAAGCAGAAATAATGTGTGCACGTTTTGTTGAGCCACTCCTTTTGCTTGTAGTTCATTTACTGTTGAAATTGATTTTCTATAACTCGGGAACATTCTTCAAATATTTTATTTTTCTAAAATAATTATTTTCTAAATTCATTGTTTTCTTTTCTTTTTTTATTCTGGCCCTCAAGAAAATGTGCAAAACAAACGAACGAACGAACAAATAAATAATTAAATTCAATATAATCTGAAGCGTGTTGCTGAAGACCATATACTCTTTGCTGAAGACCACCCAGAACTTCAACCAGCTCAAATATTGAGAACGGAGTTGCAGCTTGATCCAGATATACTCTTTGGCTTGATCCTTCTGGTATCGTTCCTCTTTTGTCTGAAAAAGAAATATGAAGAGAGAGAAGACGCAATCAACCAGACTGCATATGTAAAATTAAAATTATCAATAAACTAAAAGGGAACTAAAAGGGTCCAGAAAATTAATTATTTTTCGTATTCTGAAAATGTATATTCGTAATTTAACTTTCTGAAAAAAGAAAATAGGAAACATTACTTTCGGAAAACTTCTGATTCGGAAACTTAAATTAGGCAAATTGATAGGTAATCCTTGTTATACTCTTGTTGCATTGAGATATTCAATACGAAATCGGTCACGTGGGCGTTGTTCTGGGATTCCCTCGCATGCTGTCATTTGTGACCTGCGATGACCCTGCTTGGAATGCACCGCCAGTCAGAGAATACTCCAAAAAGTTGGTGCATTTGACTTTTGACTGAGACGAGGATATCCAATAGGGAGCTTCGTTAAAACTCAATTTTTGAAATAAAAGCTCTCGATATATCACCTGTGTCCCAACTGATCAAACGTCAAATCTGCGTCAAATGCACTTTTAGCAAAATATATGCAATCTCTGCCCAACGCCTATTTTAGTAGTCAGCTATCGTTGTTACTAATAATAAAAGATTATCACTAATATTATACAATTAGTTTCGCGGTAGGCATGGCTTGTTCTCGTTTTTCTCACAATGATGAGTCTTTATTTATACTCATATTGCATCGAGACATCCGTGTACTAATAAAAAGGGGAATCATACCCACGTGGACATGCTTCAGGGATTCCCCCGCATGCAGCCCCTCTCTGTCAGTGGTGACCTCGTCGTGACCCTGCCTGCAGTGCACTGCGCAGTGCGCACACAGACACCACAGCAGCTACGCCACAGAGGGAGAGAGAGGCGTGGCGAGGTTGAATGTCTTGCGCAGGTTGTACAAGGGTATGAGGGTAAAAAGACAAGGACGGTGGATTTACGGAAATAAAGTAAGTATTTTCGTGTGTTCGAAGGGAAATTACTATTTGCTCTTAAACAAGAAAATCGTTATGACCAAAACGTAAGTTCCCTAACATACTGTCAGTCAGTTTTCTGAACCTACGTACAGTAGGTATTGGTGTTAGTTTGTATGGTGTAGTAATTGTATTACATATAATCATCTACCCGTTTTCGTTACAAAGAAATAAGCATTTAAGGAAGTATAGTTCAGCCGACATCATTAGTGAAGCTTATACCGTTGAGTTTCATGGCATTTAGTGGGCTTAGGTAAAACATTTGTTTTTCGGAACGCTGGTCCCCATTTTAGTTTTTATAATTCATTATGATTTCGTTAAAATTCATTTATCAATTTTTTTACTGAGTTGTCACCAACAGTTCATCATTAAAACATTTTTTTTTTTAATTGTCCGAATATTTTAACTTCACCGGTTGTCGTGGTCAGCCAGCTGTTATCTAGTAATCACTGTTCATACGCTACTAGTAAATGCACTTGCTCATGACTTTACGCGAGCAGTACGAATAGGAGTGAGGGTGCTATTTCTAACCTGAGCGCATTTAATCTGCTTCATTTCCTGCGCTTGTGAATCATATTCCATGCATGTGCAATGTGAATCGAGAGTGAAAAGTAATATTAAACGGCAATAACTACGAAGTCGTGGCAATAACAATACTGGTTTATTAGAGTGCTCTGGAGAGGAGAGTTGGCAAGTACTCGGGCGGGTAATAGATGGCATTCTCGGCGGCACACGTGGGTTTGTTTATTTCACGAAGTCGTGGTTTATTTATAGCATTTCAGAACGTCAATAACTATTGCGCTTTTCTTGATTTTGTTATTTTATCAATAACTATCAGAAGTTTGTGTTATTGCTTGTATTGCGATTTTGAATCCAGATCCAGTACATTGAGACTGTTCCGAATGGCTTTTGAAATGTTAGAATCATAAAGTACAAGATTTTGCGTAGCGTCTATGAATTAGGTACATATAAAATCAAAATGCGACGAGACTCCTAGGATGCTCACTAGTAGGATAAGCTTAGAACATAAATGAAATGTTAATTAACATTTCCCAATTTTATCATTGATAAATGCCCAGCAGGGAAAGTTTTAAAGACGAAATTTCAATCTGATTATGTGTTATATAAAGAGTATTCAATCATTAGGTGTTGTGTGAGACACAACAGTGGTTGCAATTATTTAAGGCAAATTGGTTTATTGAAATGACATGACCAATAATGAAAGCAAACTGTGTAGCAAAAAAAATCAAATGGTTCAATGGTCATTTCAATATATTAAATTTAATCTAATACTCGAAGCCCATATCATTAATAAATATTTATTGACTAGTTCTAGGAATTTTTGGTAAAATTCTTTGATTCCAGAAATGTTTTAGTTTCAGTTAAGAAGACATCTTTGTCCTCACAATGGCATCAACTACACAAACCTGGAAGCATACTGCAGTTGCTTTTCAAGAGGAAATGTGTTACAACCTGTCGGATGTGGATTGGGATGCATATGAGAAAGGTGAAACAATTGTATTGAAAAACAAAATTAGAATGCTTTTGTTTGGCTTGTCTTCCACTGATAATGAAGAAGTAGAACGCCATGTTGATAAAATGTGTGAGGTGATAATTAAGGAAAGTATGTGTAAATTTGAAGACACCAGTAAAACTGTTTATGTGGTGTTTATCTTTGTTGTGGGCACCAAAGATGGGGAGAACATAGAGTCATGGCCTGTTTTCAGGGTTCCAAAAGATGATACAGGTATAAATGCTTCTTTTATTGACATAAGCTGTAGGGTGTATGGAAACTGGAAAGACTTTTTGGAAAACAACAAACTACCTGTGCGTGAATATTGTTATCCCAAGGATGGAAAATATAAGTACAATTCCTATGGGAATGCTGCAATTGACTTTGGACAGTCACCTGAAACTAAAACATCCAAAAAAGTTCACAATGCCTTGGATGTTGTTAGCACAGGCGTTGGTTTGGGAGCCAGTGTCGTGACAATTGCCTCGCTTGCGTTTCCTGTGGCCGCCCCTTTAATTGCAGCGTCAGCATGGGCTGCTGGTGGTGTATCTGTCTATTCCACTTATCGCTCATCAACAAAGCTGTACGATCGAAAGAAGCACAAACAGGATATTGGATTGAGAGACAAGGAAGCACGAAGCTGTTACATTTCGATCGCAGGTAGCGCTCTGGGTTTAGGCGCCACTGCAGCTACATCTGCGACAGTCCGCATGGCACAGTCAGGTCAAGTGTTGGGAAAGACTACTACATCAGCTGTTACAGTTTTAAATGGTGGGGCTCTAGTAGTAAACGGCGTAGGAATTGCCAATGGATTGCACCAACTCATTGAAAAGCACAAAGAGGGACAGTTGAGTACCCTGGATGTTGCTCAGTTCTCTGCATCTCTTCTCCTTTTCTGTCATGCTACAGTTAACTTCAAAACTGCTCGTTCCATTATTGAGAAATCACAGGATAATGTCATTCAAAACTACGGGAACAGTTTAGGAAGCAAATGGAAGAGACTAATGTTCCGTGCATCTGTGAAGTGTGCAACAAAACTGAGAGGTCCTATTGGAGGAAAAGCTTTGATAATACGAAATATTAAACACATCAACACCGCTGATGAATATTTTGCATCGTTACTACCGGAAGAGGAAGCCATGAACCAGAATCATGCAGTTCTTCTTTCCCATGGCAATATTACTCAAATACATGGTTTTGAACACTTGCAATCATTGCTAAATGAATATGAGAAATTTACATTAAGAAGACTATTGATGAGATTTACAGAACCAATCAGAAAAGTTATTTTGAAACTCTGCGACTCCCTCTTTCAGATTATGGGAAAGGCCCATGGCTTCGATTTAATGCACATTGTATCTTTTGTAAGTGAATTTGTGCGTTATTTGATCAGTTTTATATACAATGGTGAGAAACTGTTTGTACTCTCTTTATTGCAGTATGCAATACATGAAATACCATTTGATGGTATGTCTTGCTATCAATTTTGTTTAGCATTGTTTGAAGAATTTCTATTTAGGCCAGATTCCTTAATAAAAATTTATAATCTCATCCAGTCATTTTTTGCAGTCTCGGCAGAGAGGACACAAATGTCATGGAAGGTGCAAAATGTTGATTTCATACAACTCGTTTCAGTATGTAGTGTTTTATTGAAAACAGATAAGCTTTATTGGGAAATGATTATTGATATCGCCAAAAATATTTTTGATACATTGAATCTGAAAAAGTTTTCATCTCTTGTCAGAATTTTGAAAGAATTGCTTTTGCATATTCAGGAGAGAATTTTGGCTGCACAGCGGCGATATGAAATGCAGAGACATGAATCCAGAGGGATAGAGGAGATTGAACTGAACTCGTACGATCGTCAGATAAGAAACAACAGTGTAAGTGTCTTAGAATCCTTGTATGATGAAGAATTTAGCACATCCTTTGCAAACAAGTTGCAGGGAATGAATTTAGATGAAGGTTCAGGAGAAAGAATTCCTTTAAGGCCTGTGGTTTCGCCATTCACAATGGATAATCCACTTTCTTTCCAGAAACACTTTTGGGACCGAGAGCAACTTGAGTTATTGACAGAAAAGGAAATACTTGAAATCTGCAAGAATACTCTAAGAATGGATGATTTGCCTCAAAAATATTTCATTATGTACGATGGTTTAGAAAGTTTTGTTACAATTGGTGACACTGTTGTAGTAATTAGATGTGATCTCCAAAAAGAAACCGTTGAATCATATGCTGTTCTACACGAGTCCACTTTTGTTGAAAATGATGATCCCTGATTTCAGATGCAGTATCTATGTATTCTACAGTTGTCTATTCCATCCTTGCCTTAAGCCTGGTAATTTTTTTAAAATTTACAATGCAGTAATTTTTTAACCATCTGGTTGCATAGTTCTGTCTTCACATTCCTGTTAGTAAGGTGTACTGACCTGCATGTTTTATTTTGTTGAATGCCAACAAAAATAGAAGTGAGATACAAAACTATAAAATTGAAACCAAAGAACCAAAACCTCACCAATGATAAACTTTTGAGGCGCACTGACAATTTTGTGTTATTTGGAACAGTTAGTACGTCATTCTGAAATGTGGAGATAGTAGCATTTGTTATTGTTCTAGGTTTTATGACACTGTATTTTTAATTTGTGATAATTTTGTTTAGACTTATGAAGTCTTTAATCTTAATTTCTTTTTAAAAGAAGCTGGAAAGTAACGGAAGGAGATCTTAGTAATTCATTATTGCATGCACATGTTTTCTTGAGCCTGAAATACCTTCCCCTACTCCTTTAATAACATTATTTAAATTAAGAATAAATGATAGCAACAAGTGCTGTTGAGACTTGTGTAACACTTGTTGACACTAGCAAGAAGTCTTTATTCTTAATTTCCTATTCCCCAGCCGCATGCACCACATGCTTTAGCATCTAGCAAAATGACAGCTCAAGAAAATGTAGGCAGGTAATACATATCATGAATCTCTCTTTTTGTGCAGTATTCCTATTTTGGTTTTAAATATGCCTTGAGATACAAGACTCTTTAAATATGTTACTGTTGCCTGTGCCTTTTAATTAATTTATTCTGAGAATTTTTTGATCATTCATTGAGAATCTCATGCTCGAAGATATCAATTTCAGTTATTTTAAAAATGTTGCATTTCCAAAGTGGATATGGTTTTGACCACCATCAAAGATCTTTTTTTTTTCCATCCTTTGTAGAAGCTGAAGCTGTTATTTGTTTTAGAGAGTGCTTTATTTTGTTATTCACATGAGAAATAAATTAAGAGATTGTTAATTTCTTTGTGAAGTTATCAGTTTTTAACACTGGCTTTGTATTTAGTATTGTGGAAGTGGTGTGCTGTAAGTTTGATCAGGAAAGTATATATTTATTTTTCTGCAGTAACAAACTTCTATTGAAGTTAAAGTAGATCTTAAATAAACTAAAATTTTAATAATAATAATAATTAAAAAAGAGGGGGACAGGAAGAAAGGGAGAGGAAATCTGTAATGTGTAGTAGCAATCTGCCTCGAGACTTATTATTTTGACTAACATTGAGACTGAAATAAGTGCCTGTATTTTTTGTTGGCTAATTGGAAGTTTTAAGCAGTATAATTAGGTCAAAGAATTAATGATCTATGAAGAAAAAATAATATAGTAATTATCATCATCAGTTTGTCACATAAATACAGCACAAGCCATCTGCAACAAGTGAAGATTGTGTATGTTACAAATATGAATTTGGTACTAAATACAATACCGAAAATTTTAATGTAATTTGCAGTAGAAGTTAAAATACAATGCATATTCATTTTTGATAACGACAGTGCAAGAGAACTAAAATAAAATTTTAAAAAAAATCTTGCTTTAAATGAGCCTGAAGCATTAGCTGTGTCCACTCTTTCTGCCTGTCAATCATTTCCTGACATGTCACGCACAGAAGAGAATATACTAAGGAATTAGAAGTTGATATTAATGTAGATGCATGTGTATGATGTAAATATTCTTTTGCATTGTAAAATGTAGTTTAAAAGAGTTTTCTGTTAGTTCAGGTTTGAGATATTCAATAACTTTGTCAAGTTTTTCTTAACCCTGTGTCTATACTTATTTCATCATGTACATGATCAATAGGGAGAATGTTTTATTATTTAAGTTTTATGTTTTTTTTATTTAAGTATTAACTGCTGTAGCATATATATTCTCAAGTGCCTTGAAAATTAATAATTGATATTGAAATCATGGGAACAAAATAATGAAATATCCTGTGATGAACATTTATCAAAGTAGTAACATATGATATATATCACTGAATGAAAATTAAAATTACATGAAAATTTATATTGTACTATGTTGTGCATTTTGTTGTAATATTTGCCTTAACAGTAATTATGTTTGTTTCTGTAATTTGTATTATGATTAGTATTCTGAGACATTTTTGTGTTTAGTTAAAAAATTGTTAATTGTATTAAAAGTTGTGTGTGTGGAAATAAAGTAGAAGTGGCTGATGTGGTAAAACAGAAACAATGATGCATTGCGAAATATTTCTTACCTATAAATGTCCTAAAACCAAAGGACTTGGTTCCTATTGTGTGTTAGTATTTTGAAATTTTAATATTTATCATGTTTTTAATTGAGTACTGTATTTCAGGACTTAGATCAATTATTTTAAAAAGATGACATATACCACTTTGTCTTTAATCCCCTCAATTATATGCCTAAACAACTTGAAATTACCAGTATTTTGGGAACAACAATTACGATGAATTTGCGAAAATTTAACAATTATTCTCAACATTCACATTTTCCATTGGGTGCAACTAGACTCTCTAGATACAGATAGTAGTGCAAACGCTGCCATTTAATATCCTCCCACCCGATAGACCCATAAAGCAGAATTCAGAAGTTCAACATAAATGATAACAATTGGTGACGTAATGCAGATATTTAAGATAATTAATTTTGATTTGGAATATATTCATGGATCTCAACTCAGAATATCCCACAGTTCTAATTGTTTTGACAACTGGACGTAAAATGGCGGGATCGGTGGAACAATGGAATGCACTACTCTCTGTATCTAGGGACTCTAGGTGCAACAATAAATCCCAATTCTTTGTTTATTCTTGATAGTGAATCCACTGTTTTTGTAGCTAGTGAATAAAATTTGTAATTTTGCTTTTGAAATTTATTTACACACAATTCAAATACTATCAAGAGGAAACATCTTGTCAACCCATAAGACAAAGTAACATGTGTATAAAGCAAAATACATTATATTACACTCCTTTTTCTTTTATATTATCTGGGACTTCATTGCTGTCATATCACAAATGTGTGTATCTTTAATTTTGATGTTTACAGCACAGACCAAGCTTATATGAATCCATGATAAAAGAAGCAAAATACAGGCTTCTCTTCCTGAATAGAAACAAACAAGAGAAATACTCAGCTTTGCATGATGTGAAATACTGCTTACTAACATGAAAAATAATTTCAAATTTAAATTATTTCAATTGCAACTTCAAGCAGTGAATGAAATTGATATATCTGGAAATAATGATAACATCACTTGTAGAAAACAATTCCACTTTTGGGAAAAGAAGTGCAAAATTTTGAATATAACACATTTAAAACTTGCAAAAGAAGAAATATATGACTGTGATAGTTAACCTTTGGAACTGATCAATAAAGATTTATATTATTATTTTGTTACAAACTGAAAAAATTTTTTAGACATGGGTAATCTATTAAAAATTATATAATTACAATTATGTTCTTTAAAAGAGCTAGATAAGGAATTAATGAATTTTTCTAATGATTTTTTAAAATTACTGTTGATCATTATCAGTTTTATTATCCATTCAAAAACAGCATCCAACTTGATATACTTGAAGAGTACAGTTTTTGTCTACATTGGACATTCTGGAAATAGGATATTCATTATCGCAATAAAAAATAAATCAAGAATAAGTTATCTCACTACAGCTGCAGAGATAAAAATCCACTTCGACAACATTACTGGACATCAACATCTACGATGTTTAGAAATAAAATCTCATGTGTTATTACATTTCCACTTCAATAAATGTATACATGTAAACTTAATGTACATTTTTTATTTTCTTACATGTAGAAGGGAAGTGAAAATATGTAATGGATATCAATTTTTAAAGATCTGGAAACATTGTGAAAAACAAAAGGTTTGAAATGTCAATTTTTGATTTAATAATACATTGCTCAAATTTTAAAAGGATTCATTTTATTTAATCTGTGAATGGGAACCAGTTTAAGAGCTGCCCACTTTCTGCGTTCGATAATTTTTACTTTTGCGCATCACTACTTCGTAGTAAAGAAACTATTATAAGTGGATGAAAAATGTAATGTAGATGAAAAATTTTGAATTTTTGACAAAACTTTTGGGACCCTTGTGTCGGAAATATGAATAAATCGTGTTCCTAAATGCAGAGGCGTATCTACGGTATGGCAGACATGGCACGTGCCATGGGCGCCACTCACAAGGGGCGCTATTTAGAGAATATCCGCCAAAACAAATAACAACAACCCTCATTTAAAGAATCCTGACAGGGGCGCAAATTTGATGCTTGCCATGGGCGCCTGAATACCTAGATACGCCTCTGCCTAAATGTAAATTAGGCCTACTTCCTCTAACACCCGTAGTTGGGATCCACATTTGTGGAGCCTTGTAACAGAAAAATTGATTGACGACAAAACATCTTTCTATCCGTCGGTCTAGTCAACGCTAGGGGCAATACCGTTCACACGATTTTCTCCAAAATTGATATTCCCCGATCGATCCGAACTTATTTATTTATTTACGTCAAAAACAGTTAAAAACTGCGTGTGACGAGCTATGGGGAGAAGTGAATTTTGTGCACTTTTTCATAATTCTGTGGTCTCTGTCCTAAACCATATTCTAGTCGAATTTTGAATACCGAATCTGTACCGAATTTTGGTACAGAAAAGAGAGGGTTTTTTTTTCGAGTTTTGTTGACAAAATATTCGCTCCTATATAATAAAATATATTTTCAAAGGTAAATTAGCCATAAATTCCTGCCCTGAACCCTCATGTTCTTCATGAAAGAATAATACTTTTTGCCGCGATAATATGACTCGTGCTATAATTGCACGTCACTCTCCAGCAGCAATCTTATTTGAGCAAGTTGAGGGCCCAGAGAAAGGACAAAATTGCACCAAATTTCATTCTGACATCGAACGACAAAATCAGCATTCAGTCTCTTTTAAATCTCACCGGTGATAATGAATCAATCACGTTGACTCAGGACTGGAAACCGGAGGGGGACTGAAGGCTACCAATGCAACGTTAAGAGAGCGATACCAAACGAATTTTAAAATTATTATTTTATTTCACATTTGTTAGATTGAATGAATTTTACTTTTGCCGAAAAAACAACAACAAAGATTTCTAAAGCAATTACAATATTGCCTTCAGGGAGCACAGGCAACAAAGTGGATTAAACATTGTACGGGTAGATTTTAAGAACAGGGTTCGGCTCCTATTGACGCGCACGATTCGGTTCCGAACGAGTCACTGCTATCATAATAGGAACCCCCACCACCCCAATAATAGTTATTTCAGCCTACCTTACACCTGACGCCCCTCTACTCCATTCCGACCTTTCCATCCTCTTGCACCTCCCACACCCCTTCATCCTTGCAGGAGATATTAACTGCAAATCCCCCCAGTGGGGCTGCCGACTGTACAACAGACACGGACGAATACTCGAAAACTACATTGACAACCACCCACCTATCCTAATCAAAAGCCCTCCTGAACCCACCCACTTTATCCAAGACCGCCCAAACGACATCCTAGACATCGTCCTTCACTCCGTCGACCTAAACGTATCCACTCCCATCCCCAAATATGACCTATTCGACTACTCAGACCATCTCCCTATCATATTCGCTACTACCTCCTACACCCCCTTCCAAAACCCACAACCACCCTCGATACCCATAACCAACTGGAAATCCTTCAATCACATCCTTTCAAAAAAGATCCACTCCCCATCCACCATTTCCTCCATTCCTGAAATAAACAAATCTGTAACCCACCTTACCAAACAAATCAAAAACGCATATCACAAAACCACTATCAAATCCCATCCTGAACATCCCACCCTTCCTACCGACATCCTGAATATGATACGACTAAAACGACAGACGCAGAGACGCTATTACAGACACAGACGAGACGAAGACAAACGACTACTAAAACAGTTACAGAGACAAGTGCACTTAAACTTGCTACGACATGACAGACAAACTTTTGACAAACTGATTGACGACAACAGCAGCCCCAATCATCTACACAAGATAACCCGGACAGTCAGAGCACTGCCCACAAAAATATCCCCTCTATTCACCCAACCTAACCAACTTACCTTTGATCCACAAGAGATTTCCAACACCTTCGCCCAATCCCTGGCCGTGCACTTCACCCCTAAAAACCTTCCCATCCCTGATAATGTCATTCTCAATTACCTCCGAATCCCGCACCCACCACTCCACACCCAACGTCCTTCATCCACCACCGACGCTGAGGTAACCCAGGTCATCAAAACCATCAGCGATGACAAAGCGCCAGGTCCCGACGGAATCCTACCCTCCCAACTCAAACACATCCCTAAAAACGCAATCACCATCCTTACCTTGATATATAACGCCTGCTTTTCCCTATCCTATTTCCCCATGTCCTGGAAGACCGCCCGGGTAACCATGCTCCGTAAACCAGGTAAAGACCATCGGCATCCATTCAACTATCGCCCCATAAGCCTCCTTCCCATCCCTGGCAAGATCCTTGAAAGAATTATCCTTCTCCGCCTCGCCCATTCTCGCTCCCATCATCCGCCCTAACCAATTTGGATTCCGGGAGGGCCGGTCTGCGGCCCTTCAAACCCTCAACCTTGCCATCTCCATTGCTACCCCCCTCCGTTACCGGAGGGAAATCCCAGCCATTTTCACCGGCCTTTCCCACGCTTACGACACCGTAGCGCACAACATCCTCCTAATGAAACTCCAACCCCACATCCCAATGTACACCTACACCTTACTCCAAAGTTACCTTTCCGAAAGATCCTTCTATGTTAGATTCCTATCCAAGTCCTCCCCCAACTACCTAATCCAAGCCGGCGTCCCTCAGGGCGCCGTGCTTTCCCCCATCCTATTCTCACTTTACGTGAATGATATCCCCCCCACGCACGGTGTCAAAGCGTTCCTGTACGCCGATGACTTTGCCTTCCTCTCGTCCTTCCGCTCCCTGCCCCGCTCCATTAAACAACTCCAAACCTCCCTCGATTCCCTCAGCCTCTGGGCCCAACAGAACTCTATTGAAATTAACCCTTCCAAATGCCAAGCTATCCTGTTCTCCTTCCGAAAAACCATATCCTCACCCCCACCACTCCAAATTTCCCAACTTCCCATCCCCTGGAAACCCCAAATCAAATATCTCGGAACCTATTTTTCCCAACGCCTCCTCTGGACCCATTACATCTCCGAAGCCCTAACCAAGTCCCACCGAACGATCAATACCCTTCTACCCATCCTTAATCATCAATCCCTGCCCATTAAAAAGAAACTCACCCTGTACTACACCTACATCCGTCCCATCCTATCCTATGCCCACCCGACTTGGTTTCACACCTCCGCCATCAACCACCAAAAGATAACACTTCTGGAAAACAGAATCATCCGCCTCATCTTCCGCCCCCCTTCCTTACCCGATTCAATGATATCCGCACCCGCAACCAAATTCCTCACATCCTCACCTACCTTCACAATTCCTCCCAAATCCAAGTAAGAAACTTCCTTTCCGATCCCACCTACAACTATCTCCTAGCACCCCACCGCCATATCCTGCAAGACCCATCCCGCAACAGACAAAAGAAGCATCCCCTAGATATCCTACAACTCCCTCCTCCACCAACCTAGCCAGAGGGCAATCGACTATAACAACGGATAACCGGACGGACAAGACGACCAACGCGACAAACCCAACAAAACGTAACACTATATAACATCCCACATCGTCCTAACCCATCCCAATCTAACCAACCCCAACCAAACCCAACTCCGTCACCTGCAGAAAGCGAGCCATCCCTCCCAACAAAAGTTTTCCCTTAACGCCAAGGATAGCCATCACCTTAATAAGATACCCCGTCACACCCTAATAAAATAACCCGTCTACCCGGCTCCACTCAAACCCTAATAAAACAACCCATCACTCCTTAACAAAATTACCCATCCTCCCAAACCCACCTTCCAACCAATCCTCGTCTACGTACGGGGGACGGTTGGAGAGATCACCAATAAGAAGACCCCCAAGCAAAGAACCGAGAATGAGGAGCCTCGTATTTTCACGGCAGGCATTCTCTAGGACGCCACTCTGAGACGCAGGAACGAGTCACTCGCGGCGCCGCCACAGTGTGCCCGGCCACACGGCCACGTGGCCAACGCACTTTCGTGTGGAATCGTGACGCTTCGCTACCCGTGTCCAAGTTGAGGACGAGGCTCGGGCCTTCGGCCCTCGCGTAATCATAAAACATCCTTGAGTCTGTCCAACGCATAATTACCAACGCATTTTATGCATTTAACATTATGCATGCAACGCATTTTATGCATTTAACCATTGTAATTCTCCATTACACATTCGCACCACACCGCACAATGCACAATGCAAGCAGTGCTCCCTGAGTGATCCGTTCTCGTGGTCCGCGCGAGTGAACCATGCGCAAGTGAACCGTGCGCCGTTGTTTTAGTGAGCCGAACCCTGTCCTTAAAATCAGCCCATTGTACGATACTCGTGTCGTAACATCTAATTACAAAACTCTATTGGTTACCAAACTCGGTCTAACGGCCTCATTTGGCAATGTTCCAATCTCGTATTGTAATCAGATGCTTTACGACATTTATGTCGTAAATAACTATGACATCTTCTAGAAAGAAACCCTAAAGTTTTGCACATTGTTGGCATCAATTGTTTCACTGGCCCGTCTTCGAACTCCAAACAGTAGGACC
Organism: Acheta domesticus; assembly: GCA_031308135.1. Lineage (NCBI taxonomy): Eukaryota > Metazoa > Arthropoda > Insecta > Orthoptera > Gryllidae > Acheta > Acheta domesticus. The sequence goes on from JAHLJT010005437.1 coordinate 68,164,245, forward strand.
TCCTCTTTTGACTTCAGGTGAGAGTAATGAATGATTATGAAAGGAAATTGTGAAATAAAAAAGTAACATTACAGTAAGACAATGCCCTTTTTTTAAAAATCGGTATGGTAGCAAGACTTCGAATATTGTGACAACACTAATTTTATAAGAATATTTCGTAATAATTTTTGCATCACATGCTCATTCAGATTCAGATTTAGATATTAGCAGTGTTAAGTTTTTATTTATTTGCATATATTTTGTGAGATCTTATAGGCAAAAGAAACACATTAATGTATTATTCTTGACGTTTTAAGTTTGAGGTTATTTTGATTTTCACGCACTGAAAATACTTTACAGTGACCCCACAATTTGTAATGAAGTTTCTCCTTTTTATTAGGATATTCCGATTCTCATTAACACCTCTTAAATTTTGAAAATTGCAATAGTTAAAATATTTCTAGATTGTGTCTTAAGGTCCGATTAAATTAAGAAGGTGATTGACAGTTCTGTGTGACGTCAGGACGCCTCTCCCGTTTCCATGGCAGCTGCCAACCAGAGAGACAAAACGTGACGTGTCAGGTCGCTCAGTTGCCACTGCCGAACACGGGGAACATTTGAGCATCGCACAGCGACTTCCCTGCCTCCGCGCCGCCCGCGTTTCTGCCTGTGCTGCGCGCGCAATGTGTACTGTGTTGTGATGAGTTGCGTTGAGGTTAGGCTTTTGTCGTATTTTTTACAGTTTTACACGTATTTTTTGAAGTGTTTGTTTTCGTGTCCCGGTAACACGTGCTCAGTTGTTTGCGACCTGGCAACGTCGCTCCCCTCCACTCACAAATGTCAATCACCTTCTTAATTTAATCGGACCTTACATCTCTACTATTAAAACCAGAGATTTTTCGCATTGCAATTTATATTTTTTTAATGAAGTGTAAAATTTGTATGCACTTTACAACCCGAAGAGGAAGAAAGATTTCGGTACACCGCGCAATCCCACTAGTTATTCTTCTGTTATTCTTTCTTGGCGCACGGGGGTGTCAATAAAATGGAATATCTCACGGTATTTCGCGTTGTTCTCCGTTGTACCGCCAGGAGTCGCATAATCCCCAGCACTGCTTGATACAATTGCGATCATGCGACCCCTAGCAGCACAACCGCGAACGGCGCGAAATACCGTGAAATATTCCATTTTTTTAATTGAGACACCTCTGTGCCCTAAAAAAGAAAAACCGAAGTATATTCTCGAAGAGAACATGGCATGATTATAATTATGGAACTAGAACGATTTTCATTAAAACCTCGGAATTTTCGAAAATTGCAAAAGTTTACTTTGGCTTCAGGAAGGCGAGATCCACAGTGAATACAATTAGGGTCGTCATCGACATCGCACGCAAGGGTATTGAGGGTAAAAGATGGAAAAAGAGGTGCGTAGAAGTATTGCGCTATTGTTACCCGGGTTATCTGGGTCAATGGCCCCCATCTCGATCAGGTTTTTGTCCAGTTTCCCTGATCCATTGAGCAAATGCTGAGATGGCCCCTTGTTTGCTTCTGGACCTAAATGTAGCTCCACTGTGCGCACGTTTTGTTGAGTACTCCTTTTGCTTGTAGTTCATTTACAGTTGAAATTGATTTTCTATAACTCGGAAAAAAAACATTTTTCAAAGATCTTTATTTTTCTAAAATAATTATTTTCTAAATTCATTTTTTCCTTTTTTTTAAATTCTGTCCCTCAAGAAAATGTGCGCAGATAAATTTCTTTCCCCACACGTCATATACAGTTTTTACTGTTTTTTTGACAAATAAATAAATACCCCGACGTCAGGAACGCATTTAATATGGCAAGGTGGAGTTCTGTACTTGCTTACAAAAAACTGGGAGTTCCGGGTAACATAATGAACATAAAAGCTACTTTGAAGAAAGGACTTTACTCTATGAAACAGAAACCGGAGTAAAGACCTATAGAATCTCGGGTTCCACAAGACTTGGTACTTGACCCGCAGTTGTGAAATATTATGTTTGGCTCCGTTTTGAAGCTCCAGCTGCCGGAAGGTGCTAGGGCAATTGGATTTGCTGCTGATGCTGCGGTGGCAGTGTTCGGAAAATATACTGAAGAAGTCACGCAGGTTGCAAACGAAGCTACGGTTGTCATCCGGCGGTGGCTAACGTCGGTAGGGCTGCAGATGGCCGAGCATTAGACAGAGGCTATCTTGCTCCGGAGCAAGGAGGTTCCGGAGCTCACGAAAATGTGCACGATTACGTGACTGTCCGTAGACTTCGTGCTTGCCACACAGAGGCGATAGTGCTGCTCTCACAAACTTTCAGCCCTGAAAGTCACGTGGTGTAGCCATCTTTCCTGGGTCCGCAGACATGGAGTACTATAGATACAAAATTCCTCCACGCCACAGGTTGGGAACTACATCTATAGACTATTCTTACATGGTATTACGGAAGAGAAAAACACGAATGAAAGAAAATGTTTAAGAGAGATACGAAAATATAATTCATTGTATTGTCTGGTGCTAAAACATGTTTTTGTTTTTAACGAATCTAGTTCCTTTTCAATGTTGGCATTGGCAACATTGATTATAGGATAAACGACAGGCCTATGGCCGGGCGTATGTACACTCTTTGTACGGCCTAGCACTGGCGGGCACAGCCAAAGATCGTCAGATCAAAAGTGTTCTTCATGAACAAAGCGCTATGTAAGTGCTTTGTGCAGCTTTGTGGTATTCTTCCACGTGCTTCCGAGGCGGGCCTTTTGTCTGAGTTCTCAGTTCGAAGCAGTGCGAAGAGCCGTTTGTCCATCATTTGCATTATATTTTACTGTTGTGTATGTGTGGTCGGTGATTATCGCGTTTATCTTCTATAAGAATCAATGAACATATTGACTTTTTTGTGAAGAACTTTCAATTTACCTCGGCGCAAAAATGGAAAGCCGATCGACAAACATTGAGGAAGAAAATGATTGTGTGCCCGATGACACGGAAAGCCGATCAACACTTTCTGAAGTTGAGGAGGAGGAGGAGAAAGAAGAAGAAGAAGAAGAAGATGATGATGATGATTATGTGTGCGATGACCGCCGAGACTTGATTTTCAATGTGGCGTCTTTTATTAAAAAGGAACGTTCGACCTGCACGTATTTAAGAGGATCCATTCCGGAGAAAGTTGCGTTAATGATGAATCATCCTATCAGCCGAGTTGTAAAGTAAGTATCCAGAATTGCCATCTACCGAAAGCAGGGCCGTTTTAACAGCTTTGGGGGCCCCCTATTCTTACTTTCACCGATCTCTTGCCCTCCCCTATTTTGATCCTGAGAAATGCAGATAATCCTATCAATTTATATTGTATTTTGTAATGTTTTAAAAATATTTTGAAAGTATTTCTTTGGGTTTCAATTTAACATTATTCAAACAAAAATTTAAACACGTATGTGTAATTATGTAAGAATCCCTCTGTTGTGTCAAGTTTTTTCATTTAGTTTAATCATGTATTACTTTTTTATGCTATTTGATTTTTTTTTTAAATTTAGTATTAAATAATTGTCAGGGGCTCTTGAACATTTGGGACCGGGCCCATGCGTGTACATGGCACTGGTGGAACGTCACTAACCCATAGAAATTGTATTTTAATTTGCTCCACCTGAAGAAAAATGTTTAAACTCCATTGTCAGTTGGATTTTAATTTTGATGTGATGTTGTACCTTAAGTACAAATAGCATGAAATACAAAAATTAATTTAAAAATTCATGCAGTGTATTACAGAAAATACAATATTTTGAAAATAATTAAATTTTCCTTTTTGCAAAAATAATTAGAACATTATGTTCAAAGGAGTGGACTTGAATCAAAGAAATATTGTCATGATTACTTTATTTATGAGGCAATTTAACAACTGATTTAAATAGTTTTTTGAAAAAAAATCCGAAGAGATCTCGGAAACAAATTACAAAGAAAGGTTGAAATGGTAGATGAACTATTAGGGTTCACTCTAGAGAAAACTATCATCTACAACTTAAAGAGATTGTCATTTAATTATTTCTAATACTTTTGGTACGTATTTTCTAATACTTTTGTTTTAGCTGCCATGTTGCATTTGAAGATGTTTGTGGGAAAGTTCATTAAAGTTGACTGTTCAAAGCTCCTACTGCATATGCAACTAACTAATATATCTCAAACAATTAAAGCAGATAGACTAACATGGCTTGAAGTATTTACAAGAAATTAAATCAGAGAATAATAACTGATGAAAAATAGATAACTGCTAATTTCATCATTTTTGCACTATTTTCACTTAGAGAACTGCCTCAAATTTAGATGAATCGAGAGGAAAGTGGTAGAAAAAATGAACAAATACTGTCTTGATATTATTATTCATTTATGTTTTACTTTTCAACTTGACTTGTGCGAATTTCAAAAAGTTTTAAAATTTTGTAGGTTTAATGAGCAGGCCAGGGAATAAATGTTCTATATTAAATATTTTTGAAGCTCCAGGAATATCATTTAGAAGTGAATGAAATATGTGGAAGTGTAGGAAATATGTGGAAATTAAATTATGTAATAAATTTTAGCTAGTGTATTGTATGGTTGAGTCTTATTGGATTTATTGTTAACAGGGTTTTGAATCAAGGCAGAGCTGACGTGGATGATTTTGGGCAGGGTTTAATTCGAAATATTATATATGGGATGTATCAGAGAGGTGAGTCACTTAAAATTATATAAAATTGTACATTTATTTGGTATTTTCTATAGTATTAGTATTTTCACAGGTGAACGGACCTCATTAATGTCAATTTTACCATTAGTGAAGAGTAATAAAGATATAGGATTTTCAGGAAGTGATATTTATTTGCGAATGATACTTCTCTCCATGGGATTTAAAGAGAAGTGGAATGAAGAACAACAATGTAATGTGTTGAAAGAAAATACGGATATTACTGTTCAAAGAAGTAATTTTTTATGTGCATATACTTCCTTGAAAAAGCAAGGTAGTTCATTCGTATATTTGGGCGAGACTTCATTTACTCTAAAGGTAAGTTAAGGAAAGGCAGTATTGAACACTGTGTAAATGAGAATACAATGTTCGTGATCCATTTGCTCTTAATTGCTATTAATGGAATTAGAGTAGATGTAGTTTGCATAGAAAATATATGAAAGCATCATGAATTGCCCGTGACATGATTTTTATTGTATTTTTTATTTAATTTTATGTTTTGAATACTTGTTTTATTTACTTGTTATGAATATATTTACGTGCCACATTTGAGTAAATTGTTACCTATAATTTCCAATCCTTTCTTTTAGGGCATGCTCCAAACGAGTACTCTGAGGATTCTGATGAAGAAATACAAGAAAACATTGTTTTACATGCAGGAGGTGAAAAAGGATTTATCGAAGGGGCTGAATGCATATTAAAGGGCTCTAAAGCCACTATCAAAACCAATAAGTTAAGAAAGTGGATTAAGAAGAAACTGCTACCAAAACTAAAAGAACCATCAATCATTATAATAGATAATGCATCTATTCATAATTTCCCGGTATGTGGCAGATTTTTTTGGATTATTCAGGAATTTTGAATTATTATTCATTAATTAAAATGTAGATAAAAATTAACTGATTATATACATCAGCTATTGGCAGTAGAATTGTTACTGTAATAAATTCACATTACAAATTGCAAAAGTACATGCTTCCAATATTATAGGTATTTATGATAATAATGTGGGTTATTGTATTATCTTAACCAGGAGTGGATACAGCTGATCATTTTGGAGGGGGAACATCATAGATGTTTGTTACATTATGAGCATTAGTTACTCTATTCTATATATGGTTTTGTAGTGTATGTATAACACTAATTTCATTTTTGAAATAATTCTAACATAAATATTTAAATCAATTTTGCCAAATAAAAGAAGGTAACAAATGAAAACTCGAGGCCTTGGAACCTTGGCAGAATTTACTATCTTTTATTTGAAGACCTTCAGTTAAATTACGCCACTGAAATGTTCGATCATTTTCATCAAATTTCTGGGTTTTCTAGATACCAAAGAAGCCTTCCCACACATGGAGCAAAGCAGCCCTGCAGGATTTCCTCTCTACTCATAATGTATCATTTCATCCAGAATCTACTTACCAGGTTCTTCTTCACCTATCTTCAACTGTTGTAGTCAAGGAAAGGTACGTGCAGGAATAAATGGATATATTCTGTGGATTCACACATTCTGGGTGCGAGGGAAATATTATAAAATTAAAAAACTTGTTTTGTAGTTAAATGAAGAACTATGTCTAGAAAATAGTCTATTTTTTACAAGGAAAAATTTCATAAAAATAGTTCATTAGGCGTCACTAGGAATGTAAACCAATTGTCTTCGGCTGCGACGTAAATTACTCCAGGCAGGTCCAGATTAAACATAAAGTAAACAGAGCAACTGCTCCAGGGCCCTTGCATTTCATAAAAATGCAAAGTAAGACCCCCCCACCACCACCATCACCAAGGACCGAAGTAGAAAAACTTATAGAAAGGAAGAAGGAAGGAATCAAATGCCATATATTACCTTCCATTCTCATAAGGGAGGAAAGCTATAAGAGATTGATGCCAAAGAAAAACCCTTGCATTGAGAATGCCCTTGATATAGACAACTGATATTCTTGTAGTCAGTAATCCTCACTGCAAGCAGTTTTATTGATAGAAACATGTATGCTATTACTCAGTCTATCTTCTCAGATATCAGCAATCAAGTCGTGCTGTGATATTATGAGTAGACCTCGGAATTTTAGGCACAAAAAATTGATGATTTAGGCACCTAAATTTGGTAACAAAATTATGCAATGAGGCATGAAAAGACATTTTAGGAATGTAAAATTAGTTTCAAAATTGTTAAATCAGGCATTTAAAAATATTCGACATTAAAAGTTTCATTTTTGGCATCAAAAACTGACCACAAAAGGATTAAATTAGGCACTTTTTTTTTCCTTTCTTTCCAGAAATGTCAAGTATTTTTACGAGTATGTGAGTGACTGCAAGCATTATTTTTATTCACTTTCATTTCATTCATTCTTTCACCCTTTTCATTCTCAAACTGTCAATAGTGGAGCTGTTCCGGGAATGGGTGTAAATGCCTTAGAAGTGTATGCTGATTGGAGATGAATGCAAAACTTCCTCTTTATATTGATATACAGAGCTCCTTATGTTCAATGTATTGGGTGAGAGATTTTGGTGCGTAGTTGATTGCATATTCGATCAGAGAATATTAGTGTTATGGGAAATTCTACAAAGTATTTGTGTTTAGGTACGTAATTTTTTTTAAATTAATAATTAAAATGTGATAATTCTTCAATATTTCTGGTTTTAGGCAAAAGAATATTACAGTGGGCTTCAACCACCATTTTGGGACATTTTAGGCATTATTAGATGCTTATAGTAGATCTATTTTTCATGAATCATAAACATCTGGAATTATTTTCTACAACCTCTAATTGTGAGAACCCACATGATGACCACTCCGGGCCCCTGCAAGTGTTTACACTGTTCTGACTGACTCTGGGGTACATTCATTCTTGAGCAAAATTTCAATTATGGAGATTTGTCACTTTTCTTGTGAAGTGTCCTTTACTTTTAAGGAAATGTCCCTCTCTTAAGGCAGCTCCACACATTCGTTATTGGGCGAACAGTGAGCAACTGCTCGCCGATCGCAAGTAGTGTGGATGAATTGCTTACTATTTGCCGAGTGACAAACATTCGGTGCTCGCCCTACCTACAGCGTGTCGGTCTTTTGGACACATCAAAGGAAGTGAACATTTGCTGAACACATCAGCTGGTCAGGATTGGGCAAGCAGTAGCTCGCTGCTTGGCGAATGCTGAATGTGTGGAGCCATCCTTGCATTTCTGAATTTTGTGTTGTTAGGGATGATGTAATAACCCTTCTTCTTTTTTTCTTTTGTATGGAGAAACATTTTAACCCCATTATCAAGCAATGTACTGTGTACATACAGTAAAACCCCTTTATAAGAGTCACCTGGGGGAATGGAATTTTGTCTCTTATAAGCGGGAACTCTTATAAGTGGGAAATGCGTTTTTGACGTGTTCAATATGATGTTACCATATTTTTAGTGGATTAGTATGATTTGTACACTTATTTTAAACTTGAGGAAACATAAATTAGTTGATTACAGAGCCCATTTAACCAGGTCTATTGAGTAAACTTCATGACATTTAAAGCACATGTGCTCATAAATGGATTATATGAACAAATCGCCTCTAATGTAAACATTGACACGAGAATTATAAAAAAATTACATTCGTGTAATTTTTTAAAAAAACAAATGAATACAGCAAAATGATGTTAAGAGTCTCTTATAAAGTACCTTCTTAACTATCACTACCAAAAGTTTAAAGAAAAAAATTTGGAGCTGCTTTTGAGAAAATCTTGTTTTTGTAAATGTGTATTATTTCACTCGATATTATGTGAAAACTTTTTTTTTTAGTACATAATGTTAATGTAAGACCTAATTATAGAGAAAAATTTTTATTATAAGAAAAAATAGTAGCTGTAGAAAAAATTTAGTAGTAGTAGTTTACTTTTCACAATAACAAATAGAAAAATGCACTGAGGAAATTTACAACATATTTTAATCATATTTATTTTGCAATGCCGGGTTTGAAACATGTGGAGCTGGATGAAAAGTGAAGTCTACAAACAAAAAGATAATACACTGAGACCTCAGTTTTTGTGATAAATCCTTTCAGATAGTGTGATTAAAACCAATTTATCATCAATAAATGACTAATGACATGTGCCTATGTAACTGTACACATCACATTAATGTGCTTGTTTTCTTTTCTTCAAAAGATCCACTGTGAATGTTGTATCACATGTACAGGTATGAAGTGGATGACATTATTCAAGCAGCGGGACATCAGGTTCTACGTGTGCCCCCCTTTCACTGTCACTACAACCCTATTGGGTTGGTGTGGAGAGATTGTAAGAAATATTATGAAAGTGTTAGAGAAACAAGATGTGAAGATAACAGTAATGTGGAAAAATGGAAAGAAGCATTACAACAAATTACTGTTGAAAAGTGAGTAATCGCTGTTCAATAACATTCTTAAGAAAACATTGATATTACACATTCATTAATGTTGTATGTTGTTGCAGATGGAAGAACTTTGTGATATACACAGAAAAGATTATTGATAAAGATTGGCATCAAGAATTACAATTTGATACTGAGCAAAAGATTGTTAAAATCCAAATTATTCAACCTGATGATGAAATCTGACCAGATCCTCATAAACAAACTTCCAGCAGTTAAAACAGAAGATGAAAAAAGGTTTGCGACATGAATTTTAATTTTAGAACTTGTAATTTTAATCTAAAAAACACTTACACATCTATATTTCATTACTGATATGCAGCAGATAGTTCTTATGTTTTTCATCAAGTGTTATTAATTGTTTTTATGATTTTATAAAAATTAGAAAAATTAAATTAGTTAATTTAACCCTTTCACTGCTACGCATTAGGAGCGCTGGCCGCAGTGCAGGGCTGAGTCTTCTGGCTGCTGCTGCACGCCGTGTGCTAACGGCCCGCAGTGCAAGCAACCCATGTTGTGGCAATCTCCTAATTTCAACCGCGATCTAACAATGGCCACGAGAACTCGAAAGAGCAGCGCGACACACCGGTGCATCGATAGCAGTGGTGGCACGGCGAATTCTGTTGCACCGGTGTTAGCGCTATGGGCACGGCAATGCTTGACGTATGGGTGCATCGTTAGCAGTGAAAGGGTTAATTAAAAAAAATTAAATTAAAAAAAAAAAAAAGCAGACCAGAATTATTTGCTCACAGTTAAATGTAGTAAAAGGAATATACAAAGTACCTTAAATAATCTCGCTCTGTTTTTACCCAACAATGGCACTCTATGACTGGAAAGTTTACTGCTGTACACATGTATTGCTCTCAAAACAGTGTCTGTATGAAGTAAGTGATCAAATATACAGTAGTCCTCCATTCATAAAATGTTCATTCTTCAAAATGTTCATTTTTTTCTGTCGCTTGAGAACTTCTCAAAAGAGGGAATAGTTTTCAATCATGCTGTCACTCACTATTGTGAAGAACTATCTTGCAATCTTCCCTTAATTTTTTTCTCCTGAAGAAAAGAATCCTTTCATCACCCACTAACATAAATGTTATCAAAGTCTTTCACAATGGGGAAAGTGGTGTTACGGGAAAACACACTATAAATTTCCCATCATGCATTATACTTTTGCCTTCTCCTTTACAAATTGTATAAAGGATTTGTCTTGGTACCACATCGGATAATATCTTTGAATCGTGTTTTGGTAAATGGAAGCAAATCATAGCTGCATTAGCATTTGGAAATGAGATTATATTTCAAGAATGGAAGAGCAGTGGAGGAAGAAATAGCGAGATGAGAGTTCTGTTAGGTATGAATAGCTTTGCTTCTGCATGAACAGCAACCTTTTTTTCCCCCTCGTCTTTTATTGCAGGAAAAAATGTTCAGGTTTGGGGCATTATTGGGAATGGTCTCAGAGACACAACGTCATCTCCCTTCACCGGTTATCACACAATTCAAGGTTGTCTGTACTCACAAGGAGAGGTTACATATTATTTTGGCTGATTTGGACTCTACACATTGCTTCTATTCTTGATTCTATGTCAACTACACATCTTTACCCTTCCTTCCTATGTCACAAATTCACCAATTTTCCATTGGGGGTTCCCCTCATTTCAGTTGTTTTAGGTGCCAAGAACTGATGAATAGATATATCTTCAATCAATATTTTGTTTTGTTGGAGGGATATTAGTTTTTGATCTCAAGCAAATTGATAGCTCAGAGCTCAAGAAGATGAAAAGAAAAGGAAAATAAAGTAGATAATTAAATAAAAAAGACTTGGTTCTGATGGGTAATTTCAATTAATTTGAATATATACCATCTGAAATCCACTTTTTGCTGAAATATAGGGACTTTTTGTTATTTCCATGAAAAGGTTCATTAGCGACACAATCAGACTTTTGCATATTTCAAGAAACATTCAGTGATTCAAAACTTTTTTAAAGAAGGTAAGGATTTAAATTTCTAAGGAAGAGAAAAATAATGCAATCAAAGGTTAACCCAAATAGACCGTGCAGATCTGAAGTGCACCTTGATGTGGGGCACCCTATCTAGAGCATGCAATTCTGAATTTGTTTGAGAAAAAAAATGTCAATATTTGAAATAAAAACAATTCTTGAAAATTGATCTAATATTTTTTGCAAAAATGAATTTCAAGAAATTTGGTATAATAGTAAAAATTGTTTACAAAATATATAAAAATAACTAATAGAAATTTGGATATTGTTTTGGGATTGTAATGATTCACCACTATCAGTTTTGAGAACTGAACATAAAAAGACAACATAGTGTAAGTCCAGATTCTTATGTAATTACATATGTTTATGTTTCATCTCTAATTTGAAGCTTCACAAAGATGCGTTCTTTGAGTTTGCCATCTGAGAGAAAAGAAAATTTTGAACAGATATATTTAAAACACACTTCATCCTTAATCAGAGCCTTTCTGATTGACCATTCCATTTGTCCCAGGGCGATTCATGAGTTATCTCCCATTCACATTGAAAGAAGAGGACTTCGGTAGTCCCAATAATATTCCAATAATTTTCAAGTCTCCTTATACAACCCTGCTTGTTATGCCTCATAATTAGGGCCCAGATGTTCATGACGTTCTTTTTTTTTTCACGGAAAATATGAGTTAAGCATGATTTTATCTATAGTGCATGATAATATTTGTAAAATTATGCAATTTTCATGCAGCATATAGTTGTTTTGGCTTTTTAACCCTTTTTTCATTATCTGTTAATATTTATAAGAACCTGTATGTAAATAATAATAATAATAATTTTATTATTACTGGGAAGGACATCTAGAAAGTAAGAATACAACGCTTGTTAAAAATCAAAAAAAGAATATATTTTAATGAAATTTACAGGGTAAGTCAAAATATGTTACCATTTCTCCACTTAACCGCTGTTGAGGTAAATGCACTTTTGAAGCCTGGACACCACCTTTTGTATACCGTCGTGGTATACCTTTCGGTCCACATCTTTAAGTCATGTTTTCAGTCTCCATGACCTCCTCTATAATATCATCCATTGGTAACATTCTGACATTTCATTACATTGAAACCTTAGGTTTCCACCAGCTGGTGATGGATACTGGCTGTCAATTCATTGAGCAACGTGAGGAAACAAATGACTGCGAACGTCACATCAGCATGGAGCAAGCGGGCGATGAACTGGATGATGTGATAATCTGTTGCAACGATATTTTGTAATGAACTGAGGCACTTGATTTCTTCTTATGGCTGTTACGAAATAGTCTCTACGATATGGGTGCCAATTTTGAAAAAAATATTCTCCAGTGCACACACCTTGTATTCTTACTTTCTGGATGTCCCTCTTGTATACTGAAGTATGGTAACCATTATTTCATGTTTCAGAGTTCTGGTTAACTTCAAGCTGTTATGTTCATTTTGAAGAAATTAGTACTGAAGTTTTTGTGACCAATTCCTAAGGTACCTTTAAAGACGAGTCAAGTGAATGTGTTTGGTTAAATATTTTGTGCAAAGAAAGAACATGGTTTGAGTAATTAGAAAAAATAAATATTGAAGAAGAGAATGAAATGTCCAAATTAGATGTATTCTAAGCTTATTCAAAATTCTTTCTATTAATTATCATTTTATGTATGTATTAAATTATTAGTACTCATTCTTTTGTTGCTAATAAAGATGAAAATAGCTGTAGTTGCTTTAAGTTTGACTTTATAATGGTGTATTGGTGATTGGTGTTTAAGAGAAGTTTTGCATATAGATATTTTAAAAACTATTACCATGAATACATTTGAAATAATTTGTCTCCTTTTGTGAGGAATTTAAGAAAAACTAGCTGGATAGTGTGAAGTTTGTGATTCTTCAATTGCAAACTCTCATACCTGTTTCACTGGTAATGTGGGAGGTAGCAGCAAGTTTCGGAGGTTTTTGCTATTTCATTATGCTATTTAATATTTGTTTATTTGGTCCAGGCAATGCCCAATTACAAAAATATAATTGTACAAAACAATATCCAAATTAGTTGAAATGACACAATAACCTCTCTTTCACCAAAAACTTAAATTCATGAACAGAACTAGAGAAATCAATATTTGTACTATTTGCTACTTTACACATATGCCAAAGGGACACATTTAGATAAACATTAGTTTTACAAAAAAGTGTACTAAATACAGCCTGGTCAACATTTCGAAGCCTGAATACATGAACCTTCCATGAGAATAATTTTAATAGACTGGGACAATCAATACAGCTGTTGCACAAATTATATAAAAATAATCAATCAACAGATCTTCTATGAGAATTCAAAGAACTAAGACCCAGAATAGTTGCAATTTCATTATAATTGTGTAAAACATATGGTGATGGCAAATTCATTTTAAAAGAAAGTTAAAAAACTTGTGCTGGACAGTTTCAATCCTATTTATATGAACTTGATAAAAGGGAGACCAGGCTGGTGATGCATATAATAAAATAGGATGGACAAGAGCAAGATACAAGATTTTAAATGACATGGGATATTTGAAATCCTCAACCATTCTTCTAATAAATTCTAGTCTTGTTTGATTTAGAGCACCGATTAGTCAATGATTGCAGATCACATTGCAAAAGAAGACAATCATCCAATTTCATGACTTCAGAGAACAATTTCAAATTAGGTGGAAACAATTAGTATTTTCAATTAATTAGTACCTGTTTCAGATCATTGACAAATAATAAGAAGAGCAAGGGTCCCAGACGGGAAATCAGAGGAACACCAGAAGTAACATAAACATCTCTAGATAAAAAAGTTTTGTATTTTACATTCTGTGTTCTATCTTGAATATTTTCATGGAGCCAATTAGCAGTTTCCCACAAATACTAAGATTGAATAGTTTACGGATTAGAATTTTATGATACACGGAATCAAAGGCCCTGGAGAAATCGCTATGGATAACATCTACTTGTGAATTAGATTCCTACTTATATAATACAAAATGATTAGTTGATCTCTTTCCTAAAACCATGCTTTTCCTCAATCAATAATGAGTTTATTCTGGAGGAATCTTGTTTAGAACTTAAACTTTCCAATAATTTAGGAATAACACTAATTTGAGATATTGGTCTATTATTGTTTACAAAAGATGATTTCTAATTTATGGATTGGTACAACATAACATTTTTTTCCATAGTAGTGGAAATGAACCTTGTTCAAGAGATGTAGAAAAGAGGTAATGCAAAATTGGTGTCAAATTTGTTACACAATAAAAAAATCACTCAATTAATTAATAGCGGTAAAAAACCCCAATTGGGTAACTTCAATTCACTGAGATTGAAATTTGTATCTATTGAATGGAAAGAGTCTAAATCAATATCATTATCATTATCATCATAATCATATTTGTAAACGGATACAAAATAATCTGCAAACAGGTTTACAATTTGTTGAGTGTCAGCAGGATAATCACTCAGATACATCAGATTAGGAGTTCCATTTACACCTATAAATGGGTTTATGTCATGCTATAAAGAGTTTTCAGTATCATTTACAAATTTAGAATTGTTTGCAACAGATTTATCTTTACTATCTTTACAAATCCTACATAGGTTAGAGAAGGCAATATAATCTTTATCCAGAAGTGATTTCTTATAGCTAATATGCGCATCAGCCTTTTCCCTCCATAATTGAATTAACTTTCTATTACACCAGGGGGATAGGTAGTAGGTGTAATAACTTTAGGTACGTATGTCTCAATAATGTCAAACAACTCAAGATACAAAATTTGAAGACCATGGTCTAAGGGCTTATTGGAAAATAACATGAACCAATCAAATTGCAACAAAGCATCAGTTATAGACAAATAGTCTGCTCATTACAACGGGTTTCCAACACAAGAAGTGAAGAAATACCTTCATCAGCTGAAAAAGTACATTCTAATGCAGGATGACAGTCATCCTCAGAAATAATTGGCAAATATGACTTCACAATTAAGTAATGTGAATCATAAAAAAATAATAAATCCAATAACTAAGATAAATAATAAATATAATCTTAGAATAAATCAAATAATTTAATTAACATTTTTATTAACAATATCATTAATTTATATTAAATATAAATAGTTAAAAGTTTGAAGAAGTATCGAGCCAATTTGTATTGTCATAATCATTTGTATAATCACAAAAGTTACATCTTTATCCATATATCTTATACCATATAATATTTGGTAAATTAAAATCCCTAGAAAGTATAAACGTAGCTCTTGGATATAACTCAAAAATACGTTCAACCTCAATTGTAAAACCAATATATGATTCAAGGGGAGAATTTGGTGGAAAATACACAGATCCCATTATAAATGACCTAAATTTAACAATGGTAAAACATGTTCAACATTTGAAAATGATAATTTAATCAGAGAGCTGCAAAGATTACAATGAACAGACATAACTCCTCCACCCCTTACACAATCGCTTGTAGCATTATGATCCAGACAATAATTGATGTGGTTATAAAGATTTAACTCAGCGTCAAGGATACCATCACAAAGCCAGGTTTCTGTGAAAATCAGGATATCAAAGTAATTGCATTGAGGTGAAGACTTTTAAAATTTGACCAGTTTAGTCCTCAGTCCTCTCAAGTGAGAAGTGATGGAATTGGGAAATATAATTCAATTTCCCTGAGGGGCTGAAAAATGTAATTTGTCAGATGATACATCAAAGTAGGAATCCCATTTATATACCTCATTTTCAAGGATGTATTTCCCTTATTTGATTCATCCTTTAATTTAGAGAGAACATTTCTCAGGTGGTCACACTGTCTTGTAATAAGGCCAGGACCAATTTTCACAGCTCCTTTATATTTATGTTAATTCTTTAGGATGGACAGGACGGCATCATTATCTGGTAAAGTGACTCAGAGGTCTACAATTAGATGAGGTACAGCCAGAAGACGAGGAACTCTTTATTTTGCAATAATTTATTTCCCAAGTGAAGAATAGACATTTTATCAAATTTTAAGTCTGAATTAATTTCAGTTAAAATACTGATAACAGATTGTCTTATCAGCTGCTGGGCATTGTTTTGGTGTCAAGTCACATTGCTTGGCGAGACCGAAAATAAGTGTTTTTTGAATGACATTGACAATCAACCAACTAAATACATTTCTTCAAAATTTTGCTATTAAGAAAATATTTTGTCATCCTCCTTTCAGTGGTTGGTTGCAGAATGGGTACTTCTATTAATGTGAATTTTTTTCATTTGTCTCTTGCAAAACAGAATTGAACTTGCCAAGAGTAAAACTGAGTCTATGCACCCTCTTCAATCAGCACATTGCAACAAAATCTCGGCAATTATTTTCATTAAATTTCACCTTGCATGTCACAAGATACAACACCATTCATTTTAAGATTCTATCTTTACTGACCTATTAAAAAATATTGGTCTGAATCACCCAGCAAATATCAGTAGTTGCCGAGAATACATCCATGAATGATCAGGTACTAAACACATCATGGACCTGCACAGAGGAAAAATATTGTTGTGTTTCATGATAGGAGAATGATTTATAAACATGACCCTCAATTGCAATATTTCATTATTTTTAATGTACTGTTTTTCAGCATTCTTGATACTGAAAGCCTTTCCTTTTGAAACGCTAGGCCTACTGAGAATTAATAAATGCAAGGACTCTGAGGTGTTTCCTTAATTCACAGACCAGTCCAGACTTATACTCTCTGGACCAGTCTCCTAAGTGAACTAGGGGATGCTAAAACAGCATATACATTCTCCCTTGTATTTTCATGGATAAAGTACTCAAATTTTTGAAAAATTGTTTATTACCTTATTTCAAAATCTATCTTTAAGACACAGATTTCATTAAGGGGGAAAAATCTCTATCTTTAATATTTTAGTTGTAGGAAGACTCCAAAAAAATTTTGAACTTTTGCACTTTTTGAAAAACCAAGGCTTTTAACAAAAATGAGACCTACACCATTTTCTTAAATGTCCTTCACACTTTCCAACAACAATTTAATAAAAAATGATGGATCCATTATTTGGAAGATTTTGAAAACGTCCCAGGGGCTTCGTGTTAAGTACCCCCAAAATTAAAATTTCAGTTTCAAATTCAAAGGGCCACAACACCAGCATGATTGTTTGGGGAATATCAGTTTTGGAGAAAATCAATTTAGCTGATAGCGTTCACAGACAGACGTTTTGCCATCATTTGATTGGACCCACAAAACATGGATTCTGGTAACACCAAGTGTAAGAGGATTTTTCTGTAAATTTAGCAACTGGATTTATCCACTTTTTCATTATCAGGGCCCTAGATAAGAGGTTTTCTGCCGAATTTTGCCATTTTTTGAGCAGCATTACATAACTCTCTCTATTCTGTAGCGAGAAAGTAAAAAGATTTAGGAATACACTCGCAGGTACTACACAAGATAGTGGGAATGTATCTCATGCCATGGGCACATCTGGGGATCAAGGAAATGATTCCATCTAGAGCAGCATGTACTTAACTACCAGACAAACCTCGCAGGAAGATCAGGATAGGAAGGATTGTTTTTGAATCACGTCAGATGTTTCTCATCCTTTTTAATATTTCTAGAGAGCTTTCAACAGTTAATTTAAAAAAATGGAATACCGCTATCAAGTCACCACAGTTCAGAGTTAATTTTTTTAAGTATGATATATGTATTGGATTTGATAAGGGAAATAATAAATGTAAAAAAATGTCATAACTTGAGATGACTGGAGAACACACTAAACTTTTCAAAAATTTGGAAAAATTACATTCAATCATATTCCAGAGCAGAGACTGGAAAAATATGTTGTATGAAACATCAAAATATAGAAACAAATCAACATGGCATGGAGAATGTATATTCATTCGGAAGATATTCTTGTGTGCACACGGCCGCCTTAGACTGATGTGTTGAACAAGGCAACAGCAAGCTACTAAATGAGTGAAAAATAAACAAACAGACAGAAGTTGAACGTCTCGAAGTGTAGATGGAATGTGCATGCATTGATACATACTCGAGTTGAATGTATTGATATTCAGATGGAATGTGGACATATTGAAAGAGAGACAATAAGTAGATGTTCTAAAGTACAGATGATAAATGGACATACATAGAATTGGAGTTGTAAATAGAGATGTCAGTTGATAGACTGAGATATTTGAAAAAGTTGAAGTGAAGTAAGCTGAGAATTGGACATAAGAAATGAAAGGCATTTGGTATTGAATTCTTCCAATTGAAAAATTGTTAAGTAAAGTTTTTGTTGTTATTGTCATTATTGTAAATAAATATTCGTTTTATTTTGGAAACTTGGAATTGTTTTGTAAATGTAATTGAACGGGAAGTTGCCACCATTTAGATCTGTGGTGTATGCCTTATTTTTTTATTTTCATTTTTTATAATGAACCTTATTCACAAAGAGGAAAAAATTAGAACCTACACTATATGTACATTAATATTTAATAAAAACAACAAGAATTTGTAATAAATATGTAAAATGGGATATAATATGTAATATTAAAATACAATAATTCTAAAACACACACAATATGAACTTACATTGTCCTAAACAAATTTTAAAAATAATACAAACTTCTTCAAAATCATTTGGAGAGCTGAAGTTGATGCACACTTTGCGCTATACACCTTTCCCATAGTAAAAGCTTTGTCTATTGCTATCTAGGACCATAGTTTTGCAGCCAGAACAGATGCAAAAGAAGACATCGTACAAACTGGTGAAATCTGACACATCAGCAATTGCAAATGTTTCTCCAAAATTAAGGTTGTCAAATCGTGGCATCAAGGATACTTTTCACACCTGAAGGTGAAATGCGCACTTCCCAACAGATAACGGAAGCAGGTGCGCATGACTGGGAGAACACTACTCGTTGTCACATAGGGTACCAATAGCATGTAGTAATAATGTAGGAAAAAAGTATGATTTTTTAAAAAAATATTTCTTTTTACATAAAAATAAGAAACAAAATTGGAAAAACAAAATTATAGAATAAAAAAATATTTAGTGAAAATACCAAAATATGTAAAATACGTAATATAGTTCTATATATGTAAACGTATATATGGAAATAAATAAAAATTGGATATTGTATTAGGACGGCAACAATTCGCTAAGATTACAAATATGAGAATGGTAAGTAGAAAGGCAAAAAATAATTACATAAAACTATATAAATAAAAATAGATGATTGTATATACCAGAGTTGTTAACTCAGACATCATGTGACTGATGTCCGTGAAAGTCGGCACATCTACATGTTTTTTCATCCAGGAGGTTTATAAGCTGTTAGTTTTGTTGTATCTCCACTAGATGGCACTCCAGCACAAGATTGCACTTCATTTTAATCCAATTTTTATTCAAATTGAGCTCCACCTGTGCTTCATTGTCACTGAGCATTGCTGTATGACGCAGGATGAGGCCAAGAAGGTCAGGACAGCAGTGCACATGAGAGAGAGAGAGAGACACACAGACGGAGAGAGACAGGGAGACAGACTGAGATTTGGAGAGAGAGAGAGAGAATGGGAGATGGAGGGCATGACAACATCTGCTGGGTTCTTCTAGTATAATATAAATATAAAATAATTGTAATAATGAAAAACTTAATTCATTTTCAGCATATTTATTATGGACAAATGTAATTTCAAACAGCACAAAAAGAAATACGTGAAATTTACACATGAGCAACCTCCTTCAAAATGACTTAATATTATTACAATTCCTTACATCTACTTATAAAATTCATGCTCTGATTCATCCTTCTTTATATTGTTCTTGTAACCTTTCTCAAAATCCTTTGCTAGGACAATATACCGATTCTCACGAACAGCATGCATACCAGCCTGCAAACAAACACATTGTAAGTTGCTTCTCACACTACAAACAATTTTCTTTAGTAATGGTAACAACAGTGAATAGCACTGAATTAAATAGTTTAAATATGTAGGCAGTAATTATGCTTTTTCACATGTGTGAACATATCATTTCTCTGTAAATAAGGTCCTTTTCCAATTTTCATTCTCATTCTGCCAGTTTCCATTTTATTACCGTAACAAACAACGATTATTTATTATTTCTTTATATCTTTCAGAAGCATTTATTTCATTTCTTTCCTGAATATATTACTTTCCAATTAATTCACCCTCACTGATCTCCCCCCAACCTTTCAGAAAGAAAAAAACAACAACTTTGATTTTGATTTAAAAGTATTCACCATGATCACTACTGCACCCGTACATATGTACGGCTGGGAGTCTAGATTAGTTGAATTAGTATATGTTTACAGACAGTCAAATTGGGTAAAATTGAATGCAGTTTATTATTAAAATATTTCTTAAAAATCTGTGAATGTAACTTTTGCAAAAGGAAATTCAACTATCTGCTTTGTTTTTGTATTTTTTGAAGAAGAGGTGAATATTATATTCACAGCTCAAGGACTACTACAAACTAAAACCATGGAACCTCATAAAAGACAAAATGGGATCAGACAAGAAAAATAACTTACCTCTTGACATATCGCATTTATGTCAGCTCCTGAAATTCGATCTGGTCGAGCTACATAATCCTCCAAGTCTACCTCTTCGCTAAGGTTCATTTTTGACGTAATGGTTGAAAAGATGAGTCGCTTTTGCCTTCTGTCTGGAAGTGGGAACTCAATCTTCCTGTCGAGACGACCAGGTCGCAAAAGGGCAGGGTCTAAGGTGTCGGCTCTGTTGGTAGCCATGATGACCTAAATAAAATTAAAATAAAAACAAGTTTTTTTATTCTATCTATGAAGTATCGACTTCAAGCACTTATCAAAGAGTCGAGTCAAAACACAAAATTCTAATTACAGACAAACAAATTTTAACATTAGAGAATATAATAATGGGAGAATAAAATAAAATTTTATTCACAAGTGAAGAAGTTTAGCACAACAGGACAAGCTGTGACAACAGGAGACACCGAGACTAATTTTCACTAAATTTTTCAATAAATCACTCTCGAATCCCTGAAATAACTTCATCCATTACTTCTATGTAAATGATAGTGAATTAAATTAAATTGCTTATATAATGGAAATAAGCCTAAATGAAGATCCTTGTTAGAAACACATGGCAGTCAGTGGCGGATCGGGGGGAGGGCATACCCCCACTCCAAAAGGCCTTGAGTTTTTGTTTATCGTCCTTTATTTGGCAAAATTTATTTAAATATTGATGTTAGAATTATGTAATTACTAAAAATATAATATTGTACCAACTTTCTTTCTTGTGTGTGTAAACTAGTAATTATAATTTCCAATAAAAAGAATATTTGAAAAATCAATATATGTTACTATCTTATTATGAATTGGTCTAAAGGGTTCTTTGACATTCAGGTTCCGTCTTCAAGTGAACTTCCAAACTTAGGAAGGTGCTATGCATGATTTTATTGTATATCTTGGAGTGAGTTACAGAAATTATAATAAAATAATAAACTTCATATTTCCCCCAACATTTTTTGTCATGTAAATTTCTACACCATGCAAAAAATTTACAGACTAGTGAGGCCCCTTCATTTTACACATGTTTTTGTGTTAAACCAGCCCTGCTGATCAGATATTTTCCAACAACAATAGTTTTGTGACAATACACATTTGCTTAAAAGTCGAAATATTTAGAAAATAATTGTTAATAATTGACAATTGATATTTTCATGAAGTGCCTTTCTTACTACCTGGAACAACAAAAAAAATGAAATTTAATGCAAATTTGGAATATTAATAACTATCTATTAATAGATATACCAACTGGTCTACATATAATGAATCTTCACAGAGGCAAAATATTGTTATGTTTCATGATTGGAGTATGATTTATAAACATGACACTCAATTAATATATTTAACTTTTTTTAAATATGCTGTTTTTCAGGATCCTTGATATTGAAAGCCTTTCCTTTTGAAACACTAGGCCTAATAGGAATGAATAAGTGCAAGGACTCTGAGAAGGTGTTTCATTGAAGACGAGATATCTTGTTCACATATCTAAAGGGCTAATATATCTCTTTGCAAGTAAAAAAAAATTAGACTGGATGTTCAATTCTCATATTCTTAACTTCTATTAAGCACCCCCTTGTTGTCATAGCCATTTTTCTTCAGAACCAGTAGTGATAAGTACAGATTTCACTCTAATCTGTTTTGTTGGATGTATTTACAGTTTGTTTTTTTTAAGCAAGAATATTTTAACACAGAAAGAGGCAAGTAGCTAATGTTTACACTGATTTGATAGCTTCCAGATCACCTACGTAGGAGGTTGAGGACCAATTTGAAAGTTTGTGGAAAAGGTCAATCATTAAATTGTCTCCCTCATGCTCTATGACCTGTCAGGAGGTTAAAATTATATACATAGGACAAACTGCGACAACCTTACCTTCACATTGGTCGTTTGGTCAAAACCATCCATCTGATTCAACAGCTCCAGAAGAATTCTCTGCACTTCTCTGTCTGCTCCAGTTTGTGCATCAAAGCGCTTGGTGGCAATAGCATCAATTTCATCAATGAAGATGATTGCAGGTGAATTCTCCTTTGCAAGACGGAACACATCACGAACCATTCGAGGTCCTTCTCCAAGATACTTCTGGACAAACTCTGACCCTACCACACGTATAAAAGCAGCTGAAAATGAAACCAAAACCACAAATTAAAGTGAAATTCCACTTGGACACTATTCTTAATAAACTTGTTATTCTCAGCAGTTCCTGCTACGAGTCCCCTGGGAAATGGTAGATGTCACAGTGGAAAGTGGGACATGACTGATACTGTTGTAGTATATGAGGCCATCAGTGAATCCATGTATTTATTTACTTGTTATTATAGTTTTCTGTGTGGTTGATGGGTGACAAAGCGACAAGTTAATGCTAGAATGCCCAGCAGCATCATTTTGACCACACAGTGCCCTTTAGATATTTGTAACATGGATGTTTTTACAGAGAGGAGGTTTTGATCTCATGGCTTTATCATTTTGGTTTATTTACAGTGTGTTAAAAGTTGACGTGTCTAAAATAAAAAGTGTCAAATTTACCTAGTGCCCAGGAGGCATATCCTCCTGTAGCTTCTTACATATTGCTTTACTTTCAATATTTTCTTTTCCCGTTTTCCTGAGCATTTTAGTCTAGTTCCATTCACTTCAATCTAAGATATGTTTAAAACACATTTATGTTGTATTATCATTCTTAAAAGCTTTATAATGACCTTGATCAACATTTTAGCAATATGACTTCTTAAAAGTATTGTTCAAAGATCAAGGTTGAAAGAACTCCCTTGGGTGTCCTTATGGATTTCTGTTATGCTGAGGCATTCTAGAGTTAATGCAGTTAAAATAAACAACTAGAATGACACAGAACTTCATAGAAGTTAAATATATGATTTCAAACATCTCAGTGTCCACAGAGTGTAATTAGAAATATTTAAAAGTGAAATAATTAATATTTAAATGTTACAGGATTGTAATTATCAATTTTTTATAACTTTTTATTTTAGCTTTAATAGTTCATGTAATTTGTTTCATTAATCTGGAGTTTAAGTGCCTATCTACAGTATAGTGTTTCATGTGAAATAAATTCTTCACATTTTTAATGAATAGCTTTTTTCCCCCAACTTGTTTTCATAGCAAGTATTCATTAGAACTATATCATTTCTGTATTAATTGAAAAATCACTAACTCTAGCAAATAAAGAGAATATTATCATGGATTGAATCACAATCATCTTGAATAGAATGTTCAATCAAGTATAATACCAAAGTAAAGCTTGCATCCTTGTAAGTGGAAGTGCACCTCCGTGGAATCAGTCTTAGTCTACTGACCAATAAGAGCAGTCAACTCTGCCAAGATCACTGCCGTTTTGACAGCATTACAATCAATACCTAATATTTATTACTTTGTTATCTTTGAAATTTTTAGACTGTACAACATGAAATAAATATAACAATCTCTTCTTATTTTAGGATTCGAATTTGATGTTTCCTTAGCCTGAAAAACTTCACCTGTAGTATGGTGAGCAACAGCTTTTGCCAACATGGTCTTTCCACAGCCTGGTGGCCCGTACATCAGGACTCCTCGTGGTGGGTCAATGCCAATCTGCTTGTAAAGCTCAAAGTGAGTGAGG
Source organism: Acheta domesticus (assembly GCA_031308135.1). Classification (NCBI taxonomy): domain Eukaryota; kingdom Metazoa; phylum Arthropoda; class Insecta; order Orthoptera; family Gryllidae; genus Acheta; species Acheta domesticus. Next base: position 68,188,494 of record JAHLJT010005437.1, read on the forward strand.
GGCAGCTCCACAGCTTCACGGATCTCCTGCTTCTGCATGTCCATACCACCAATGTCAGAATACTGCACATCGGGTTTCTCATCTGCAACAAGCAATCATACAGGAGTAAAATACACATCCCTTTTGACCCTTTTATGCAGGGACTATGATAATGGCAATGAATGAAATGGCAATGTAAGAAAAAGTATATACATCACTACATTTATTGGATTTGCACTTGAAAGCTATAGTTAAATTTCAAGTAATGTTCTTTCGATATGTACTAATTCATTTATTATAACTTCCTTGATATGTGAGCAATGTTTCACATGGCTTACTAAACACCCTATTAGTTTCCAGTTAGTAACCATGACCTATTTGCAATGTGCAAAACAACACTCATTCTGATATAAACCTTTGAGAAGCACACGCAGTATTCATTATGTCAACCCTTAAACTGTACACATATAGGGTAATAGTCTGCCAACGTTTAAGCTGTTTACTAGCAGCATAATTGAAGGGGTCATCACAACAGTGGTCTAAGCCACATTTTTTAGGAGAGCAGACCCCTATTGTATGCAGCTCTTCAATTTCACTGGAGTGTTCAGCCTATGGGCTGATCATATTTTATTTTGAAACTCAACTCTGAATTGACATGAACTGGTTTCTGAATCTGGTCTGAATAAGAACTAGTTTCAATGTTATTTTAAAGTGATATTAAACAATTTTTATTTATTCAGTCCAAAATATATGAAAATTTGATTGTCACATTAATGTAAATGATTAATTATAACATAAAATAACTTTCTGGCAAACAATGTTTGAGTGTGTCACAAAACATGAAAAGTTCTCAACATTATATGGACAATAAAAACTTTTTTGAAAAAATGTTCAATGATTGACAGAAAAAAATTACTTGTGTTAAATTATTGATTTTTATTTATCACTATTGCTGTTTAATGTTCGTCAATTTATATGAGAGTGAATAATAATTATTTATAATAAAACATGCCTCATTTTTCTAACTGATCTGACAGGTATCACTGCTCATCCAAATTTAAATATCTGTCCGGTACATATGCTTTGAGATGATTGTAGCAAAAGGGATGGATTGTATTGCCATTATAGGAGGTTACAGCTAGCTGCAGTATATTGAAAGTGCCATTTGGCCCCACTGGAGGGAAATGGGAACTCATAGTCATTTATATATCTAGGACTTTAAATAGATGTTTTTGCCCCAGGGCGATTTCCAAACTCAAGGGATGGAAGTCTCCTGAGGGGCAAAAATATCAAATAATGCCCATTGCATACATAAGTTTATAATTTAAATTATAATTTATTTTATATTTTTGCCCCTCAGGAGACTTCCATCCCTTGAGTTTGGTAATTACCACTATGTAGCTGGATCAAACAAATTTTATTTTTCTCAAAAGCACTCACTCTGTCACTTCAGAAATCCTATTACTTCTATCTTACTGTTTTGTTGCTTTTCACTCAAATTAAACTGTTCAAAATGTCCATTACGCTACACAATGAATAACTCAGAACATGGCAGAAATGACAGAACAACACTATCCCTGGCCATTGAAAACTACACCTCAAACCTAATTTCTCATGTCCCCTTCTCTATCGATTTCTTCATTGGTTTAGTAATGCGAACTGCCAGTTCAAACAACTCCCGTAAGTTGTACTGTATTCTTTACTTCCATCATTTCATTCTGGCACTCCCTTAGATTTTAGGAGATATGAAAGTAACTTCCTCTCCAATAACATGTATGATTGATACACAGTATTGTTTATTCAATTCTATTTCAGTGTTTTCTTACAAACTGAAGACAAACAAAAACTCCTCAACCTCAATAAACAATTGTCTGATCTCAAGGTTGCTTACTTTACAATCAAATTAATGTCTCTTTACATCACACTAGCAGCTTTGCACACAGATCCAGTATTTGAACACTCATAATACCAAGGGAGAAGTGACTCCATGCATTATCAAGGAGAGGTGCTCTGAAGACCAATGCTTAAATTTTAATTTTATATGAGATTTTGACAATTTTGATAAACAAACACTTGCATGTACACACACAAACATTATTCAATTTCAGTTTAAACAGAAAAAATATAATTTTTTTTCACATCAATATTTCCATTTAACTAGTGGAACCCGGTACACGTTGTTCTGCCCTTCATCTCCCTTTCTCTCTCTACCTCCCTCTTTCTCTCTCTCTGTTCCTGTCTCTCTCATTCCCATTTAGATGCAGATTCTACATGTCTCTGAGCAGATGAGGTAATATCGAGAAGCACCGGACCAGCAAAAATGTAATAGAATGTTCATGAAGGTCTCATCCTATAGATTACAATGCGAGAAACATTTCTTTGAGGAAATTTTAGTTTTTAATGCCCTAGAATTTAGGAGTTATTTAACGATATTTACGTTAAAAATGCTGACAAGTGTTGCAGGTTGCATTTGACATGAAATATTTAGTTTTGTTCCATAGTGCCATATAGTGGAGTTACAACAGAATTAACAGCACATACATCTTCTGGGTGAAAAGACACTTAGAAGTGCCAACTTTGATAGAGATCTGTCACAATACCTCTTGTATTTATACCAACATCCATTTTTATAGTTATAGAAGCGAAGATGACTAAAGCTGTTACATTTTAATGTCAAATAAAGGCTATTGTTCCTTCATTACATCTAAATGTACTTCTATACTGAGCATCAAAAAGGGAAAATAATATTATTTTTATTACATGGGAGTAAATATCCCCAAGCCAATTCTTGCCAAAACTGCTCATTGGTATCTGTATTCATAATTCACCTTTATGTGAACAAGTGAGGACAGAGATCCCAGAGATCAAGAAACTGCACAGATTGCATTTCTCCCCATAGTATGTCACACAATTTATAACTGTTTTTTTGAAACCAAATAAATTTAAAACAAACTGTAATGTATGAAACCACATTATGCTGACTTAAAAGATAACAAATATTTCAAAATTGTATTTGGAATGTTCAGTTTTCAAGTGAATAGTCCTGAATTTTTCTTAACAACAGACATTGTAATAACTCAAATTATAAGCTACACTTGTGATCGCTTGCATCATATTCTGATCAATGTCAATAATTTCTTTCTAAAAAAATTTAAACTAATAAAAATATAACAAAAACTGGATGGACCACTGTGCCACACAGATTTATACTGTGAGAGAGCAGACCAATGAAAGATACTGTACAACACTGACACTCTACTTCTTGCACATACACAATCATCAGTAAATGCTCGAGACAAAATTACAAAATGTAAAATATTGCATCTTCATATATAACATTTGTAATATATTACATTTTGTACTTTTGGACCTGTGGGCTACAAGACCAGGTGCAGTATATCACGTTTATCTAATAACGGCTGAAAAAACAAGATTTTTTTAAAATTCATTACTTAGTAACTTGTTTAATGAAATTATTGAAGTTCAAGTGAATAACCACAAAGAGAACAAACTAACATTACACCTCCTACAGATTATGAACAAAATATTGAGAATTGGTTACAATAGCAGTTGATTGATGCGTCGCTCAGAAGATCAAGAGGACTGTTCATTAAATTTGCAAGTCAGTCAAACCATTCAGGCTGAAGAGTGACATAAAGACACCCACATTCATAAAAGTCTTCCTTCTTTTAAGCTTAATGTAGCAAGGTAAAATTAAATACATGAACATACCAGCCTGCAGCATGGAAATAGATGAATCAGCTTCTGGTGGAAGCACATCAACAAGAGCATTGCTATGTTTGTGAAGGGCCACACTTGCAGAAGGTTTCAATAACTCTCGATCAATAGTTGACAGAATGCGCACATAGTAGTTTGATCCTAAATAACAAAAATAAACAAATTTGAAATCACTTTAAAAAATAAATTTGTAACAATCACCACCTAAATCTTAATTTACACTCACCAGTTGTACTACCAACAATGCCTGTATTTTGATCGACTGCTTCCAAAAATTGACCAATTACTAATGGTACACTCTGTATCCGTTTCACTTCTTCCTGGGCATGCAAATATTCTTTCTTCAAGTTTCGTTGTTCATCTTTAATATACTCTTCTTGCACAGCAAGAAATTCCAACTGCCTTTGCAGTTTCTACAAAATATACATACCTCGTAAGGTTATGTCGTACACATAAGTCATTAGCATTAATTTGACAATACAAACCTTGTATTTGGTGTAAAGATCCTCTATATCCAAATCTTCTCCAGTGCCAGTTACTGTTCCAGTGACTGGTTTCACATCTTGATTAAATTCCTCCTGTTTCAAAGATACAATCACATTGTGAAGAGAACAATTATAATTTCCTAAGAAATACCCCTCTTCAGAAATCACTTAAGTTCCAAAACTTTGAAAAAATATTTTAAAATGGGCTCAAAGCTTAAGAATTATATACCTTGTCTGGAAGAATAATCCCAATTTCTTCCATTCTTGAAAGTGGAATATGAACAAAATATGAACTTCACACTCAATGTAGCGAAGTCACTTGGCCCTGGCAATACCAACTTAAGAAAATCGGTACCTCACGGGTGGAGAGAAGAAATGTCTCAGAAATATCTACTAAATAAGAGTTGTGACTTCTAGGAAATCAGTTTTTATTGAAACAGAGTATATATATTGCTGTAATGGTGGCAACATATTGAAATATTCACCTAATCACTAATTTCCTTACTCGATTGTCACATTTCATTTCAGAATTGTTAATGTGGCACGTGGAAAGAACCTGCTGCCATCTACCGAAATGTCACGTTTGCATGTCATTCGCTTTTGACGCCGCTTTTTGATTCGCAACTTTCTTCAAGCGCGTAATTTAATATCCTCTTAGTGGAGAAATAAAACCGTTTTTAATTTTGAGACACTCTTTTAGGCTACTGCCTAATAAACACTTTACCTTTAATAAGAAGAGAATATGCTAAAAATGATATATAAAGTGACAGAAGAATATCAATAATGTCTTGACATTTTCTAAAAAGTTGCTAAAAATTTGGATGGTCGTTTTTCACCATGTGTTTCCGTATGGATCTTTAACAGACCCCTAAAAGAGGAAGAAAACGAGCTTGCAAAAAATGTGGACTTTCTTGCAGAAAAAGCCCATGGCCGAAGAATCAAAGAGAATTCGCGTAAAACGAAAGTAATGATTTTCAAGAACGAGTGGAGATATGCACAATGAAAAACGGACGTACAGAAACATTCCTCTAGAATCACCTAATAAATAATCTATAATAATCCTAATTAATAAATAATAATTAATAAATAATCCTAATTAATAAATATTAATTAATAAATAATCCTAATTAATCTACGTACCTGGGCGTGTCAATGAACCGTAACGGACCAAACTCGCGGAAGCAGAAGAAAGGTGGAACAGAGAGAACCACGTCACCAACCTGGAATTTCATAAAGAAAGAATTAGAAAAGAATGGCATCCGAGAAAAAGAGATGGCATCCGAAGGAGAAACTAAGAAATCTCTGGAAATATAGACACGTGTGGTAGGAAAATGGGAACAAAAAAGTATTGATCTTATAAGTAATGAGAGCAGGTTCAGCATGGAGATTGGGAAATTGGAAACAAAATGAAATTACTATTGAATTTATACATGTACCCTCGGCGGGGAGCAAGAAAACTAGAAGCATTATTTTTAACTGACTAAGTACTGAACCACAACGCCTCCACATTTTGCAGATGAGCGACAATGAAAGAACAGAGCGCGATGAAAGTCTGGATCTTAACTCTACAAAATAACAAATCACAATTAACATCTCCTTGGACAATTTCTCTCTGCGACACAAAAGAAAAATCAATAACGGTATTTCATCATGCAGAAACCCCGCCTCAGGAAATGAACGGCGTGTAGAATCAACATTGCCAGAAATTAAACCAAAATAAAACAACACTATATACATATAGTGATTTTTATCCACGGATTTTGGGGTGAGGTGGTGTCTATGTTACCCCGCAACAACTGTATGATCATCAAGCAATACTTGTTTGATTCATACAGTGTGTCACATTAGCTCGAATATGGCCAATTTTACGTTAAAACCATTGAAATAGTCACTTTTCAATTCACCATTGCTTCGTAAATTTTTATCCAAAATATTTTTAATTTAGATACGATTAGAGCTCGGAATCTCTACTTTAAGAACTTGTCTTCGCACAATTTCACTATTTCACTGCAATCGGCTAGAATTGCGTCGCGCGCCATTACTATTTATGATCCACATTTGTGCCGCACTGCTGGATATGATTTCTTTATTCACTTTTAGGCTATATTGAAGATATTTGTAGAGGCTTAGTGAAAAAAAAGTTTTTGATGCAAGAATAATATTGGCACCAATAAAACAGTTTTTAAAATGGGTTCATGGGAGCCATAAACCCCATAAACACCATATTTTCGACCTTTTTTCTACTTTTTAGAAAAAAAACGAATAAACATTATTTAATGGTATTTTTATCAGAAAATATTTACATAACCGACTTCGAAAAGATAAATTTTTAACCTACTTCGAGAAAAAAAGCTGTTATTAAACATCGAAGTAGGAGGTTCTTATAGTTAGTAGTGTTTTTTTCTTTTCGTTCAGTAATAATTTTCGCAAACTTACGAATTTAAATGATTTTTTTCCCTTAAAGAGTAATTTTAATGATGATCATGTCCCAGAATACTCTGATACAGTCCAAAGATATAGGCTAATAAAGAATTAAACGGTGCAACACTTCAACCGAACAAACAAAACTAGCCCCTAATCCGTACGTACAATTTTTTTTGCAAACATTATATTCTCCGATGAATATGACTTAACTATAGACTCTGCTTTAACTGCTTTTAACTTTCGAGGGTGTTGTAATGAATCTCATACAATGTTTTCAAATGTTATCAAAAATATCTCCAGATTTTTTTTCTTTAATTAGCATCTTACTCAAAAAGATCAATGTGCGCTTATACATATTAAAATAGTTCGGTTTTCATCAATATATTTAATTTTTCTAATATTATAAAAGTTTCTTGGACCCATTATTAACGTTTTAAAAAGTGAGTCGTTCCAGGGGAAACTTAATGGTGCTGCATTAGTAGAAACTTTCTCGCATTATTTCTAACTACTGTAATTTCAGAAAATTCCGAGTTCAATGAATTTGAGACCTGCACCCTTTGCTCTATCCGCGAAAAAAAGAACAAAAAATTGGTGATCAGAGGGTTTGAGAATTTTTCAAATGAATTGCATTAGCCTCAAGCAGAAATTATGCGAAAACTATATGTATTTTTTTTAAAATAGCCTTGTTTGAAGATCGAATGTTTTAGAAAAGATTTTATTAAAGGAAGAAATTTCTATCATCAATTTGTACTTTTACTACGTTAATTTTTATTTTGTTTGAAAATGCAGAGAGTTCACCGAAAATGATATAAGTACTAATTTTTTACCGACCATGATACGTGACAATAGGAGTTTCTCTGTTGAAAAATCACTGATTTCCGCCGCAGCATGTTAATGCTTTCTGTTTACTAAGTAACCATAGTAAAGCAAGAAAGCAACCAAAAAAAAGCGAGTTTCTCATATTGTTAGCAATAAATAATTCCTTCGACGGGATAGGCAGGTACTTCGGCATTGTATTGCAGGCCGGCTCAGAGGGCCAGCTGGGTCGGTGGGAGATAAGCGGCACCATCCCAGCGCCCGCCATTACCAAGGATCCCTCCCCCAAAGACCCCGAGGTCAACTCCCCCTCTTCACGTCCCTCCACCGCGCAATATTTCCTAGAAATCCCCACCACCAACAGACAGCCCTTCACACTTCGTGACGTTGGCGCATGCTAGCGGTGGGCGAGAAATTATTCAAAGGAAGTGACTGAAAACGAAACTGATGAGCCCTCTATCTTTACTCAATGTCCGGACGGCGAGAGAGGCGGCGCGGGGGTGCCAAGGGGGATGATGAAGGGGGCGGGCCCCCGTCGCGAGGAGCGTCGCGGGCGGGGGGGGGCAGGAGGGGAGAATGGGGGACGGGACCGTGGGGGCGACTTGAGGGAGGATGTCGTGGGGCAGTGCAATGAAGGGACTGATTGATTACTAGTGATTCCGAGCGAGCCAACTGCCAAAGTCGTTAGTCCCGTAAGTGTGGTGAATATTTTTATCGCGGGAGGTGGCGGTGATCATCCTCTCTGAATGGTGAGAATGGTGAGACCGTCGGCTTGAGGGGTCTTCCCAAACCTGGTATCTACCACCAGCGGGGCACCACTCCAGTCGGGATAAGCTCCAAACGTCCGACCGGTCTCCCGACTTGTGTGATAGGATTCTGCTCCGGCACTTGGAGGCTTGTAGCTTGGAGAGTGGCTTGGAGGTTGTGGCTAGGAGGATGGCTTCGAGGGTGGCTTGGAGGATGGCTTGGATAATGGCTTGAAGAATGACTTGGAGGATGGCCTGGAGGGTGACTTGGAGGCTGGCTTTGAGGATGGCTTCGAGGGTGGCTTGGAGGGTGGCTTGGAGGATGACGTGGAGGATGGCTTGGGGGGATGGCTTGGAGGATGGACTCGAGGGTGATTTGGAGGGTGGCTTGGAGGGTGGCTTCGAGGATGGCTTGAAGGGTGGCTTGGAAGATTTTTGGAGGATGGACTGGAGGGTGATTTGGAGGGTGGCTTGGAGGATGGCTTGGAGGGTGGCTTGGAGGATGACTTGGAGGATGGCCTGGAGGGTGATTTGGATGGTGGCTTGGAGGATGGCTTCGAGGATGGCTTGGAGGGTGGCTTGGAGGGTGGCTTGGAGGAAAGCTTGTAGGAAGGCTTGAAGGAAGGCTTGGAGGGTGGCTTAGAGAGTGGCTTGGTGGAGGGTGGCTTGGAGGAGATTGGAGAGGAGGAGGATGGTGGGTGTGGGTAGGCGAGGGGTGGGATGGTGGTTGAAAGCGGGAGCGGACCGGGAGGGTGGGGGGTAGATGTCGAGAGGGTGGCTTACGTGTGAACAGCGCGAAGGAGAGGCTTAGTTGAGGGTTGCGAAGGGAGGGCGGTGGTTGGTGGCGCGGAAAGTTGGAGAGGAGGTTGGTGAGTGTAGGTTGGCGAGGGGTGGAGGCGGTGGTTGGTAGAGGGTAGCGCAGGAGACATTGGAGAGGTCGATGCTGGCGGGTGAGGGGTTGGCGCGGTGGTTGTTAGAGGGTGGCGCAGGAGACGTTGGAGAGGACGATGATGGCGGATGTGAGGTTGGCGCGGTGGTTGTTAGAAGGTGCTGCAGGAGACGTTGGAGAGGACGATGATGGCGGGTGTGGGGGTGGCGCAGGAGACGTTAGAGAGGACGATGCTGGCGGGTGTGGGGTTGGCGCAGTGGTTGTTAGAGGGGGCGCAGGAGACGTCGGAGAGGAGGATGATGGCGGGTGAGGTGTTGGCGCGGTGGTTGTTAGAAGGTGCTGCAGGAGATGTTGGAGGGGACGATGATGGCGGGTGTGGGGGTGGCGCAGGAGACGTTGGAGAGGACGATGCTGGCGGGTGTGGGGTTGGCGCAGTGGTTGTTAGAGGGGGCGCAGGAGACGTCGGAGAGGACGATGATGGCGGGTGTGGGGTTGGCACGGTGATTGGTACTGGGCGTCGCAGGAGACATTGAAGAGGACGATGATGGCGGGTATGGGGTTTGCGCTGTGGTTGGTAGAGGGCCGCGCGGGAGACGGGGAAAAAAGAGGCCGTCGGTGGGTGTGGGTGGGCGCGGAGTGGAGCGGAGCGGTGTGGGGTGGGGTGGGGTGGGCGCGGCTGAATCAGCGCGGGCGTGACGCAGGGCGGCGGCGCCGCGTGCGTCCGCGCGCCCACGCGTCCAACGCACGCGCGTATTTTACCCGCGCGCTTCGGACGCGCCGCGCCGCGTCGCGACGCCCGCCGCGGGCGCTTGCATCCGGTGCGCCCTCCCGCCCGCTCCACCTGCCGTCACCCGTCGCCTGCCACCGCCGCGCCGCGCCGCGCCGCGCCGTCGCCGAAGGCGGACGACTTTTCCTAAGCCTTTTACATGCCTCCCCTCAGAGGCGTATCTACGGTAGGGCAGACATGGAACGTGCCATGGGCGCCACTCACAAGGGGCGCTATTTAGAGTATTCCGGGTAAAACAAATAACAACAACCCTAATTTGAAGTATCCTGACTGGGGCGCAAATTTGATGCTTGCCATGGGCGTCTGAATATCTAGATAACGCCTCTGATTCAACCTACACCATATATACTCTCTGACCTACACTACAACGCAGAGGCGTATCTACGCTATGGCAGACAAGGCACGTGCCATGGGCGCCACTCACAAGGGGCGCTATTTACAGTATACCCATTGAAACAAATAACACCCCTCATTTGAAGTATCCTGACACGGGCGCAAATTTGATGCTTGCCATGGGCGCCTGAATACCTAGATAACGCCTCTGACTCAACCTACACCATATATACTCTCTGACCTACACTACAACGCAGAGGCGTATATACGCTATGGCAGACAGGGCACGTGCCATGGGCGCCACTCACAAGGGGCGCTATTTACAGTATACCCAATGAAGCAAATAACAACCCTAATTTGAACTATCCTGGCAGGGGCGCACATTTAATGCTTGCCATGGGCGCCTGAATACCTAGATAACGCCTCTGACTCAACCTACACCATATATACTCTCTGACCTACACTACAACGCAGAGGCGTATCTACGCTATGGCAGACAGGGCACGTGCCATGGGCGCCACTCACAAGGGGCGCTATTTAGAGTATTCCGGGTAAAACAAAAAAACAACAACCCTAATTTGAACTATCCTGGCAGGGGCGCACATTTAATGCTTGCCATGGGCGCCTGAATACCTAGATAACGCCTCTGACTCAACCTACACCATATATACTCTCTGACCTACACTACAACGCAGAGGCGTATCTACGCTATGGCAGACAGGGCACGTGCCATGGGCGCCACTCACAAGGGGCGCTATTTAGAGTATTCCGGGTAAAACAAAAAAACAACAACCCTAATTTGAACTATCCTGGCAGGGGCGCAAATTTGATGCTTGCCATGGGCGCCTGAATACCTCGATACGCCTCTGCCTCCCCTCAAAGGCATAGCGTCGCCCCGTGGCTGAAATCCCTAAGGCAGTAGTGATCTTGGACCGTGGGGTCTTGGGTTTGAGTCCCGCCTCGGGCATGGTGTATGTGTTTGTCCTTTCACCCGCTATCATCACCATATCGTTTCATCCTAAAGTTTCATCATATAGTTACATCCAATAGTGGTCACTAATGACCTACTAGAAAAATGAAAATTATTTGTTAAGTATAAACGTGCATTATCAAGTATAAATTTCTACTACTGGTGAGGTGCGGTCATCGAGACGGGTTTGTAAATTCAACTGATTCTCAGAAGCGAACGGTTGCAAGTAGATAAGCTAGCCCACGTTCGAACATTGTCTAGAAAGAGACAAGAAGGTACTGTAAACCAAAACGTCCTGCGTTGCACCGGTCGAGAGGACATTGAGATTATTTTTCCTTGCCGGTCACTGGGACCGCACGTCACAGTTAACGGTTAAGCTTTTCCTTACCTCGCGAAGAAGTCATAGTTCGATTGCATCCCGCGGTCAACTTTTCATAGGCATTCCTCCATGCTAAGGCATTCCCGATTGCATCGCGTGCTAATAAAAGCGTAGGCATAAGCGGCCGGAATCAATACAAGCTAGGTTCGCCTGCCTTCGCCGTCGCCGCAAGCGGTCACCTTTTTCTAAGCCTTTCACATGCATCCCCAAAAAAGGCATAGCCCGATTGCATCCTACGGTCAACTTTACCTTAGCCTTTTACCTATTTCCCTACGCATTCCGAAGCACAATTGCATCCCGTTCACACGAAGCGTAGGCTTTCGCAGCCGGTGTCAATAGAATTTCGGCTGTTCCGGAGAAGGTGCATTCTAGGTGTAGTTGCCGTTCTTCCACGCTCCATTTGTCCATCACCCGTCGCCTGCCACCGCCGTCGCCGCAAGCGGTCATGGAGTTTATATTGTTTAGGCTAATCGTGAGGAGCTGCGTCCCTGTCGTGGTAGTTGACGTTTCGGCCAACATGTTGTGTCCTTCGTCAGAGCGTATTGCCGCTGGTGGCCGAAATGTAAGCCACCACGACAGATGCGACTCCCAGTTAGCTTAGACAATTTTAATCTGCCTCCCGAAAAATTCCCGATTGCCTCCCTCGATCAACTTTTCCTTAGCCTTTTACCTACCTGTCGAAGAAGATATGACCCGATTGCATCCCCGGTCAACTTTTTATAAGCCTTTTACCTGCCTCCACGAACAAGCATTCCCGATTGCATTCCTATCTAATGAAAGCGTAGGCATTCGCGGCTGGAGCCATACAAAGTGAGCTGTCCTGGAGGCGCTGCGTTCTAAGTGTAGTTACCGTTCTTTCAATCGTTCCATCTGCCATCACCCGTCGTGTACCACAAGCACGTCGCACGCAGTCAAACTTTTCCTAAGCCTTTTGAATGTCTCCCAAAAACGCATAGTCCGATTGCATCATTCGGTCATCTTTACTTTAGTCTTTTACCTACCTCCCGAAGAAGGCTTGGCTTTATTGCATCCCGCGGTCAACTCTACCTTAACCTTTTACCTTCTTGTCGAAGAAGATATAAAAAGTTGGCTGCGAGATGCAAATAGGTTATAAGCCTTTTACCTCCCTCCCCGAAAAGGCATTTCCGATTGCATCCCTTTCTAATGAGAGTGTAGGCATTCGAAGTGAATAGAAGCTAGACTGTGCGGGAGACGCTGCGTTATAAGTGTAGTTACCGTTCTTCCAATCGTTCCATTTGCCATTACCCGTCGCCTGCCACAAGCACACTGCACACCGCAAGTAGTCAACTGTTTCTAAGACTTTTTATAAGCCTCCCCCAAAAAGGATAGCCTGTTTGCATCCCGCTGTCAACTTTACCTGAGCCTTACCTCTCTCCCTAGGAAGGTATAGCCCGATTGCATCCCGTTTAAATGGGAGATTAGGCTTTCGTGGCCGGAGTCAATAAAAACTAGGCTGTCCCCGAGACGCATTCTGGGTGTAGATACCGCTCTTCCACTCGCTCCACCTGCCATCTCGTGTCACCTGCCAGAAGCGCTGCGAGCGGACGTATCGCGAGTTCATCCTGCGGTCAACGTTTCTTATGCTCTTTGCCTCCCCCCCCCCCGAGGAAGTTTTAAGCCCGATTGCATCCTGCGGCCAACTTTTTCTAAGCCGTTTACCGTCCTTCCCAGGAACACCCTAAGCCCGATTACATTCCACGGTCAACTTTTCCTATGCTCTTTACCTCCCCCCAGGAAGGTTTAAGCCCGATTGCATCCTGCGGTCAACTTTTTCTAAGCCGTTTACTGTCCTTCCCAGGAACACCCTAAGCCCGATTACATCCGGCGGTCAACTTTTCCTATGCTCTTTACCTTCCCCCAAGAACGTTTAAGTCCGATTGCATCTTGCGGTCAACTTTTTCTAAGCAGTTTACCGTCTTTCCCAGGAACACTCTAAGCCCGATTACATCCCGCGGTCAACTTTTTCTATGCTCTTTACCTCCCCCCTCGAGGAAGGTTTAAACCCGACTGCATCCTGCGATCAACTTTTTCTATGCCGTTTTCCGTCCTTCCCAAGAACACTCTAAGCCCGATTACATCCCACGGTCAACTTTCCGTAAGCCCTTTACCTTTCTTGCTAGTAAGGGTTAAACCTGATAGAATCCCGCGGTTAACTTTCACTAAACCTCTTAACTCCTCAAAAATCCATATCCCGACTGCATACCGTCCGAATGTAAGCGCAGGCTTTTAGCGCTGGATTCAAAAGGCACTTGGCCATCCAGGAGAAGCCATGTCCTGGGAATAGTTGAACCGCTTTGCCACTCACTCCCCCTGCCATTACGTGTCGTCTGCCACCGCCGCCACACGCGGAAATATCCCGATTGCATCTCACGATCAACTTTTCCTAAGCCTTTCACCTGCCTAAGGCATAGCCCGATTACATCCCGCTGTCAACTCTTCCGTATTTTCATATTTGAAGAACAGAAAGAAAAAAAGTGGTTATTTTACCTTATTCAATTTGTACCACTCTTGTTTTCCGATAGAGTAAGGAAAGTTTGATGTTCTGTCATTCATCTGAATCGAAGATTCTTAATTTGCTGAAACTGATTTCTAGCTAATATCACTTTCTAAACTGATATTGTGGTTTGCTCCATGCAACCACACCACATGTGGTTTTCTTTTCGTAAAACATGAAGAATGAAAATAATTATATATTAAATTACATTCACAGTTCCGATGATTCTGCCACATTTGCCAGTGTTCGCCAGTTTCTATCGATTGGTTCAAAAATATTTATTTCTCTTTCTCCTCAATAGTAACAACTAAACTGTTTCCGCCTTCCCCGCCCCAAAACACCGGCAAGAATAGAGTCGAGCTATACCTTATGAGCAGTTTTATGTTATTACATCTTTTTTGCCTTTCTACGTACCCTTCTCAAATTTTTAATCTTGACGAATTGCCGCCGTCCTAACACAATATCCGATATTTTTCGTTACACAATTTTACATATTTGGTACTATAGTACATATTTCGCCATTTTCTTAAGATATTTTTTTTTATTTTTATCAATTTTCTTACATATTTTTATGAAAAGAAGTATTTTCAAAAAAAATTCAGCACTTTTTCTTACATGTTTACTGCGTGCTAACTCAAAGTACGCTTCGTGAAGACGTGGTCGAAATTTCACAGTACGACGTGCCTGCTTATGTTATCTCAGTGGCGGGACGTGCGCGTGAACGACAGATCATTCTCACCTTTAGGTGTGAAAAGTATCATTGAAGCCGCATTTGGTGACCTTTAACCTCAATTTCCAAGGAACTGTGAAAATCTCCGTCGTGTAACGTTTCGATAAGAATATTCCATGTTGCAGTGATTGTTTGCTGGTCGTAAACATCGCCAGTTTGTACGATGACTTCTATTGCGTTTAGTCTGGCTGCTAAATTACATTCCTAGATAACAATTTGTGAAGGTTTCACTACTAATGGGAAAGATATATGGTGTGGATGGGCATCAACGTTTGTATTCCAAACGATTTTTAAAACGTTTGCATTGTTTTTAAAATTTGTATCGAATTTTTTTTATAAATGTAAGTTCGTATTATGTAAATGAGTTTCATTATTAAAGTATTTTAATATTACATATTATGTCCGATTTTACATCATTTATTACATATTCTTACTGTTTTCATTACATATTTATGTACGAATTTTGACGTTTCATTCTACATATTTTTCCGGTCTCTACTTATGAGGTAGCCAAAGTGAAAGGATTTCTTTCCGGGAGATGGGCGAGAGGGGAATGTAAGATGCAATCGGGCGATTCTCCCACAAGCGTGACGCGATTCTAGACTGCACTCTGATAAATTCGTTTAGGTAACTGTAAGACACATCGTGGTCACTTAAGAGAAGTTATACATCTCAATTTTAGGCATTTTTATCGGGGAGGCAATCATTTATTTACGGCCAATTTGATCATATTATTTTCATGAATACGATCGAAAACGCTTAAATGGGCAAATATTGTTCAGAAATTGTGAGAGTTGAAGTTGAAATAACGTGAATTAAGATTTGGTTGCCGGGTTATGATATGCAGCCTACTCAAATTGTGAAATCTAATTCGATTTTAAAAAAGGATGTGAAATGCATATTACATAATCGTCTGTTCAAACTGTCTCATACCTAGGAATCGAATTTGGAAAAATACTGTGTTTTGGTATAATGTCAACTACTCAAGACGTAAACATTTTCCACGGAACATATATTTCGTCCATGGATATAGGCGACGTAATTAATTTTTGAACTTTGATATCACTCATGAGTTTCTAAAATAGTTTTTAAAACACAGAAAATCAATACAAAAAATTAAAATGGAGAAAAATATCCACATACTATATGGATTGCAAATTTGGGAATATTAACGATAAAACAATCACAATTTGCTGATAGTTTTATCTTTTGGAAAAATTGTGAGGGTTGAAATATGAAAGTGGAAATGAAACAGCCCTATACATTCTAGCTTAGCGTGGCATCTGCGAGGGATATTTTCACATTTAAAAGGTTTTATTTGTATTTATGTTATTTCAGGTTTAAAAGTTTTAATGATATTTTCATGTTATTTTTATTTTCTTTTAATAAAGTATTTGTTATAAAACATTTTTACTTATTACACTTGTGCAGGTTAACCACTGTCGGACATAAAAAGTCCCAATGAAATTGTACCGATGAAAATATTTGTTTAATTTTTGTCCTGTTACAAAATTAAGTTTAATTATCTTGAATTTGATGGGTCAAGGCGCAACGATTCATATACGAGTAAATGCAGGAAATATATTACAGTAATTCAAGTGCCACCAATCGACTCGTATGTGTACTGAAACCATAAACAAATGTGTTTTTCAATTTTTCCCCTTCAGAATATTCTGCAGGGATCTGGCTAAGAATTGCTGCAATCTACTGGTCTCCTTGAGAAGAATCAAACTAACGATTTTTGGATGTTGGATGCACGTTTATGGATGTTGCATGCTTTTTATTTATTTATTTATTTACGTCAAAACCAGTTTAAAACTGTGTGTGACGAGGTATGGGGAGAAGTGAAATGTTCACATTTCACTTCTCACTTCATGTTCAAATTTTTGCGGTGTGTTTGTATTTCGTATCATCTTATCGACAATAATTTTGACAATAACGTTTAGAAATAATGTGATGAGTGAAATGAATTATTCCCTTACGAGTGCAATGTCGATCCCTTATTGTTAAGCAAACGACCGTTTCTCTTTCGCATCCTGCACTTTCCGATGGATAAAAGATTGTATAGCTGGTCCTCTCCCACTTAAAAGGTTACTACTCTGTATTAATGTAGATTGAGTGGGTTAGATGGAAGACCAAGCTCTATGACCTGAGCCTCGCCATTAATATAGACATTATTATTGTTATTATTATTCTTATTATTTATTATTATTATTATTATTATTATTATTATTATTATTATTATTATTATTATTGTTGTTGTACAACGAATGGATAAATTCGATTGCTCGGTAGTGATTCAGGGCGCGTCAGCTGCTAAGGTCATTTGTACCGTAAGTGTGGTGCATGTTGTTTCCTCGGGAAGTGGCGGTGATCTTCTCCCGGTGGATGGCGAGATCCGGCGCCGACCTATCGACAGCTAGCGGGGTTTTCCCTAACCAGGAATCTCCCACCAGCGGGACACCACCCCAGCCGGGACAAGCTCTAAGTTCCCTACTAGTCTTCCGGCACATGTGGTAGTGTAGTGCATGTTAGTGTAAGTGTGTGTGTAAATAAGGAAGAAGGATAGGACAAGGAAGAGGACGGAAATATCGCGCGCGATCCATGGCCCGTTTGTTGAGGTACTGCTCCGGCATTCGCCTGGTTTTGATCGGAGAATCCACGGAATTCTACCGATCAGAGCAGCCGGACGCTAGAATTCTCCTTCAGACAGCGACTGAATTCGACCTAGCTATCTAGCTAGTGACGGAAAATCCTGCCACCGTCGGGAGGGGAACCTCAGGACCTCCAGGTCAGAGGCACTGCAGTGACATTAGTTGATGCCCTGAGCCTCCTCTTTCGGTCATCAATTTGAGATCGCCTACAGCTCGAGGTGACTGTGGGGCGTTGTAGGCTGGTAAGAGGTCAGCTCAGTGGCCCCGCACCAGACGCTTCAGCAGAGGAATACATTCCAGCTTGTTTACATTCATTTCATTCTCTCGTTGGATAAAGAATATAAAAGGATGTTTATTGCTCCCAGTACCTATTCATTTTATTTTGCACATTTGTTTACGCGAGGGAAGTCTTAGCAAGTCATTTTCAGCACTCGTGCACAGAAAATACTGCATACTTCCGTTCACAGTTCACTGAATGTAGAGTTGCATTTTGCGAGACACATACTGCAAAGAAAACAAAAAACTAGGCCGATATAAATCTTCATGGCTGATGTTTCGCATATTGTGAATGATCTGTAGAGTTTATAGTTATACTTCTGGTTGCGCCTCAAAAAAGATTCTATGAGTCCCAAATATATAATTTGATTTATTGCGTGCTTTGTGAACACGCACGTAATACATATTCTTTGCAAAATAAGTCAATATAGAATATTGTTTCAGGACGTTGGGTGTTAAAAAAGTAGTTTTATGCTACATTTTGTGATTTGCAAAACATTTACTTGCAAGATTTATTGTAACAAAATTGCTGTATTTAATTAATGTTTGTGTACATCCTTGATTATTTGATCGATACTGACCAGTTGAGCATAATTTGTACGGATTCTAGTAGCTTAATTATAATTCATAGGAACAATTTTCATCCAATAATTTGTTACATTGTATAGTTTCATAAATATAACGAACGAAACGAGTTCTTTCTTTCATTTCTAAGCATCATAATGTATCTCAAGATTTCCTCCTGTACTTTAAAAAATACAAATCATTGTTAAGAAAAGTCATAAGGCAGGCTAAAATCATGAAACACGATCAGGATATTTTGAACTCAAATAACAAAACAAAATCAATGTGGGATATAGTAAAAAATGCGACCAAACCAACTAGAAACCTTGTAGAGAATGTTGTTTTAAAAGATAACGATAGAGATGTGAACGATCCGGCAACAGTGGCTAGTCTCTTTAACCAATACTTTTCGAAAATTGCTGTCGATCTCACTAAGGGTTTTCAGCCACAAAATTCAACATCTGACGTTTCCCAAAAAATCTTAGACACTATGTTCGTTTCCGAAACCTCTTCCTATGAAATTCTCAAAATAATCGGTAAATTAAAAAATAAATATTCGGCCGGTTTAGATGAGTTTCCGGATCGTTTGTTAAAGACGTGCGCGCCAGCCATTATACACCCGTTAACTCACATATTTAATGCATTCTTATGCACCGGAATTTTTCCAGATATTTTTAAAACAGCTAAGATTAAGCCGCTCTTCAAAAAAGGCAACAAAAATGAAGTTCAAAATTATCGGCCAATTTCTCTTTTGTCAGTTTTTTCAAAAATATTAGAGAGACTTTTTTATGTGCGAATGGAAACCTTTCTCAATAAACACGACGCGTTTTCAAATTGCCAACATGGATTCCGGAAATCAAAATCTACGGAAACAGCCATTTTTTCTTTTCTTAAGGATGTTGCCTCATCATTGGATCAAAACGAAGCAACTATTGGAATATTTTTAGATCTTTCAAAAGCTTTTGACGTCATTGATCATAACATTTTACTTTCAAAATTACCTTCGTATGGAATCCGTGGTATTGCTCTAGATTGGCTATGTTCGTACCTTAAACAACGATCTCAGAGAGTAGAAATACCTTACTGGAATGATGGAACTTTATGTACACACCTTTCCGGTTCTTTGCCAATTGCACGTGGAGTCCCGCAAGGATCGATTTTAGGCCCTATTCTCTTCCTATTATACGTAAATGACATGCCCTTAGCGATTCGAAACGGAAGAACAGTTCTCTTTGCGGATGATACAAATATTCTTTGCAACAAAGAAACCGTAAATAGTACAATATCAGACGTTTCAAATTGGTTCCGTAATAACAAATTAAAAGTAAATGAACATAAAACTGTTTCAATGCAGTTTTCCATATCAAATAAAAAATTCTGTACTCCATTGAAAATGAACGGTGTGCCATTGACTGATGTTAATGTAACAAAATTTTTAGGTCTATCAATTCAGTCAAACCTCAAATGGAATGCCCACTTAAATGAATTGAACACAAAATTAAGTTCATTATGCTACGCGTTCAGAATTCTTTCAAATTCCGTCAGCCTTCATACAGCTCGTTGTGTATATTTTGCCAATGTTCACTCCCGCCTGAGATATGGCATAATATTTTGGGGAAACACATCTTATAGCTCACAGACTTTCAGATTACAAAAAAAAATTGTACGAATAATAAGCAAATCCAACCCACGTGATTCTTGTAAATCACTCTTTATTAATCTAGGAATTTTACCATTACCTTGTCTCCTGATTTACGAATCAGTAGTTTTTGTCAAAAATGACTTACTTAAGGGCGGGAATATATTTTCAGCAAACGCCGATGTCTATAAGTATAACACACGACGTAGTAATCATATTCACCAAGTGGCAGTATCAACAGCTCACTACAAAAAATTCACATACAATTCATGTACATTACTCTACAACACTTTGCCAGAAGACATTAAAGATTAAATTCAATAGAAAAGTTTAAGTCCCAAGTAAAATCTTTTCTGCTGCATAACTGTTTCTATACAATTCGAGACTATACCGAGCATCAAAAAGGAAAGTAGAATTAATTTTAACAATGATAGTTAATGTAATTATTTATCATTTGGACTGTATAATTCTAAAGAACCTGTAACAAGTATTGTACCACAGTTTCTGGGTTGATGGCCCCCATCTCGATCAGGTTTTTCGTCCAGTTTCCCTGATCCTTGAGCAAATGCTGAGATGGCCCCTTGTTTTGCTTCTGGACATAAATGTAACTTCATTATTTGTGCACGTCTTCTGAATTTCAGTGGGAAATATAGTTATTCAAATTATCGTTTTTCATATTATCGCGGCAAAAAGTATTATTCTTTCATGAAGAACATGAGGGTTCAGGGCAGGAATTTAGAGCTAATTTACCTTTGAAAATAGATTTTATTATATAGGAGCGAATATTTTGTCAACAAAACTCGAAAAAAACCTCTCTTTTCTGTATTCAAAATTCGACTAAAATATGGTTTAGGATAGAGACCACAGAATTATGAAAACGTGCACAAAATTCACTTCTCCCCATAGCTCGTCATATGCAGTTTTTAACTGTTTTTTGACGTAAATAAATAAATAAATAAACCGGGTGAATTGAATGGACCAGGATAATATGTGTACCCACAGCTGCTTATTACGTTGCAGTGCTCCGGGTCTAGATATTGGTTTGTATCAGTTACTGAAGTAAAAGAGATCGGTTGGAACTTTCGGTCTGTTAATTGTCTTTACAATGAAAGCTACATCAGTGCATTAAATGAATTGCAATAGCCGACACTCTTAGGTCTTTAATTTATCTGATAGCGAACGTCAATCCACTAATTAACGTCAATACTTTCATCAAAACAACTAAGAAACATTGAATTTCACATAAGAGAAACATAAGAGTGGCGAGAAAATAGTGAAAGTTGAGGGAATGTATTGCTGACCGTGAAATTATCGTTGTTGGCGAAACTACTGCGCGAGAAAACACGGCACGGTAAAAACGTTGAAAACTGGCTAAAATTATTTCTCACGTAACCAGCTTTCCGAGGAAAAGTTGTAAGACCATTAGTCACTTTTCAATTGCTCCAAATTTCTCTGAAGGTAGTAAATCTCTCGATGTACTGCAGTTTAAAACTTACTCGAGAAATCCATTCTGGGGACCAAGAGTCGTGTTTTGCAGAAGTCTCAGTAATTCAAATTGTCTCGTTATTCACTCGTCAAATAAACGAGTGAGGCCACAACACCACACGATTTCTCTCATTATTTTAAACTGTTGCAATTTTCAAAAATTCCAAGAGTTCAACGAACACGAGATTGCGTCATTCTTTTAAACTTCTCTTGTTCTATCCATGGAAAAAAATTAAAGAACAAAAGTGAAGCAGTTCTTGAAAAAAAAATTATACATTACATTAACGTCAAGCTAAAACTACTCGTTTTTTCGTATTACATCTGCTATTCAGGTATGAAGAGCACTGGTAGGCAAAGTAAGTTCAGCTATCCCGAAGTATTTTTCAGAAAAATGGAACTTAAAGATACATGTGTGATTTTTTTAAATCCATTTAAACAATACAACCACAACAAGATATTTTTTCTGTTCGTATATGCGGAGTCCTCATCGCCTAGTTGGCTGTTGAATAGAATTTTACATTATACGGTCAACTTTACCTTATCCTTTTACCTACCTCTCGAAGAAGACAAGGCCCGATTGCATCCCGCGGTCAGCTTTTTATAAGCCTTTTACCTGCCTCCACGAAAAGGCATTCACGATTGCATCCCGTTCAAATGAGAGCGTAGGCTTTCATGCCGGAGAGAATATAAACTAGGCTCTCTCGGAGACGCTGCATTGTACGTGTAGTTACCTGCCAGCGCCACCGCGAGCGGTCGTATCGCGATTGCATCTCGCGGTCAACTTTTCGTAAGACTTTTACCTTTCTCGCCAGGAAGGCTCAAGGCCGATTGCATCCCGCGGTCAATTTTCCTAAGCATTTTACCTTCCTCGCCAGCAAGGGTGAAGCCTGACAGCATCCCGCGGTTAATTTTCCTAAGCCTTTACCTTCCTCGCCAGTAAGGGTGAAGCCTGACAGCATCCCGCGGTTAATTTTCCTAAGCCTTTTACCTTCCTCGCCAGCAAGGGTGAAGCCTGACAGCATCCCGCGGTCAATTTTCCTAAGCCTTTTATCTTCCTCGCCAGCAAGGGTGAGGCCTGACAGCATCCCGTGGTCAATTTTCCTAAGCCTTTTACCTTCCTCGCCAGTAAGGGTGAAGCCTGACAGCATCCCGCGGTCAATTTTCCTAAGCCTTTTATCTTCCTCGCCAGTAAGGGTGAAGCCTGACAGCATCCCGCGGTTAACTTTTCCTACGCCTTTTATCTTCCTCGCCAGTAAGGGTGAAGCCTGACAGCATCCCGCGGTCAATTTTCCTAAGCCTTTTATCTTCCTCGCCAGTAAGGGTGAAGCCTGACAACATCCCGCGGTTAACTTTTCCTACGCCTTTTATCTTCCTCGCCAGTAAGGGTGAAGCCTGACAGCATCCCGCGGTTAACTTTTCCTACGCCTTTTATCTTCCTCGCCAGTAAGGGTGAAGCCTGACAGCATCCCGCGGTCAATTTTCCTACGCCTTTTATCTTCCTCGCCAGTAAGGGTGAAGCCTGACAGCATCCCGCGGTTAACTTTTCCTACGCCTTTTATCTTCCTCGCCAGTAAGGGTGAAGCCTGACAGCATCCCGCGGTCAATTTTCCTAAGCCTTTTATCTTCCTCGCCAGTAAGGGTGAAGCCTGACAGCATCCCGCGATTAACTTTTCCTACGCCTTTTATCTTCCTCGCCAGTAAGGGTGAAGCCTGACAGCATCCCGCGGTCAATTTTCCTAAGCCTTTTATCTTCCTCGCCAGTAAGGGTGAAGCCTGACAGCATCCCGCGGTCAATTTTCCTAAGCCTTTTATCTTCCTCGTCAGTAAGGGTGAAGCCTGACAGCATCCCGCGGTTAACTTTTCCTACGCCTTTTATCTTCCTCGCCAGTAAGGGTGAATCCTGACAGCATCCCGCGGTTAACTTTTCCTACGCCTTTTATCTTCCTCGCCAGTAAGGGTGAAGCCTGACAGCATCCCGCGGTTAACTTTTCCTACGCCTTTTATCTTCCTCGCCAGTAAGGGTGAAGCCTGATAGCATCCCGCGGTTAACTTTTCCTAAGCCCTTTACCTATCTCCTCAAAAAGCCGTATCCCGTCTGCATTCCGTTCGAATGAAATCCTAGGCTTCTCTCCACCATGGAACAAATGTTCGGCAAGTCACGTGGCAATGAAGGATATTTCGTGTACCAGCCGTACATCTGTGTAGGTAGGGTTTGTCTATCAAGCAGGGGCAAATACCATACGTACGACGGCGCTTCCATAAGTTTCCGGCATGACCAATTGATTAATTAGTGTTTCCGGGCGCGTCAAACGCTGAGAGCATTGATCCCGTAAGTGTAGTTCCTGTTTATCGCGGTAGGTATCGGTGATTTTCCTAGCTGGATGGTGAGATCAGGAGCCGACCTACACGTCACCTTGCTGGTTGAGGATTTTCCCAACCAGGTATCTCCCACCAGCGTGGCACCGCCTCAACCGAGACAAGCTCTAAGCTCCGATCTGGTCTCTTGACACGTGTGTTATTGAACTGCATGTGAGCTTACTGCGATTTTTCTAACTTTGCCTCTCAAGGCCCGTCTTCACGATGGAATATGTCACGGTAATTCGCGACGTTCTCAGTCGTGCCGCCCGGCAACGCATAATCGCGACCGTATCAAGCAGTGCTTGCGATCATGTGACTTCTAGCGGTACGACGGAAAAAGACGCCAAATGCCGTGTGATATTCTATTGCGGCCATAGGGGCTTGAGGGGTAGAGTTAGAAAAATCGCACTATAATTGGGTGTAAGTAAGGAGGAGGAAAGGACAAGGAAGAGGAAGGAAATATCGCGTGCTATACGTGGCCCGATTGTTATGGCACTGCTCCGGCATTCGCCTGGTGTTGAACGGAGAAACTACGGGAAACTACCGATCAGAGTGGCCGGCCGCTTGAATTCTCCTCCAGACAGCGACTGAATTCGACCTAGCTGACAAGCTAGTGTCAAAAATCCCGCAGTTGGGACAGAACCCTAGGGCGTTCCAGTCAGAGGCACTGCAGTAACATCGGTTGATACCCTGAACCACCTTTGCCGGTCCAGATAACCTTGGTAATCAGCATCAATGGGAAAATCTGAGCAATATACAGTCTTAACTTTAATTGCTGTAATGCTATATGTTTGCAGCCATCATCTCACTCAGTTTAATGGAGAGAGGTATTCAAGTCGGATGCGATGCGTGAAATTTAATGATTTTTAGCTCCTTCACGACCAGTTCTTTCTGCCTAGAATGCAAAGAATGTTGTTAAGGAATGTGCTCTCAAGGAGTTGAGTCCTTCACCTTACAGACCAGATTGGGCACACAGAGACTACTATCACTTACCAAAACTGAAGAAAAACCTATCGGGAAGCAAATTTTCTGATTAGTGTGAGGCGAAGGAAACAGTTTTTGATCATGTTGCGAACAAAACTTCGGAGTATTTTTTTAAAAGACTAGAAATATCAATAAAGAGATGGGGAAAGTGGGTTGAAGTAAAGAATGAACGTGAAAAGTTACATAATTTTTACTCTTTCGCTACGGAGTAGAGAGTCCGTATGTCCGTCTGCGAACAACGCTAACAGCTAAACCGTTCAGTCAAATTTCTCCAAAATTGATATTCCCCAGTCGATCTGGCTGATGGCGTTGAATTTGAAACCGATATTTTAACTTTGGAGGTTACTTCACATGAAGCCTATGGGACATTTTCCAAATAATGGCTTCATTGTTTTTGATTAAATTTTGTTGGTGAATAGCGTGAAGGACATTTAAGAAAATGATGCACGTCTCATTTACGTTAAGACCCTGGATTTTCGAAAAGTGAAAAGTTAAAAATGTTTTCGGAGTCTTCCTACAACTACAATATTAAAGATAGAGATTTTCTCCCTTAATGAAATCTTCTCCCTGAAGATATATTTTGAAATAAGGTCTTATACAATTTTTCGAGAATTTGAGTAATTTTCGCGTAATTTTGCGTAAAAATACGGGCGAGAAAGTATGTGCTGTTTTAGCACCACTAGTTTCTTTGGGTCAAAGGGGTGAGACTAGAATTCTATAGAAACTAACGCGTATGTTTGCATATAACTCTTTCATATACAATTTCTCATTACATGTTCATTGGGAAATGCGATTACAGACCCTTCTTCGTGCCCAACAAAATTTTATAATTTAATTAAATTAAATTGTATAATTTATTTTAATATGATTTTTAAAATCAATCGATATTTTTTAAAATGAAAAAAGTCCATCGTAACAAAATTATAAAGTAATACCAGGTATCCATAAATTGAATATTCTTTAGACCAAAGTGACGAAGTGACCAAAGTGAGAAAGAGACCAAAGGGAGGAAAAAATAAATAAAATAGTGGTTTATTAATAAAGGAACTTGTATTATTTTTTCATTATCAAATAATACTCGTATAATCCAAGTTTGGTTACTTGTCTTGACGATTTTTTTACTTTGTTTCACCATTAAATCTCAATTAACAATTAATAAACAAGACCACTTTCAAATTAAATAACTTCCACGTCAATTTGAGTTGTCACTAATCCAATTTTAAAAACATCGATTGACTGACAAGTGATTCTGGACACGACAACTGCTAAGGCCATTAGTCCCGTAAGTGTAATGTATGTTTTTATCGCCGGAGGTGGCGGTGATCTTTCTCTGCTGGATGGCAAGATCTGACTTCGACCTTCGTCGGTTTGCGCGTTTTTCTTCATCAAGGTATTTCCCATGAGCGTGGCACCGCTCCAGCCGGGACAAGCTTGAAGCACCCGACAAGAGAGATAACGTAGCGCTTGTGAGAAGGCCAGCAGAATAAGTCACCCACTTGATTTCAATGGAGCTGTGATTGTATATGATTTACAAGCAAAAATCCACGGCTCTGGACGTGATCGTCTATGATGCATGCGGCCAATCACAAAAACATACTGTGCATCACATGTGATGCACATGGCAGTCAAAGTGTAAAAATACAGTAGTGCTCAAAGAAACTGCATCACGTAATGCAAATGGCCATTTTGTATTTTCCTAATCCAGTATGATCTCAAAAATCTCAAAAGGGAAGAGAAGGACAAAGAAAGGGAAGGAAAGATCGGGCGCGGTCTGTGGCCCGTTTGTTAGGGTATTGCTCCGACATTCGCCTAGTATAGTTACGAGAAACCACAGAAAACTACCAATAAGAGCAGCCAGCCGCTAGAATTCTCCTCCAGACAACGGCCGAATTCGACCCAGCTGTCTGTCTAATAGTGTCGAAAATCCTGCCACCGTTGGGATTCGGACCCTAAGGCGTCCCAATTAGGGGCACTGCAGTGACATCAGTTGATGCTCCGAGCCACCTCAGCCGGCAGGTATCTGACAATGCGCCCCGTCGCAGGAAGATATTAAATCAACAATAAACGCAGCTTCTTAAAATAGTTAAAAATCACTTGAGACGACCCCCTAATAAGGCCAGACCACAACTCTAGGACTTCTCGGTCAGAGATACAAGTTGGAGAATCAAAATCAATATGGATAAATGCCAAGCCAAAATATTTACGTTATGTAAGCCAATAACCCCCCCTCCCCTTCTAATTCATAACACTCCTAGTCCTTGGCTTTCTTCGTCTTCATCTATTAAATATTTAGGTCTCCATCTGGACACAAAACTGAATTAGAAAATTCACATTAAAAATGTTATACAAAAAACTACCATTAAAATACAAAAACTTAATTCTCTCATAAATAATAACTCAACTCTCTGTAGTAAAACTGCTACATTAATATACACTTCAATTATTAGACTTACTTTAACTTATGCTTGTCCAATATGGTCAAATACAGCAAAATCAAATATACAAAAACTTCAAATCATTCAAAACAAATTCTTTCGAAAAATTCTACATGCACCTTGGTTTATTCCCAATACACAAATTCACAATGAACTAAATCTCTCTACAATCCATGATTTGATTAAAAATTGTAGTCTCAAATTTTTAATACTCTTCCTTCATTACATCATGCACAATTTTTTAATATTGGTAAAACTTATCCCTTTCCTCGTAGAATTGATTCCAAATTTCCTAAAGATAAATTTTAACCTCCGTAATTTCATTTATGTTCTCTCTTTTCCATGTTCCTTAGTCTTATATATTTGTCTAATTCTTAAAAATGTACCTTCATAAATCCTCTTACAGAGATTACTGTTAGTGTCCAAAACGACTGTCCATTGTTGTAAATTTCAATGACCTGAAAGACAAATTGTCGAACAGGAAGTAATAAATTAACTAAAAAAAATGAGTTACTGCAGTGACATCAGTTAATGCCCCGAGCTACCTCAGCCTGCAGGTATCTGACAATGCGACCCGTCGCAGGAAGATATTAAATCAACAAACGCAGCTTCTTAAAATAGTTAAAAATCACTTGAGACGACCCCTACTGAAGGTCAGCCCACAACTCTAGGACTTCTCGGTCAGAGTTACTGCAGTGACATCAGTTGATGCCCCGAGCCACCTCAGCCGGCAGGTATCTGACAATGCGCCCCGTCGCAGGAAGATATTAAATCAACAACAAACGCAGCTTCTTAAAATAGTTAAAAATCACTTGAGAAGACCCCTAATGAAGGTCAGCCCACAACTCTAGGAGTTCTCGGTCAGAGTTACTGCAGTGACATCAGTTGATGCACCGAGCCACCTCAGCCGGCAGCTATCTGACAATGCGCCCCGTCGCAGGAATATATTAAATCAACAACAAACGCTGCTTCTTAAAATAGTTAAAAATCACTTGAGACGACCCCGCAATGAAGGTCAGCCCACAACTCTAGGACTTCTCGGTCAGAGTTACTGCAGTGACATCAGTTGATGCCCCGAGCCACCTCAGCCGGCAGGTATCTGACAATACGCCCCGTCGCAGGGAAGATATTAAATCAACAACAAACGCAGCTTCTTAAAATAGTTAAAAATCACTTGAGACGACCCCTAATGAAGGTCAGCCTACAACTCTATAACATCCCGTTCAGAGTCACTGCAGTGACATTAGTTGATGCACCTTTGCCGGTAGAAACAACGACGATTTAAAATCGAGCATCGATGTTTAGAAACATGGATGTTTTGTTGGGCGTGTCGCGTTGGTAGTCGCGCGCGTTTGCGGAGGAGCCGCGCTGCAGGGCGTGGGAAGGCCAGGCTAGGAATAGCGCCTCCTTCGACCCCTCTTCGCCGCAACGCGCTCTCTGTTTACTAACACCACCGCCGCCTGCAGGCGTCACGCCTCCACGCCTGCACCGCTTCACAAGCCGTCATAGGAACATTTTAGCAAAACATCGATACATCACCAAAAGGATTTCGATGTCGATCGACAAAATACATCGATGTTTAAAATCGATACTTCAATACATCACCAAAAGGATTTCGATGTCGATGAAGTCGTCGACAAAATACCTCGATGTTTAAAATTGATACTTCAATACATCACCAAAAGGATTTCGATGTCGATGAAATGGTCGACAAAATACGATGTTTAAAATTGATACTTCAATACATCACCAAAAGGATTTCGATGTCGATGACATCGTCGACAAAATACCTCGATGTTTAAAATCAATACTTCAATACATCACCAATAGGATTTCGATGTCGATGAAATCGTCGACAAAATACTATGTTTAAAATTGATACTTCAATACATCACTAAACGGATTTCGATGTCGATGAAATCGTCGACAAAATACATCGATATTTAAAATAGATACATCAATACATCACCAAAAGGATTTCGATGTCAATCGACAAAATACCTCGATGTTTAAAAACGATACTTCAATACATCATCAAAAGGATTTCGATGTCGATGAAATCGTCGACAAAATACATCGATGTTTAAAATAGATACATCAATACATCACCAAAAGGATTTCGATGTAGATCGATAAAATACCTCGATGTTTGAAATCGATACTTCAATACATCACCAATAGGATTTCGATGTCGATGAAATCGTCGACAAAATACGATGTTTAAAATAGTTACTTCAATACATCACCAAAAGGATTTCGATGTCGATGAAAACATCGATAAAATACATCAATGTTTAAAATATCAATACTTTGAATTTGATGTTTTTTTAATTTAATGCGATACACAACACGTCAATATTAGTCTAAAGCATATTCCGGCTTAAATTTGACTGTTATCTTCATTTTCTAATCAATGTTCTATGTAGACAAGATTCAAAATGCAGTTTAATGATATTATCACATACAAAATGAAAAAACGTAATAACAGTGGCGAATAGCAAACGGTTTCGTGCCGTCTGGAGATTGACAGCAGTGGCAGTTGTCAAAGGCCGTTGATTGCGAGCAATCCACAACAAAATTAGATGTTGGAAATTTTATTTATATTATAATTAATTGTTTTTGAAAACATCAATGTTTTTGAACAAATATGTTGATCTGGAGAAAACATCGATTTTATAATATCCACAGTGATATACGTTGTGCCATTGCGAGAATTCAGCTAGTTTAAATTTATTTTCGAATCTGTCCAACATCCCCAACCCATAAAAATTTAAATATTGAGTATCCCTGAGCCCAATCCCTTTGATTTTCACAATGCATCCTATCGATGTTTGCGTTGTGCTTATCTTTGGAAGCAAAACAGATGAACATATTAGGTACAGTTTTTATTTGCAAAAATTGTATAAAATGACTAATGAGAAGTATTTTTGATTAAATTATGAAAAAATAAGATGCAATTATACATCTCATACAATCTCATTTTTGACGCAGATTCTTGCCTCAACTTTCCAAACATTTTTCAACCATTTCCTGTGGCTCTTGTGATTCCTATGGCTTGAATGTTTTAAGCTTGATTTCATTCAATTGTTCATTAAGTGATGCCATACACTTTTTACCTGGCGGTATTAAAACAGCACGTACTTTCTCGCCCGTACATTGACGCAAAAGTATTCGAAAATACTCAAATTGTCGAACAATTGTACATGTCTTTATTTCAGCAGCTATGGAAACAGACGATTTGTATGACAAAGCTTCAGCTTCATTTTTACCCCGGCCTGGGATCGTGCCCAGGACAACCTCTTGCAGTCCAAGAGATACCAGTGGCGTAGAGCTGAATAAATTAAAGCACGAATTATGTTTTCTACAACTCGGGAACGAAAATGTCTAGTTTTTCAAATGTTGCTAATCTCGCGTTTCCCCCCCTCCCCCATTCTGGACCTCAAGGAAATGTACGCAGATAATCTTCTCCCCCATACGTCACATACAGTCTTTATTGTTTTTTGACTAAATGAATCAAATCAAATACTTTAAAACGCGTAGTACAAAATATAGTCTCATTCATTCAGCAAATACCAGATTTTGTTAAACGATTACATGTTCTTTAAACGTCTCTCGTATCTTTTCAAAGAAGGTCCTAGAGATTTCTATAGTAATTATTTCGTGATTCCGGGCGCGTTAAGTGCTAAGGTCATTAGTCCTGTAGGCGTAGTGTATATTTTTATTGCAGGAGAGCGCGGTGATCATCCTCCGCAGGATGGCGAGATCCAATGCTGAACTGCACGTCGGCTAGCGGGGACTTTCCCGCAACCAGGTATCTACCAACAGCGGTCCGCCGCCCGAGGCGAGACAAGCTCTATGCTCCCGACGAGTCCATGACTAAATGATTCATTGAAGTGTCCGGGCACGCCGACTGTTAAAGAGAGATTCATGTAAGAACAAGCAATTTTGACAACTAGTGCTGGCAACATAACCGAAGGTTCTGTGGTCGTTGTGACCTTGATCCCATCAATGATATATATGATATATCTTATATATCTTTGGATCCCATTGAACTCTCCTTCCTCGATTCGTTCGTTTGCAGTTGGCTAACTTGTAAATGGTTTCGACGCTTCCTTTTGTGACGTCCTCGTCCGACGAAAATATAGTGCGCCGCGAGAAATAATTGAAATTAGGAAGTGCAGTGCTATGTGCTCTTCTGTAAAAATTTATTTCTTTTATACACATTATATGGAATTTACTCTTTGCGTGATAAGTATTATGTTTATTTTAAAACCGAGTCTTGAATGTAAGGTGCGTACGGGTGCACGTGTTTCTGAACAGCTGCCTGCGGCGGAGGGATACATCTCTGAATAACATGTGATGTTCACTTGTTTAGCTAACTGTCACTTTTGCTTGTTTTTACGTGAATTCTTCCTATATGGTCCACGCCCGTTAGTATAGTGAATGTTTTATCACAGGGGTCGGTATTTCTCTCCTATTGGACGGTGAGTTCCAGCGCCAACCTTCTCGTCGGCTTGCGGGGTTTTTCCCTATTCAGGTATCTCCCACCTGCGGGACACCGTCCCAGTCGGGACAAGCTCTAAGCCCCCGACGAGTCTCGCGACATGCGTGGTGGTGTATTGCGTTTAGCGCATGTGTTTGTAAGGGAGAGAGGAGGAGAAATCGCACGAGCTCAGGAGCCCGTTTGTTATGGTACTGCTCCGGCTTCGCCTGATATTGATCGGAGAAACCACAGGAAAACTACCGATCACAGCAGCCGGTCGCAGTCGTGCTCAAGCGTTCTCTGTAAAAATGTGAAGTGAAACGGTCAGTAGTAATATAGGGAATTTTTAAATATTAGTTTTGCGTTTGACTTCGCCGGGCAGGAAAGCATGCATTGGCGGTCCGCGAAGCCGTGCACCTCTGCCCCACAGCTAAGAGTGAGAGGAAACCGATCAGGTCTGAAATGGTTCGTGTAGGGCGATGTTATCTATGTTACTAATTTCCAAGTCGGGAGAAATTGAAAGAAATCCATGTAGTCTCTGACCATGTCAGTGGTGGGTACGGTTTCGTAAGATACACAAGCACTCGAGGGAAAACACGAATGTTTCGACTGAAGGTTGGAAATATTTGTTATTCGGGTTATTCTGAAACTGCGCGTACTGACTGAATGAGGTTACTGTGCGTCTCTGATAATGACACGGCTGACGTAATGCGACAACAAGGCTTGAAGGAAGAGGTTCCTAGCCATTATTGCTATTCACGTGTTGCGTTATGGAACAATAACTTTTTTATATTCTGGGTATAGAGAAATCACTATAAGAAGGGACCGCTTTGGCAGCTACTACTTGGCTAGTGCTGACAACATATTCGCTGGTTATGTCCATGCACTCATTTCCTCTGTGCGATCGTTTGCAGTGCATTTGTAAATGGCTTCATCACTATCTCTTGCAACGTCATCGCTCTGCATGACGTTCATTTGTTTCCCAACCTGTCAAAATGGTCCACTCTAAGAGTAACTCCTTTATACATAAAGAACTCTTGTTCTGTATATATTCTACACTGTACGTTATTGTATTATTCGTGAAGATGTTTATGTTAAAATGTTTAATTTATTGAAATGTTCTACAAGAGAATTTTAATTGTTGTGGTTGATAAATGTGCGTGCTACTTTTTGGAAAATCATGGTTTCTTTCGGTTTTGCTGCTGCAAGCCATTCATTTTTCTGTGAAAGACTTATAATTTTGTGTTCGATTTACCAAAGTGTTATGTTCTCTTTTTAATATTCGAATGAAATATGGGTTTACCATTAATTAAAGTATGAACTTAAAAGAGGACATTTTTCTTCGAATTCTACTAGTTCAAAATCATTCATTGCCAAATTAGCAAGTCACCTGTGTTTCACTCACGTAGATAATGTCTTCGAAATTAAATTAACCGAATTCTAATATTAAAATTGAATTTCCTTCTAATATTAAAATTGAACATTAATGTTTTTACATTAGAATTAAACATTAGTCTACTATTGATTTTAAGTGAGAATTTGAAAAGGAACAAATCCTTCTAGGAATTATCTAGTAGCTGGCTTCATAAATTGCGTTATATGACCTGTTTTCCTGTTTTTGCAAGCAGAGAAAATTCCAAATTCGAATTATCCATATGTAAAATTTGAATACATATTTATTTGTACCAGATTTTATGTACCATTTTGAAGGCAACAAACCTTATTTCGAAGTATCTAATAATTCGATTTAATGACTTTTGAATTAACCAGTCACTTGAACTTCATTCAAGTAGATGGAAAGTGTAGTCTCTCGTGAAATCGTCGGGAGTCGCAAGGCGGATATTGGGATAGCCGCTACTGCCCGTCGGTCACCGCGTAACCGAACTCCCCTCAGGCATGGAACTGTTCCGATGCTGCCCCCCCCCCCCCTTCTCCTCCATCATCCCCTCGAGCTCACCCAACCTCCGACGCCGCCCCCTCTTTCGCCCGCAGGCCCTGCTCCCCCACCTCCGGCTCCCATTGACGTCATCGTATGTGCGTCAGCGGCGCGGCTTGCGCCGGCCACCGCCGCGCGCGCCTCCGTCGCCGCGACCGTGCTGCCACCCGCGGCGGCGGCCGACGACTGCGAGGACTCTCGCTAGTCGAGGAACGACCGTGTTGGGGGGAGGGTTACGACGGGTCCCTTCGTGTGATCAACGCCGTGTTTTCTAACCGGGCACTTGGAACCCTCTGGAAAAGTACTGGGAGCCCGGGTCTCACAAGCGTACCGTAGCCGTGTTGTACTTACTTTTCAACTCCCCTGTACGAGTACCGTTTGGCCTTTGTTTATTCGAGTGTCTTGTGTTCAGACGAGGAACACAACTCCATCTTAGTTTTACAACGCGTGTGTATGTGTGTGGAAAAGTCGTATACTCGACTTTCTTTGTTGGAAAAATGCACCGTGCCACATCGAGACCTGGAAGCATCGAAGTGGATGTGTGACAGCGACGCTTTCAACCTAATGCGCCTTTTGTTGCAAATATCCACGTTTCTTGCAACAATGCACGAACCCTTGTCTTCTCCAGGAGGTAGCAACAGAGAACTAAGGAATTGAAGACAGTAGGAAGAAAGACGTGGTTCCTGGGCAACTGCAGTGCAAGCCCGTCACCGTGTAGGATCCTGCAGGATCGATATACAACGTCAAGACGCTTGCCTGCAAAGGGGACTGCCGTGCTCACACGATGACTGCGTCTGTGTCCGTGTGTGTGTGAAGTGAAAGCCAAGTTCACCAATACATCGCCGTCTTCGACTTTTCAGCAACAATACATGCTGATTCGTTTGTTTTATGCACATGTAGACAGTAGTGTGGTATTTCCGTTGTGATTACGTCGGGCTTGCGGCTTCTGCGGTCGAACGAATTGTGGAGGAAAGCCTTGTAGAAGATGTGAATTTATAACACCAAGCGAGAAAAACCTAACAGCGAAATTCCTCATTCGGGTGACAAGTTGGTATATTATAGTTAATATTTCAGAACAAATTTCCTGGTCTGGTGATCGCTGTTAACACCAGAGCATAAAAAAAAACACACAAGGGAAATGTCATTTAATTTTTTTGAGAAATAAATCAGCTGACTTAATTGTATCTTTTGTTGGTGCTAGTCTCTCAAGTATATATTCATGACATCACATTGAAATAACGTGCACAAAAACACAAAAAAATCCAGAAAGTAGTTTTATATATAAAGGAATAGATATACCGCCAGTTTCTTTCCCCTGTAAGCGTATGTACAAAATTTAGCAAACAAATTAACATAAAAAACTAAAGCCATCATCTGCTCATAACTTCTCCATGCTGTGAGATCACATTGATTCCTACACTTCACATAAATCAAAATTATTGTGCACTAAAAGACGCGAGCTTATTCGTTGATTGTACCTGCCAGACTACCGTCTGTAAATCAGCGTTAAATATACGCCATGAAGAAATTTCAATTGCGTGGGCAGAAAGTGGCAAGTGTATTGATCTCCTTTTGAACAATAACATTGTTTGGAATCCATTGCTCGAAACACGTGCTCCCTGCCAAAAGTCAGATCTTTTCCTGTATTAGCTTTCATCAGGTAAGGCGATTGAAACAGCTGAGCATCGGGCGGCGAAGAGTAGTGAATGGAAGACAAAAAAGAGCCGGCCGTCAGATTGAAAGAAGCTGTTCGAAACGATAGGTCATTGGTGTTTTCGGTATAACGTCAAACTTTCGAGTTGGATACTCGGCGCACGTGCCACAGTTAAACAGCCGTAAAGTAGAGCACGTGTAAAAACAAAAACTGTCCAACTACGTGAATTTGTGCGCGCGCGTGTGTATAATGTTTTGAACGATTTTCGTATTCTTTGGAGTTGTGCCGACAGAAGAAGATCCGACGAGAAACAAAGGAGCAACGAGCGAGCGGCAACGTGTGAAATACGTGTGCGAATTCCGGCGCAAACGAGACCGCAGTCGAAGAATTTTCGAAACCATGCGGTGGTAGTAGGTGGTCGGAATCGTGTTTCGTCGTCGCGTGGGCGATGGTTGTGGCCAGTATGGCATCTGAACGGCAGAAAGCACCCATTAGGGTGGGCTTTTACGATATCGAACGCACCATCGGAAAGGGAAACTTCGCCGTTGTCAAGTTGGCACGACACCGCATCACGAAAACTGAGGTGAGTGTTTTTTTTTAATATTATATTTTTAAAAAACTCATTTTGTGTTTTGGCCTTGGCACCTTTAGTAACAGTTAGTATTTACATAAAAATATTTTAGTATGAAATAATTATCTCAATTACAAAGTAAAAGCTTTAAAAATACTGTGAAAAATATCGTGAACTTGCCTCGCTATGTTTATTATGAAAAGTGCAGTAAATAGTTTCTGACAGGGGAGGTCAAAGGATCTTCCGGGTAGATTTTTGGAGTTACGAGAGTTCTGTATGTATGTAATGATTTAGAATGTATCAGTGAGCTTTGGTGATAATTTTCAAAAAGCTATTTTGGCGTACTTTATTATTTATATACAGATTTTTATAGTGATCTTCCTATTGTCAACATCCCTTTTTAGTGTACCACATTTAGATGATATGCCATTGTCAATCGAACATACCCCGCGATGCAAATATATTTTCACCAGAGAATCTAACACAACAAGATTGTGAAAACTCCTCCCAAATGAAAGTGAAGTAAAAAGTTTTGAACATTGATTTTTATACAAAATGCTTAAAAATTGAATTAGTTTGCAACTTCCTAACCCACACATCTCCACGTTTCCCAGCAAAAACGTGCTTTTTAGTATTTGAATTAATTCTGCACTTTAATTTTTAGTGCCGTTTTTGCTTAGCATTTAAAAAAGTAGACCGTTTAAAACATTTCTTTCGCAGTGCAATTTAAAAAAATGGTGAAGTAGATTTTAAAAGCTTAAAAAAATTCTATAAAATATTTTCTAAACATTAAAAAAAGTAGTTTTCTAAGGTCTCTGAATGTGAGATTTTTAGTTATTTTATATTTTAGTTATTTTAAGTTATACCCATTTTATTATTTTATTAAACCATTTGTCTTCAGTATTGTAGAAAGTTTAAAAGGTCACTTAATAGGAATGTATTAAAAACTAGCTATAACACCACATTCCTTCTTGCATTATTTATAAATTTTGCGACTCTCGAAAATTCATCGAGTTGATCGAAAATAGAACGTGTGTCGTTTTTATAAATATGCTTTACAGTAGTATTGAAGAAGAAGTCTAAGGAAAAATTTGGAGCCGTTTTTGAGAAAATATTTTTTTTAAATGCCTATATTTTGCGCAAAATAATGCGAAAACTATGAATTTTGAAAAAAAATATAGAGGACTTTGAAGATCTCTCTTTGAAGGACAGATTTCATTAAGAAGAAAATCATAATCAAAATCTACCATTCAGTTTCGTTCTAGAATGATGCCGGAGAAAGTTTGAAATTTTTCAATGTTAGAATATTTAGACCATTCAACGAAAATGAGACCTTGGTAATTTTTTTAACAGCTAAAGTCCATTTATAAAGGTCAAACTAACAACCAGTGCTGCTAAAACAGCACGTACTTTCTCGCCCGTATTTTGACGCAAAATTACACGAAAAGTACTCAGATTTTCGAAAAATTCTTACATGACCTTATTTCAAAATCTATCTTTAAGAAACAGGGTTTATTAAGGGAAAAATCTTTATCTTTAATACTTTAGTTGTAGGAAGACTCCGAAAAATTTTTAAACTCTTTCAATTTTCGGAAAATCGCGGTTTTCAATGAACATGCTCAGAATGCACCATCCTCAGAAACGTTCTTCACACTATCCAACAAAAATATGTAATCAAAATTGATAGATCCATTTTTTTTAAATTTTGAAAAATGTTCCAGGGGCTTCATGTAATGTACCCCCCAAAATTAAAATATCGGTTTCAAATTCAGAAGGCAGCGACATCAGCCAAATCGATTGGGAAATATCAGTTTTGGAGAAAATCGTCTGAACGGTTAGCCGCTAGCTTTGTTCACAGATGGAGAGACAATTTTACCGTCGATTTTTCGGTACCAAGGACCCACAAAAGTAACGTACTTCAGCTTCCGGGTCTATGACCCCCATCTCGATCAGGTTTTTGTCCAGTTTCCCTGATCCATTGAGCAAATGCTGAGATGGCCCCTTGTTTTGCTTCTGGACGTAAATGTAGCTTCACTGTGCGCACGTTTTGTTGAGCACTCCTTTTGCTTGTAGTTCATTTACAGTTGAAATTGATTTTCTATAACTCGGGAAAACACATTTTTCAAATATCTTTATTTTTCTAAAATAATTATTTTCTAAATTTATTTTTTCGTTTTTTTTTTGTTTTTTTTTAATTCTGGCCCTCAAGAAAATGTGCGCAGATAAATTTCTTTCCCCACACGTCATATACAGTTTTTACTGTTTTTTTGACAAATAAATAAATAAATAAATAAATAAAACACGGATTCTGGCTACACTAAATGTTTGAGGATTTTTTCCTCTAAATTTAGCAATTTATCCACTTTTATTGCAGGGCCCTGGTAACGAAAGAGGTTTTTTTTTTCCGAAAATTCGCCGTTTTTTTCACGCAGCATTACATAACTTTCTCTCTACTCTGTAGAGAGGAAGTGAAAAGCTGTACAAAAGCAAATGATGTAATACCATAGTCCTTTGGGTGAGAAAACGGTTTAGTTTTAGTGCTCTGCTGACTAAATATTTTGGTATAAAGGAATTTGCATTTATGCTCAGTTAATAACGAATATATATTTGTTAACTGATAGCAGTTTATAACGTGCACAGTTTGAATGATTATTGAAAATGTATTGTTCGAAGTTAAAGTTCTTCTTAATATCAGGAAATCAAATATAAAAAAATACAGCAAAAAAATATAAACAGAAATTAGTTTAATTTTCTTGTTAAAGACCCAGTAGAACCGCAGAAAATTGATAAACCGAAATTATTTAGTTAAAATGTCTATACAAATTGAATTGCTACAGCCATTTTGTCTTACTTTTAACGCAGTCATACTGACCATTCAACCTTGATTGGTCTATAGTGAGCCAAGAAGAAATTCAAATAAAATTCTAGACATTTATTTTTAATCGTTTATTGACAATAACGTGAAAGAATTTATAATGATAAATTCAAATAGTCATTAGCAGAAGAACATAAATATTTAAAAAACATTTTTCTTTTGAATCAGAAAAAACCATAATTATCATGGATTTATGTCATTGGAGTGTGCGAGGATGGGGTACAGCTTCTGTAGCCCTCTTTGCTACGCCAGTACAGCAATTACCTATACAACAATGATGCAGATTGCAACAATGATGCAATGATGCGCTAATGATACAACAATACCGGTGTTAACGCTGAGCGTATGCAGCCCTGTCAGCTGAGTTAAGCTGAAGGACAGCATTGCCTGCTGTGTCAGAAGTGATTCTGATCGGGAGGTTTTAGAATCCGAGTCCTAACTGCATATTTTCGACACTAGCTGTCTAGCTGGTTCGAATTCAGCCGCTAACTGGAAGAGAATTCTAGCGACCGTATGCTCTCATCGTGTGCCGAGAGCCCTAAAGTGTACGTGCTCGCCCCCTTTACCTTCCGTGCCCGTGTGTGCGCGCCCGCGCCGCCCGTCAGCAATTGAAGGCGGAGGGGGATGTGCGTCATGCTGACGGCAAAGACTCGTTGAGGCAATCAGCAGCAGAAGCAGCAGCAGCAGTCTCCGCCACGGTGGCGGAGGAAGGGAGGGTACCACTCTCCTCCCCCCCATCCCATCCCCCCGTCAGACTCCCTCCCGCTGGGGATTAATCCCAGAACATTAAACTTGGGTGACACCGCACCGGTTTATGAACACCGGCGGAAAAAAAAACAAACAGTATGCGATCGTCTAGCGGCAACATCGTTACATCTGCAGCATCGTTGATAGGGAGCGGTCGGTTTCTAGTTCAGAGGGGGTTGACCAGATAGATCGCTGGTGGAATTCAGCCACCGTCTGGAGGATAATTCTCCCTCCTCTTGCAAACAAAACTCTTACAAACAAAACTCTTACAAACAAAACTCTTACAAACAAAACTCTTACAAACAAAACTCTTACAAACAAAACTCTTACAAACAAAACTCTTACAAACAAAACTCTTACAAACAAAACTCTTACAAACAAAACTCTTACAAACAAAACTCTTACAAACAAAACTCTTACAAACAAAACTCTTACAAACAAAACTCTTACAAACAAAACTCTTACAAACAAAACTCTTACAAACAAAACTCTTACAAACAAAACTCTTACAAACAAAACTCTTACAAACAAAACTCTTACAAACAAAACTCTGCGACCGCCAAGCGGCAACATCGTTACATCTGCAGTATCGTTGATAGGGGAGATCCTAGTTTCTAGTCCAGAGAGGAACGTGGCTGTTTTTCAGATCAGATAGATCGCTGGTAAAATTCAGCCATTGTCAGGAGGATAATTCTCCCTCCCCTTACAGAAACATATGTCGTGACATGCACTACAATACCACACATGTCGGGAGCTTATAATTCAAAGTAAGGACTATTTCCTTCAAGAAATAAAACGAATTTCAAGATTTGGTGATAATTTCAAAAGATATATTATTTAGGTGCACTTTGACCTGTTTCTAGATGTCATTTCCATGTCTTTTTGAGATGATAATTTACGACGTTATGAATAATACGATGTTTTACGAATGCTTAACGACAACTATTTTTTTGACTAATGTGTTTGAAGAGATAATCGTAAGACCAATCTTTTTTATTGTTTCGAGTTCAGCATTTCACAATGTTCTCTAAGCAATGTCCTTCCCATTGAAAAAGTTTACAATCGATGATATTTTAAGTTAAAGATAAGGAAAACATAGAATATGTTGTTATGGAACTAAAAATACAAATACATGAACTCGGGATTACACGCTCGAGTCGTTTATCATGGGAAGAAAGCATGTACACTTTGCTAACAATACTAAGTTTGCTTAAGTTTAAATTATAAGGTCCTCGTATTTCATAGGTGTTCCTCATGAGCGTGGAACGAGTGCTTCCGTAAGTGATCAGTAACGTTGAAACGTGGCATTTTCTCCACCTGTTTCCGTTGTTTGTTTTTTTCGTTCCAAGAACGTCCAATTTGACTTGGCGCTTTCGAGATCGTTTGCAGTTGTATACACTTCGAATAAATTATTGTAGTTCCTAATACACCATTTCAAAGTACGAATGATGTGATGCGCATAGAATTCTATTCTGCGAAATCATTGCCATCGGTTCCATAGTAGAAATGAGCGTCGCGTAAGAATGTAAGCACAGTATATGCGGTCGACCTTCCCTTTTTACGATAAGCATGTTTGTGTAAGCATGTTAGTGTAAGGGGTGAGGATAGAGCAAGGCAGAGGAAGGAAAGATTGCGTGCGGTCCGTGGCCCATTTGTTTGGGTACTGCTCCGACATTCGCCTGGGTGATCGGAGAAACCACGTTGTCTAAAGCGATCAGAGCAACCGGCCACTAGAATTCTCCTTCAGACAGCGACTGAATTTAGACATAGCTGACAAGCTAGGGTCGAAAATCTTGCCGCCGTCGAGACTCGAACCTAGGACCTCCCGGTCTGAGGGACTGTAGTGACATCAGTTGATGCACTGAGCCATCGCTTCCGGTCTAACCGATTTGAAATGACGTCCAATATGCATTTCCATGTCACAGTCAAAATACGAGAACGTAACTTCTGTTTGTGGCCACTTGTAATTTCCCTCTCCGAGCGAGACCCACAAGTTTTGAGTAGGGATGCGACATCGATGTCGATGTTTTTAAAACATCGATGTTTCAAACATCGATGTATTAACGCTGATGTTTTTAACATCGATGTTTTGTGATCGATATTTTTCCTTTTCTAATGTTTTGTATCTGAACGAAAATTTCCCATGATCACAATAGTGTAAAAGTTGAAAAATGAAAACTGATGGTAACACTGTTAGTTCATGTGTTGAAACCAAAGAAATGCTGTTTGTACTACCTTCGTCGAACAAACTCTCTCGCCCGAGATGACCTCCATGCCCTTGTAATTTC
Organism: Acheta domesticus; assembly: GCA_031308135.1. Taxonomy (NCBI): domain Eukaryota; kingdom Metazoa; phylum Arthropoda; class Insecta; order Orthoptera; family Gryllidae; genus Acheta; species Acheta domesticus. Next base: position 68,230,234 of record JAHLJT010005437.1, read on the forward strand.
CTCTTTCTTCATATTCATTTCGCACATTGAGATGTGCTCAACAAATACTTTGTGGGTGTATCTCATACTTCGGCCAATTGATAAACACGAACATTAAATTTTAATGCACACAGATTTCATGCTCGAGGTTACTAAACCAGTGTGAAAACATCGATGTTCAAAAACATCGATAGTTTTTAGTCGATGTATTGTTAGCATTGATGTTTTAATTTTGAAAATCGATGTTTTAATTTTGAAAATCAATGTTTTAATTTTGAAAATCGATGTTTTAATTTTGAAAATCGATGTTTTAATTTTGAAAATCGATGCTTTAATTTTGAAAATCGATGCTTTAATTTTGAAAATCGATGTTTTAATTTTGAAAATCGATGTTTTAATTTTGAAAATCGATGTTTTAATTTTGAAAATCGATGTTTTAATTTTGAAAATCGATGTTTTAATTTTGAAAATCGATGTTTTAATTTTGAAAATCGATGTTTTAATTTTGAAAATCGATGCTTTAATTTTGAAAATCGATGCTTTAATTTTGAAAATCGATGTTTTAATTTTGAAAATCGATGTTTTAATTTTGAAAATCGATGTTTTAATTTTGAAAATCGATGTTTTAATTTTGAAAATCGATGTTTTAATTTTGAAAATCGATGTTTTAATTTTGAAAATCGATGTTTTAATTTTGAAAATCGATGTTTTAATTTTGAAAATCGATGTTTTAATTTTGAAAATCGATGTTTTAATTTTGAAAATCGATGTTTTAGTTTTGAAAATCGATGTTTTAATTTTGAAAATCGATGTTTTAATTTTGAAAATCGATGTTTTCATTTTGAAAATCGATGTTTTCATTTTGAAAATCGATGTTTTCATTTTGAAAATCGATGTTTTATTTTTGAAAATCGATGTTTTATTTTTGAAAATCGATGTTCGCTAACATGGATGTCCCGTTATCGAAGTCGCGTCGCTAGTTTTGAGCTCCGTCTGCGCGGGGCGGCGATCGCCTTTCGCGGCACCGCATGGGGCGCGTGCGCATTGCTCACGCAACGCTCGAGGCACGCGAGCGACGCGTGCGTAGGATTGCGACACGGAGGAGGCGTGCGGCGGAGGACGTCTTCGCGCGTTAAGTGGAAGAGAGAAACGGATTAATAAGGAAATATATACACACAGACATACATAAACGTAAGTACATACATAGATACATTCCTGCACCCATACATACATATATTTACTATGTACGTAAGTACATAAGTGCATGCATACATAAGTAAATACGTACATAAATACATACATGCATACATACATAAGTATATACATGCATACATAAGTACATTCGTGCATACATAAGTACATACATGCATACTTAAGTATATACATGCATACATATTTAAGTACAGATATGCATGCAGATGTAAGTACGGACATGCACACATAAATACATAAATATTTTGTTGGTTTATATCTCTTTAAAATGTTGAAACCTTGAATGTCCTTACATCCATTTATTTGCTATTCCTACTTCAACATGATATGAAATGCATTAAATCAGTTTTAATTTCTTTAGTGGCGTCTTTTAATATTAACTTGAGAAATTTTTGAACGTTGCTTTAATTAAGTTAATGAGTACCAAAGAACTGCCTTTATGGTTTTTTTACTGCATACTAGCAATTCAATATACTTATCAACATTGTTTCTTATGTATTACCATATTCTTAAAATTCTTCACGACGAAAAATGAAGTTGATGTTCTTTCAAATGTGAGTGAGCATGTTCACTTAGTTTTAACGTTTCCGAATGGAAGTAGACATCTGCAACATCTCACATAAAATACATTATATAAGAGTAAAATAGGATAGATATTTCTCATCGTTCATTTAATGATAGGGTCCCTCCTAGTAAATACACGCGAGTACACAGTGTCTAAATTACACATTAGTAGACAGTGTCTAAATTATACACGAGTACACACTTAGACTTAAATATACAAAAAGGTAAATCAATACACATTTAAAAAAAATATTCCGTTGTTTTGACGCAACGAAACACATTAAGTGCCTAGGGGGCCAATTTGTTTTTGCTTTCCGGATCTCCGATGCTTGTCGGAGGGTTTCTGAGTCACTGGGATGAGCCGTAGGGGGATAGGAATGCGACACTGCTCCCAAACCATCGATGACTTTAAACTTCGATGTTTTCAAAAAATTGCATTAGTAACAGTTAATATTCACGGGGGAGGTAATAAGGGTGTGTTTCCGGGCGCGTCAACGACTTTGGTCATTAGTCCCGTAAGTGCAGTGCGTGTTTTTTTTTCTTGGGAGGTGGAGATGATCTTTTCCCCGCTGGATGGCGAGATCTGGCGTCGACCTACCGTCGATTAGCGGGGTTTTCCTTCAACCAGGTATCTCCCACCAGCGGAACACCGCTCCAGCTGGGACAAGCTGTAAGCTCTCGACCGGTCTCCCGGCATGTGTGATAGTGTAGTGCATGTTAGTGTAAGTGTGTGTCAGGGGAGATAATAGGACAAGGAAGGAAGGATCGCGCAGTGTCCGTGGCCCGTTTGTTAGGGTACTGCCCCGGCATTCGCCTGTCGTTGATCGGAGAAACCACAGAAAACTACCGATCAGAGCAGCCGGCCGCTAGAATTCTCCTCCAGACAGCGACTGAATTCGACCTCGCTGACAAGCTAGTGTCGAAAATCCTGCCGCCGTCGGGACTCGAACCGAGGACCTCCCGATCAGAGGGACTGCAGTGACATCAGGTTGATGCACTGAGCCATCTCTCCCGATACGCGCCAAGAAAGAAAACCCGAAGTATAATTGTGAGCGCCCCAGCCGGGACAAGTTGTAAGTTCCCGACCGGTCACCCGACATGTGTGGTAGTGTAATGCATGTTATACTGCGATTTTTGTAGGAAGAGCTCTCAAGATAACTCAAATTCCATCTTCGCGATGGAATATGTCACGGCATTTCGTATCATTCACAGTCGTTCCGCTAGATTTCGCACGATCGCGACCGTATGAAGCAGTGCTTGCGATCATGCGACTTCTACCGGCAAGACCGAGAAAAGACGCGAAATGCCGTGACATATTCCATCACGAAGATGGGATTTGAGTTATCTTCACAGCTCTTCCTACAAAAATCGCAGTATAGTGTGTGTGTGTGTGTGTGTGTGTGTGTGTGTGTGTGTGTGTGTGTGTGTGTGTGTAAGGGGTGAGGATAGGACAAGGAAGAGGAAGGAAAGATCGCGCACGGTGCGTGGCCCGTTTGTTAGCGGGGCGTTCTGGCGGAAGTCAGCGGCGGAGTCCTTGGAGCTCAGCGGCGCGGCGTGTGTGCGGCCGGCACGGCGGCGAAGGGGAGGGGGGATTAACGCGGGAAAACCGCAGGCGTATCGCCGGGCTTGTGTCTGCTGCCCTTTCCGCGTCGCGTAGCCATGCGCCGCCGCCTGGGTCGTGGAAAAACAAGCACTAAGCGGATGGAATCGGATCGGTCTTGTAACCAGTGGTGTCGGCACTCGGCACATGCGAAACTTAATTTGCGGGGTCGTGGTTGGGGAGTGTACTTGGTGCGGGTATGCCACTAATTTTGTTGTCGCTCGCGGCTGCAAAACCAAATTGGGATGTGTGGTCTGTGCATGAATTTGGTTCTGTCAAGTCAATTACGTCATCACTAGGTCATGCAAAACGAAATTGGGGTGTTCGGTCCTGTCAAGTGACCGAGTCAATTATGTCATCACTTGGTCATGCAAAACGAAATTTAGGGTGTGTGGTCTATGAGTGACGTCGGTCATGTTATGTGACCAAAACAATTATGTTGTCACTCAGGCGTGCAAAACCAAATTGTGGTGCGTGGTCTCTGCATGAATTTGATCATGCCATGTGACCAAAATAATTATGTTGTCAGTCATGCAGAACCAAAATGTAGTGTGTGATCTTTGTGCGAATTCGATTCTGTCATATGTCCAGATCGATTATGTTGTCACTCGGGCATGCAAAACGAAATTGGAGATACGGGCGTGATGAGTGTATAAATCCGTCTAGTCATGTAATGAATTATGTCGACATCGAATGACGAGATAGGAACAAACTACTGTAAATCACTCGTGAAATCCATGCCTAATCCCGAACTGTAATGACTAGAGACCGGAAAAATATGTAGTTTGAAACGTCAAAAATATGTACATAAATATGTAATGAAAATAGTAAGAATATGTAGTAATTTTGTAAAATCGAACTTAATATGTAATATTAAAATTCTCTAATTAAAAACCATTTACATAGAACGAAATTACATTTAGAAAAACTGCTCACTTAACATCATACACTTTCTTGTCAGTAGTAAAAGCTTAATCTATTGTAATCCAGGACCGTAGTTTAGCAGCCAGACTAATCGCAAAAGAAGCCATCGCACAAACTGGCGAGATCTACGATCAGGCAAACATACAGTGTAGCATCTTCATCGAAGTGTTATACTTCAGTGATCGCAAATTTTTTCTCGGAAATTAAGGTTACAGATCATAAAACGCGGTGTCAAGTGATGCTTTGGACACCTAGATTTTTCCCAATAATGTAGGAAAAATACCGATTTTTTAAAAAAAACAATACATTTTTTCATAAAAATATGGAATTAAATAGAAGAAAATTGATAAAACTGAGAAAATATATTGTGAAAACAGCAACATATGTAATATAGTACTAAATATGTAAAAATATGTAATCGAAAAAATTCGATATTGTGTTAGGAGGGTTATGATTTGCTAAGATTGCAATTTTGAGAACTGTAAGTAGAAAGACAAAAAATATGTAATTACATAAAAATCCGGTCTCTAGTAATCACTGAGGCGACACTTCCGACGCATTATCAGCGGGGATTCCAGCCCACAGACGGGGAGTCTGCTCAACTGTTTTGGAATCTGTCAAATAAGCCAGTCGCTAGCCGGGTCCTGTAGTTAGCAAAACGCGGTTACCCGAAACGGGTACGGTTCTGACTTGGAAGTTACAAAAGACGAGATCCATATAGAGCTAGGTCAGGTCAGACACGACATGGGGGTGGGTCGAGCACGAATTTGGTTCAGTTAGGGTACGAATCGCGTTTGGTGGGTAGGTGAATTATTACAAATTATGCTACAATAAAAAGAATCATAAAGTGGAAGGTAAAGGATCGGGATTAATGTGGCATTGTCCACTGCAAATCCTCCTCATACTCATTGTACTAAGTCGGTCCCTAGATAAGGGATTGCTGATAAGTAAATTAGTAATGACTGTGGCTCCTCAAAATGATATTTGTCCTCATGGTAGAACATAACCTATGAAGGCAGTGGCTCTACTACTCCAAGCAATCAAGGGTTTTGAGATTTTATAAGGCCAAATGTAGAAGGTTTTTTAAAAATAGAAACCTATGTAAACTAGATCCTTGAAGCAAGGATGATTCAGAAAGCAACTTCGCATCTCTGCTGGTCATGTGAATAAAGATCGTGTATGTAGGTTCTAAGATAGGTTGTTAAAACACAAAATGTTGCTGTATTGTTTATGACATAGAATAAATTAAAAATTAAAATATTTTTTCACATACGTGTTATTTTCTCCAAACTGTTTTATTAAGAACTTGGGAATGAACTAGTGAAGTAAGAAAGGCAAAATAATACAACACTTAAGGCATTAATCACCAAGTAGTACGGAGAAAATATTTCTTTCGTGACAGGTTTATAATGGAATTATTGTCATTGGGTTATTCTTAATGTAGAGCGCAACCAGAACATTTCGGGATATTATTTACGTAAACATATCTTCTACCGAGAAACGTTTTGGTGTTAATTCTCGACGGATTCATCTCGGTCGCCGAACTCGACGCTTCTGAGCACGAATATACAGGTTCTAGGTTCAGATGCTGCAAAAAGCACTGTTTAGGCGCAATATGATTTCTTAATATGACGAAGTAATTTAATGAGATTTATACCTAACCATAAGCTTAGGCACAAAGGGTCGAAGTGGGCCCTGCTGGGACCACCTGGACCCTGCAAATTTCGTGGGGGTGGGGGAACCCTTGGAAATTTCGAAAGCATAAATAAATAAATAAATAAATAAAGCGATCCTTGAACCCCATGCCATGAGCTCTCGTATTCTTGGATCTTTATTTCTTGGCGCATGGGGGTGTGTCATCACGATGGAATACCTCACGGTATTTCGCGTCGTTCTCGGTTGTGCCGCTAGAAGTCGCACGATCGCCAGCACTGCTCGATACAGTCGCGATCATGCGACTCCTAGCGGCACAACCGAGAACGACGCGAAGTACCGTGCGATATTCCATTTTTATGACACCCCACCCCCCACCCCCCACGCGCCAAGAAAGAAAAACCGAAGTACAGTTGCCCGCGTGCTGTTGGCGGCCGCGACGTGTGGGGTGCGAAGAGGAAGCGGCGGCGGCGGCGGCGACCGCAGCAGGAAGGACCTCGTGCGGCTGCAGGCGCCTCTTTCCTCATAAACGCAGCGCCCGGCGCTCGCGGTCCGCTCCACTCCGCTCCGCTCCGCTCCACTCCGCTCCGCTCCACTCCGCTCCACTCCGCTCCGCTCCACTCCGCTCCGCTCCGCTCCACTCCGCTCCGCTCCACTCCGCTCCACTCCGCTCCACTCCGCTCCGCTCCACTCCGTTCCGCTCCACTCCGCTCCGCTCCACTCCGCTCCGCTCCACTCCGCTCCGCTCCACTCCGCTCCGCCCGCGGCCAATTGGAACAGAGTTGTCCCGTAGACTGCAATTTTACATCTACGCGTGTTTTCTACACGTAATCTACATCTAGTCTACATGACTCTTTTACGTGTAGACTACGTAGACAATGTTATCTGTGTAGACTATTTATTTTTTCAATACGTTTTTATTGATTGTCTATTCTTCATTGCATCAAGAAAGGTGCCATTAATTATAGACAATCAGATCATGTGATAATAAAATATACTTAATACAAAGTTGAAGAAAATAAAACTTTCATGCTACATTTTAACCCATTTTAACACTAAAAACACCATAAATATCAATATGTCAAATAAATTATATTTCACAAACACATGCTACTTTTAACCTTTTGTTATTGGAGGGCTATCGTCCCCAAACCCCCCATTTTAACACTAATAAACAACTTTCTTCAACTTTGTATTAAATATATTTTATTATCACATGATCTGATTGTCTGTAATTAATGGAACCTTTCTTGATATTTATTTTTTCCCATCAAATAACCACAAAAAGTTTATAATAAGTAGTAATATTGGAAGTATGCTGAAATGTAATATTAATTTTTTATTTTTATTTTCGATTCAATAAGTCAAACAAAACATACCACTTCTGATGAATCTCAAGAAACCAATAGGAACCTCTTTCAACTCGCACCTCAGTTCTCTCTGCATCCAAATCTTTCCCTCCAAGTGCAGTTACCAACTCGATGTGCAAAAATTTTGTGGAAATCCCTGATCCTGTCGCCAACCTCTTCGCCCCCCACAACGGCGACAGAGCCAAAAAGTATTTCACAGGGGAGGGAGGCAATTTCAGTCATGACTGTCACCTGTCCCATAAATATTTTTGAAGCAAAACAATGTTACCGTGAAATTAAAAAAAATATTGTGGTAAAACTCCTTTGGGTGTGATTCAATCAATATCTTGTATTCCTTTCGATAAATTACATATAATAATTGTACCCAATTTATAAGTATTTAATTATTGTAAATAAATTTCGGGATTGGGGACGGAGCCTGACCCTTAGATTGGCCCTGTCCCACATAAAAGGTAGAGATTACCGTTGTCTATATAGATTACATTTGTCTACACAGTGTACGTTGTCTACGCGATGCTTACGTGTAGACGTAGACTATGGTTCTTTACGCGTAGACGCACATCACGGAATTGGTTGTTTCCAAGCCAACAGCGAGGCGCTGGCCATCGGTCTACGCTAGATACAGAGAGCAGCGCTATTCCGTTGTTCCACCGACCCCGCCATTTTATGACCAGTTGACAGGAAAATTGGAAATGTGTGGTAGTATGGGTGTTGATAATCATGAATCTATCTCAAGCCAATATTAATATTCTTAAAAATCTCCATTACGTCACCAATTCTTATCATTTCTGTATTCTGCTTGATGGGGCTGTCGGGTGGGAGGATATTAAATGGCGGCGTTTGCGCTGCTCTCTGTATCTAGAAACTCTAGTCTCACGTGATTCACTTACGTTGATTGATTGGTTTTGGACGCGTCAACTGCTAAGGTCATGAGCCCCGTTGGGAATTTTTTTATCGCGGGAGGTGGCGGTGTTCTTCCTCAGCTGGATGGCGAGATCCGGCACCAACGTACACGTCGACTTGTGGGGTTTTCCCCAACCAGGTGTCTCCCACCAACAGGGCACCGCCCCAGACGGGACAAGCTTTAAGCTGCCGACATGTTTGGTTGTGTGTGTGTGCGCGTGGTGTGTGTGTGCGCGCGCGCGCGTGAAAGCAAGGGGGAGGAAAGGACAAGGAAGAGGAAGGAAAGATTGCGCACGGTCTATGGCCCGTTCGCTACAGTTCTGCTCCGGCATTCGCATAGTGGTGATCAGAGAAACCACGAAAAACTACCGATCGGAGCAGCCGGAATTATTCTCCAGACAGCGGCTGATTTCGACGTAGCTAGTGTGGAAAATGCTGCCACTGTCAGTTCTCGGTCCCTCGGACCTCCAGGTCCTACTGACATCGGTTGATGCCTTGAGCTACCTAAGCCGGTACGATGGGCTTAAAAGGAGTCTAAGTGCTAAATTCGTGACGCAGTATCGACTCTACTAAGTGCAAAATTTGTGACGCATTTTACGCAGAAATAGGGATGAGGCGAACTTGACTCACTTCGCGTAACAATTACTATTTCGCTTGAACCTAATTAACGTTTTTCATTCTTATTCCATTTATCCCTGCGTTAAGAACGTCAACAAAATTCTAGCGTCCCACAGGCTGGCTGAGATTTCGCCGCTAGCGTTGTTTTCGGACGGACAGATGGATAGACGAGTAGACGAACATTTTGTGGTAAACCAATTTTTCGGTATCAAGGACCTAAAAAACGTGAATTGTGAATTCACTGCGTGTTAGAGGAAGTTATTTACTACTTTTAGGAACCAGCATTATCCACTTTTTCGGTACCAGGGGTCCACAATACTAGTTTTTCTGACGAAAAAATCACCTTTTTTTTTGTTGCAACCTTACTATACTTTTTCTTTGCTACGTCAGTACTCTCCGAGAACGTAAAAACAGTAAAGGTTTTCAGTTCACTGGCCCTTGCACAAACAAAGAGTTGACAGCATCTCCGACAACCGGAGAGGTTTTGGTCACCCCCGGGCGCATTCCCAGAATTTTCCACCGCGCATCGAATTTCAGGAACTCGGCCGAATTTGAAGAACGCGGCGGCGGGGTGCGGTGCGGCGGGAGGGTGGGAGAGTGTGGAAGGGGGACCCGGCGCCAGAACAGGAACTGCACACACCGCCCGTGCGGTGCCTGGGGTGGGAGCGGGTGTCAGGTTGGGGATTTTACTCCCGCAAATGGGATATTTGAATCGTCATGTTTTGTGGAAGGGTATACTTGGGTTTTTTATTTACTTGGCGCGTGAGGTCGTCTTCACGATGGAATATCTCACGGCAGTTCGCGTCTTAATGGTCGTGCCGCTAGATGTTGCAAGATTGCGACCGTATCAAACAATGCTTGCGATCATGCGACATCTACTGGCACGACCGAGAAAGACGCGCAATGCCGTCAGATATGCCACCGTGAAGACAGGCCCTCACGCGCCAAGAAACAAAAACCCAAGTATAGATATGAGGTGGCTAGTATCAAACCCAGAAGTCTCCGGGTTTCGTGATTGAACTACGGAAGCCAAACCTATTTTGCCACAAGGCTAGTTCAAAGGCTATTTGGATGAGTAAGTTCGTATTTCCTTTCAATGTTTTGTAAAAAAAACATGTTAGGTTTTTATAATATTAGTATTGTAAGAAAGCAAATTTCTTATGAAGTTTTAAAGTAAACACTAGAAAATGTTTGGGGGTCATCTAGCAGGATATGGATTTTGTTGATTTGTAGGCTATGAAAGTAAATATTTGGAATTTTCATTCCCAGGATGACGTGCAACGTCTCTATTTTATTGTGGGAGAAGGGGCGGCTGACAAAAATATTGGGAAAAACAAGATAATGGGAGAATTGTAGGATTTTTTAAATCATTAAAATTTGGAATTTTTAATTAGTACGTCAGATATTAATATTACACTTTAAAGTTCATGCTGACGACTTCGTAACTTACTGGAGGGCCTGGGGATAACACTGCCTCTTCCCGGGAAATAAATTCACTACACTTATAGGACAAACGGCCGTGGCAGTTAACGCACCCGGAAACAAAATAATTAACTAATCAAATAGACGTCTTTTCCAGAGATATGGAGTTCTTACACAACGTGCACGCTTTGAACAGTGATTTGAATTTAAACTATAAATAAATAAACGAATCACTTTATTTGTATATTTTGATTTTCTTTGTTCAAAATACTAATATCGACATTTTCAACAAGTATTGAAATTATTATTTACTTTTTTCATTATAGATTTTTCAATTTTATCTGAATGTATTTGGTCCTTTATTTTAAAGACAGAAAATTGTTTTACGGTAACTGTTTTATATCAGTATATTTCATGTGATACATAATAGTAACAGCAACGTTTCGAAAAATAATTATTTCCACCTTCAAGCTTAAATATCAAAACAAACAAATATTATATTTATTTATTTTGACATTTAAGTCTGGATATGGAAACGTTGTTGTTACTATTTTGTATCACATGTAATACATTGATACAAAACAGTTATCCCAAAACAATTTTACGTCTCTAAAATGACCAAATGCATTCTGATCAAATTTTCCACCAATGTTTTCTTTTTTTAGAAGGGTGGGCATTTCTCTCATAAGCCCTACCAGTGGCCTCGCGTATTCTTCTATTCCTACACGGATGACAAAATGGACATCTCGGCACGAACACAAAAGCGGTGTTCCCTTCTCCGCCACGCGAGTTGTCCTCGCCGAAATCCTCCTCGAGAGGACGGGAACGTGTGCGGTAAAGGACACCGAAATCGCATCACGCGGAGAGCCTTCGAGTTCTCAATGAAAAGGCCCTGGAAGCTGGGAGAGTCATAAAAGGAGCCTAAAGGCGCATTCGGCGGTTGCGCGAAATCCTCGGCGGGTTCAACAGACCGTTTCTGCCGGTGGGAGATCTCTTCTCGTGTTGGCTCTAAGGAAAGAGCCTGGTGTGTATTTTATCTCGTCAACACATCGAGTTTATAGTAAATTATATATAAGTCATCAAAGCAAATGGAGAGTTGTAAAAATACTGAACTTTGTATATCTATCCTATATAAAATAAAATTAAAAAAAAAAAACAACCACATCGAGCGAAATTTATTTTGCTGCCTCTGAACGAATTGTTATTTACATAAAACGTCATTTTTTTGTTTGTTTGTTCCGTGAATGCAGTCTCAGATACATTTTCTGAGTTGGAAAGGAGAGGAAAGTTAAGAAAGGCACGAGTTATATACAATGTAGCTGTTGGTGTGTTTATTCATTGATCGATTAGTGTTTCCGGGCGCGTCAATTGCTAAGGTCATTATTCCCGTAAGCGTAGTGCACGTTTTGTCGCGGGAGGTGGCGGTGATCTTCCCCCGCTGGATGGCGAGATCCGTCGCTGACCTTCAGGCGTGCTTCCGGGGTTTTCCCCAACCGGGTATTTCGCTACTTAAGGTCCGATTAAATTAGAAGGTGATTGACATTTATGAGTGGAGGGGAGCGACGTTGCCAGGTCGCAAACCACTGAGCACGTGTTACCGGGACACGAAAACAAACACTTCAAAAAATACGTGTAAAAGTGTAAAAAATACCTCAACGCAACTCATCACAACACAGTACACATTGCGCGCGCAGCACAGGCAGAAACGCGGGCGGCGCGGCGGCAGGGAAGTCGTTGTGCGATGCTCAAATGTTCCACGTGTTCGGCAGTGGCAACTGAGCGACCTGACACGTCACGTTTTGTCTCTCTGGTTGGCAGCTGCCATGGAAACGGGAGAGGCGTCCTGACGTCACACAGAACTGTCAATCACCTTCTTAATTTAATCGGACCTTAATTTTTAGCTCTTTCACCAGCCCAGCCGAGACAAGAATAGCTGTTGGTCATACGCGTTATGGGTTCTAAGAGTTAAGTACGAAATACGGAGAGACATACTTTGTGAGATGTATATTTGTGACATGAATCGTATATCTATGATCTTGCAAAAAATATTAATGAACTCCACACTCTTCTCGTGGAAAGACGCCAAGTGATTTCTCTCTCTTAACCACCACAGTTTTGTTAATAATGCCCTAAGTGAGCAACCTATCGATATATTTATGCGAACTACTCAATGACATTGTTTGGTACAGAAGAACTACTGTGGAATTTAAGGCATTAAAATAATCATCCGTTATTTACAGTCTTCAAGTACACACGAAAGGTAATTTTGTTAAAATTGTAAGAAATATATTTGTTTTTGAACAGTCCCTTTTCATGATAAGTCACATTATTTAGTCACGTATTTAAAACATACTATTTCACTTTTAGTGCATTTGAAGAAAATATCATGATCGTCTAAACGTGATGCGAGTAATTGATGCTCATTTGTCCATCATGCGCTGTCTTCCCGCGGCGATAATTTCGGTACTTGCACGAAACTGAATTTATCAAAATTTATCTGCGAGCTAAATGGAGTGGTAGGGTGACAGATTAATCGATCGCGAACTACACGTTACCGACCTACGGCGTAAAATAGAGGATTGAATATGATGAGATAATTTCGATATATCGATTTCGATATTTGACAATGACATCATACATCCTTTTCCATGTGTCTCATAATCGATATTTATCGAACGTTCAGCGAGTACACAGTTGTATTTGCAGCGTCGTTCACCAGGGTAGTCCTAATGTTCGAGACCAGTGGGTGACGGATTTTCGACATTAGCCACTAATCTGGGCCGAATTCAAACACTGCCTAGGTGGAGAACTATATTGGCCGGCTACTATTATTGACAGTTTTGCACGATCACTGTGCTCTACAGTATCACACATGGTGAAAGACAATGGGAAGCTGGAGGAGATACCATGATGAAGGATACCATGAGGAGTGTAGGTCGGCGGTGGATCTCTCGTTCCAGCAGGGGAGCAACACTGTCACCTCTAGAATATTGCATGCACTACACTCTCGGGACTAGTGAACTGAGAAGATAACGCTTCTGAAACCGGTGAATACTCGAAATATTTCAGAATAGATCGATAAGAACTGACATGATCTTCATAAATACCAAGGTGACCAATTTTTCTACAATGAAAACGAGGACGAAAATATTTAATTAAGTACAACGTAAATAAATGAATACTTTTATTAATTAAAAGAAAAATACACTAATTATGCTTACACCCCTTTTAATTACTGAATTAAAAGAGTATTTTTCCATTTAATGAATATTCTTTTTCATCACAGCATTTTCTAACAATATATTGGAAATTTCGGAACAAGAGATATCCGTCGTATTGGATTTTACCGGAAGTGCTGCAGCAAGAGTATCAACATTTAATCGTGATTTCTCACTTGATCAACTACTATTAACTCAACACGGGATAACACATTAGTTTTAATATATCAAAAAGAAGGCGTGGTAGAGGACACTTTTCAAGGAAGGACGGAACATACAAAAGAAAGACTGTCCTCCCAGAAGAAGGACGATTGGCCACCTTACAAGAACAGACATCGATTGGGTGAACCTGAGTGTACTCGGTCTCGCCAGCCAAATGACGACTCTTTTCTTTCGCCACCGCCCAAGAGCGAAGGAGTTTATGAACGGTGTGTGTGACGGAGTGTATGAAGAAGTGTGAAGGAGAATACGAACGGAGAGTGTAAAGGAGTTATGAAGGAGTATGAAGGATTGTGTGGAGTCTATGATGGAGTGTGGAGTGTATGAAGAAGCGTCGAGAAGAATATGAACGGCGTGTGTAACGGAGTGTATGAAGTGTGAAGGAGAATGCAAAGGAGTTATGAAGGGGTATGAAGGATTGTCTGAAGGAGTCTTTGAAGGAGTGTATGAAGAAGTGTGAAGAAGAATATGAACGGTGTGTGTAAAGGAGTAATGAAGGATTGTGTGAAGGAGTCTTTGAAGAAGTGTGAAGGAGTGTATGAACGGTGTGTGTAAAGGAGCCTATTGAACTGTGAAGGAGAATATCAAAGGAGTATGTAAAGGAGTTATGAAGGAGTCTTTGAAGGAGTGTGAAAGAGTGTGAAGGAGTGTATGAAGAAGTGTGAAGGACAATATGAACGGAGTGTGAAAAGGAGTTACGAAGGATTGAGCGGAGTAGTCTATGAAGGAGTGTATGAACGGCAGCGGCGGCGGTGCCGCGCCAGGGCCTCTCGTAACGGGGGTGGCGGGGTGGGGCACGCCGGCCAGCGCCTCGCGTCGCCTCGCGGCGGGCCAAGCCACGCCGCCCCGCGCCGTTGGAAAGCGAAAGGCAGGGAGAGAGCGCGCGCGAGAGAGAGAGAGAAAGAAGGGGTGGAGAAAGGGGGAGGGGGTGGCGGGCACCGCACCGCCCCAGCTCGTTAACGGCCCGTGGAATCGATTTCCAATGCGACACCGCCACCGCCGCCGCCGCCGCCACCGTCGCCCTCAGCCAACCAACACACAGGGCCCAAATGGACCAGGGGGCGCACCTAGACCAAGCACGAGGCAGGGCTTTGTGTATTTATCTCATTTTGTGTTGAAGCGTTGATATTTTCTTTAAAAAAATATTTTTAAAATTATTTTTTACGTAATTAAAAAAATAAGAATATTTTTTTGGTTTGAAATTTACTGTTTTAAATGTATCTTCATTAAAACGATGTTTGGGTGCGTGAATGCTGTTTTTGTTGTTTATTTATTTACAAACACTCGTGTGTGGACGTTTTCATCTCGATCGTCGTTTCCGGGAAGTTTCCTAGAGATCGTTACAGCGATTTGCTGACAATGAGATGGTTGTTTGCCTCTGGGCTGAAAATACTGTACAGTTACACTTTCCCGCGCATCAGTTGAGTAAAGAAATAATGTATAATAATAACAATAATAATATATGAATATATTTATAATACCATTATATAATATAATTTAATAATAAAGTAATTAATTATTAATATTGTATTAATATTAATACTATTAATACTTTATTATTATTACTATTATTATGAGTTATTAACATTCATTATATTGAACAAATTGAGTTTTAGAAATCACAAATTGGACAGAAATAACGTTACTAAATGTTTAAGAGTAATCGCGCGATGTTTTTCAATTGTACAGTATGATTATTACTTCGACACCGATTTGCTTATACTCTCTTGATATTGTGTAAAAGCAACAAACCGTGTTCGTGTGAACGTTCTCTAATTGGTGAGATGATATAATTGCATCCCTAATATATATATATATTATATATATCATATATATATAATTCCAATGTATCCCAATGTATATAATTGTATATATAATTGTACTCCAAGACATGTTAGCCACCGTTCGTCCAATGAATGCGAATCATATCCATATGTTACATTCCGACCACTTTCCGTATTTGATGAGGCGGAAATGGGTGTGAAAATGATTGGTCACTAAATGCGTGTGTACGTACTTTGAGCAAAAAACACACACACGTACGCAAAAAAACGGACTCTTTCACCAGTTCTGAAATTTAGTTACCCTTCAAAACACTTGTTACTGAGAAAGGATGTTACTTGCATTGGCATCTTCGTTTACAGTGTGAAATCCGAAGCATGTTCTTGGGGAAGGTTTATTTTTCCAATTTCCCTGATTTTGCATCTTTAATTTAAAAATGCTTCTGTATAAATCATAAAAGAGATTATGTGTCCCTGACATGGACAAATCACTACGTTTGCAGCGGGGTACATCGAACTCTCTAGGCAGAGGTGATTCCCGACGTTTCTCTCCCCCGTTAATTTCCACAGGGAATAAATATCCGGGTATTGTCGGGTATTCAACTAGCCCAGTGGTGTCAAGGTCTCCTACTGGTGGCAGTGGCACGCCTAGCGGCACCGTGTCATGCCACGAGCTTCTCTGCGCCACTAGCGTCGGGGAGGAAACTACTAAGGTCCGATTAAATTAAGAAGGTGATTGACAGTTCTGTGTGACGTCAGGACGCCTCTCCCGTTTCCATGGCAGCTGCCGACCAGAGAGACAAAACGTGACGTGTCAGGTCGCTCAGTTGCCTGTGCCGAACACGGGGAACATTTGAGCATCGCACAGCGACTTCCCTGCCGCCGCGCCGCCCGCGTTCCTGCCTGTGCTGCGCGCGCAATGTGTACTGTGTTGTGATGAGTTGCGTTGAGGTTAGGCTTTTGGCGTATTTTTTACACTTTTACACGTATTTTTGAAGTGTTTGTTTTCGTGTCCCGGTAACACGTGCTCAGTGGTTTGCGACGTGGCAACGTCGCTCCCCTCCACTCACAAATGTCAATCACCTTCTTAATTTAATCGGACCATAGTAACCCCGCCGTTTTACAATAGCGATGGCGTAGTCTCTTGCGGCGGATTATGAACTGCGTGGAGAGGCGATTTCGTCGTGGCACTCGTGCAACGGACTGCCGCTTGTGTCATCGACCCTGACAACACTTCCTTCGTAAATGAAATGATTGGTCGTTCGGCCTGAGAGTGCTCGGGGCCAACAGCACTTTCCACTGCAGCGTCTGACTAGGGGGGTGATAGAGTTCGCGTCCCTACGTTGGCGAGTTTTTCGATAGCTAGGTCGAGTTCAGTCGATGTCTGGAGGAGAATTCTAGCGGCCGGCTGCTCTGATTGGTAGTTTTCCGTGGTTTCTCCGATCAACAGTCAGGCGAATGTCCAAAGCAGGACCCTAACACACGAGCCATGGATCGCGCGATCTTTCATTCCACTTCCTTATCTTAACCTCTCCCCTTACACACACACACAATTACATGCACTACACTTACCACGGGAGGAGCCGCTACATGCACTACACTACTATGGCTCAGTGGAAGGGCACTGGCTTCCTGACCTGAAGGACTCTGGTTGGAATCCCGGCGTAGGCTGGGATTTTTATCTGGTGCCTTCAGGGCGGCTCTGGGGGTCGACTCAGCCACCTTTCCAAGTGAGTACTAGGATCTTTCCTCGGGGGTAAAGGCGGCCGGAGCGTTGTGCTCGCCACACAACCTCCTCCCTGTGCCGCCGATGACGAATAGGTGGGGCCCTACCTTCCCCTCCCCTTAGGGCCACATCGGCCTGTGTGCAATGCACAGGGCAACGCATTTACCTTTACATCCGGATTCGATGGTGTAACGGTTAGCGTACCGGACTGTCATACCCAAGGTTGCGGGTTCAAACCCGATCGAAGCCGTGGATTTTTTTAAGGGCAAAATTCGTACGCCTTCCTTCGTAGGGGAAGTAAAGCCGCTGTCCCATGTTAGTAGATTTACTTGCATGTAAAAGATCCTCAAGCCTAAATGACGCCTCTGAGCTAAATTCAAATCGCCTGTTTCGTCGCCCGAGATAATCCTTCTTTCTCCGCTAGTTGGTGAAAGGAGCGTAGTGAAATTTGCAGACGGAAGAGCGAGCCTGATGGCCCGAGTCTCGCCACGTAAAATAAGGCCATTAACTAACATTACCATGAAAGATTTAGCTCACCCCGATTGGGAAAATACGACGAGGGAGGTGTTCTGGATAAAGAAACCCCGCAAGCCGACTCCGGGGATTGACACCTCCACCTCCTGGGATGCAACGTGCACTGATACTGCGATTTTCGTAACTTTGTCCCTGACAGAAATCAGCCGTTTCGCTGCCATCCAATCAGGAGCTTATATTTCGCGACAGTGACGTCACTATGGTGACGTTTAAGCTCCCGATTGAATGAAACCGTGAACAACTGATTTCTGTCAGGGACAATGTTACGAAAATCGCAGTATACATCACGGGAATAATGACCTCAGTGGTAGACGCGCCCGGAATCGCAAAGCAATCCATCAGTCTGGTATTCGTGTAGGTCCTCCGCTAATGGAATGAACGGTCGTGCGCAGCGTCCGTGGAAGACGTGCGGAGGAGACGGTCGGCGAGGGCGCTGGCGGCGACGGAGGTTGGCGACCTCCGGCGGAGGCTGCGGCCTTCACAGCGCCATAAGAGACTCCGACGGCCATAAGAGCAACGATTCGACCAAACCTTTAACACCTTCGACCGGCAGGGGATATTTCGTGAACTTTTGATTCTGGCCAAGACCACTCTCCAGTTATGTGTCGAGGGAGCCACAAGAGACACCGACAGCCATAAGAGCAATGATTGGACCAAACCTTTAACACCTTTGACTGGCAGGGGATATTTCGTGAACTTCTGATTCTGGTCAAGACCCCTATCCAGTTATGTGTCCAGGCTCTGGTCGTAGGTGCTCAAAAATTTAGAATTATTTCCGGCGACTCAGGGGCACCAACAAATAGCCAAAGAAAAAAATATTTTACACTTGGCCAGCAGAATAAGTCATCCCACTTGATTTCAATGGAGCGGTGATTGTATATGATTTACAAGCAAAAATCCACGGCTCTGGACGTGATCGTGTATGATGCATGCGGCCAGTCACAAAAACATACTGTGCATCACATGTGATGCACATGGCAGTCAAAGTGTTAAAATACAGTAGTGCTCAAAGAAACTACATCACGTAATGCAAATGGCCATTCTGTATTTTCCTAATCCAGTATGCTCTCAAAAGTTGATAATCAAATATTTTATTTAGATTATATGATGATTTCGATTCCATTACCTTCGTAAGCCATTCAATTTTTGGCAAATCAAGTGGTGTATTTTCAGGATTATATTGCAGATTATAACTGTGAGCCAGGTTTTGCGTTTCTTGTGCGTTACTTTAGAGCCAGGAAGAGAAGAATGACAAAAGGGAAGAGAAGGACAAGGAAGAGGAAGGAAAGATCGCGCGCGGTACGTGGCCCGTTTGTTAGGGTACTGCCCCGGCATTCGCCTGGCATTGATCGGAGAAACCACGGAAAACTACCGATCAAAGCAGCCGGTCGCTAGAATTCATCCTCCAGCCAGCGACTGAATTCGACCTAACTACCTAGCCAATGTAGAAACTCCTGCCACCGTGTCAAGGACCTCCCGGTCAGAGGCACTGCAGTGACATCAGTTGATGCCCTGAGCCATCTCTCCCGGTGGTGTTAGAGGAAATCCTGTAGGCGAGACAATCTGCTTATATTGCGATTATTCTAACTCTACCTCTCAAGGCCAGTTTTTACGATGAAATATGTCACGGCATTTCGTGTCTTTCTCAGTCGTGCCGCTAGATATCGCTTGATCGCGACCGCATCAAGCAGTGCTTGCGATCATGCCACTCCTAACGACAGGCCCGGAAACGACGCGAAATGCCGTTCGATATTCCATCGTGGCCATTGCGCAGTGGTGTCAATGGTCTTCTACTGGTGGCAGTGGCACGCGTGGTGGCACCGTAGAATTCCACGAGCTTCTCTGCGCCACTGGCGTCTGGAGAGGAAGCTATTAGTAGTAACCCTGCCGTTTGACAATAGTGATGACGTTGTCTCTGGTGGCGGGGTAATGAACTGCGTGGAGGGGCGATTTCGTCGTGGCACTCGTGCCACGGACTCCCGCTCGTGGCATCGACCTTGACAACACTGCCATAGAGACTCGAGAGGCAGAGTTAGAAATATCGCACAACAGTGTGGAGTGGTGTGGTGTGTGGCGATTTCGAAGTGGCAATCGTGCCACGGACTCCCGCTCGTGGCAGTCGACCTCTGACAACACTGCCATAGAGACTCGAGAGGCAGAGTTAGAAATATCGCACAACAGTGTGGAGTGGTGTGGTGTGTGGCGATTTCGAAGTGGCAATCGCTGCCACGGACTCCCGCTCGTGGCAGTCGACCTTCGACAACACTGCCATAGAGACTCGAGAGGCAGAGTTAGAAATATCGCACAAGCAGTGTGGAGTGGTGTGGTGTGTGGCGATTTCGAAGTGGCACTCGTGCCACGGACTCCCGCTCGTGGCATCGACCTTGACAACACTGCCATAGAGACTCGAGAGGCAGAGTTAGAAATATCGCACAACCGTGTGGAAGTGGTGTGGTGTGTGGCGATATCGAAGTGGCAATCGTGCCACGGACTCCCGCTCGTGGCATCGACCTTGACAACACTGCCATAGAGACTCGAGAGGCAGAGTTAGAAATATCGCACAATAGGTGTGGTAGTGGTGTGGTGTGTGGCGATATCGAAGTGGCAATCGTGTCACGGACTCCCGCTCGTGGCATCGACCTTGACAACACTGCCATAGAGACTCGAGAGGCAGAGTTAGAAATGTCGCACAATAGTGTGGTGTGGTATGGTGTGTGGTGGCGCGGTGCCCCGGCCGCCGCCTTGCGCTCTGCTGTGGCCGTGGCTGTCGTGCGCGCGTCGAGGTCGCCCGGGGAGGCGGCCGAATAAGGCTAGGCGCGCGCACCGGTCGCCCGCCCGCCCGGCGCTCACGCAGGCGCAAGTCACCCGCCATCACGCACTCGCCGCCGTACAAAAGGCTCGAACATACTGGGATAGATAGTTTTATTCTTGACCTCTTGAATTATATGGGATGATGCAGTTTCTTGAGGTTAGGTCAGTGGAATTTAAAAGAAGAAGGAATTCACATTCTTTTTTTATTTTTGGTTGCAAAAAAAAAAGAATGTGAATTCCTTCTTTTTTTAAATTCCACTGACCTAACCTCAAGAAACTGCATCATCCCACACTGGGTAGTTCTAATTATTTCCCTTTAACCCTCCGCCGGGCGCGGCCCGTCATTTCCCGCCAGAAGGCGCGTGCGGCACTCCGTACCGCATTTATTATCTTCGATGTTCGCGACAATAGTTATCAGCCAGGTCCAATTCAGTCGCTGTCTGGAGGAGAATTCTAGCGTCCGGCTCTGATCGATAGTTTTCCGTAGTTTCTCCGATCAACACCAGGCGAATGCCGGAGCAGTACCCTAACAAACGGGCCACGGACCGCGCGCGATCTTTTTTCCTTTCTCTTCCTTGTCCTATCCTCTCCTCTTACACACACACACACACACACACACACACACACACTTACACTAACATGCACTACACTACCACACATGCCGGGAGACAGGTCGGGAGCTTGCAACTTGTCCCGGCTAGGGCGGTGCTACGCTGGTGGGAGATACCTGGTTGAGGGGAAAACCCCGCTAGTCGACGGTAGGTTGGCGCCGGATCTCGCCATCCAGTGGGGAAAAGATCATAGCCACCTCCCGAGAAAAGCACGTACTACACTTACGGGACTAATGACCTAAGTAGTTGACGCGCCCGGAAACACGAATCAATTAATCAATCAAAAGCAACAATAGTTATTACTTTTGTTATTGAATGTGAAGGAAATATTCTTTATTTGTTTATACGTTTTATTTCATAATAACTAACTAAATACGAAACGAAATAACAATATTAACAAGAATCTGATTCATCACTCGCTCCCTCCGTGTCTTGGTACGTGTTCGTACATGTCGGGGAATGAATACAGTGCAAACGTGCCTTCTAAGGTTTCTTCGGAAACAACGCATTTAAATTTCAATTAGTAGTTAGTACTTCAAAATCTGTGTCATAAAGCTCAATAACAGAACAGCAGTAAGCATTCTAATGGATAAAATACGCAAATATTGTACTTACATGACAAGGCGCATGCGGTACGGAGTGCCGCAACCGTTGCAGAGTTCGAATTACTAATGAAAAACGGTCGATCGAAAATCGGGATTTGAGTGTCATCCGGTTGAAAATATTATGAATGAAGAATAACTATGAGCTCATATGTGTGACACCAATTATTTACACGAAATCAATAAAAGTGTAAGAATGCGGCACTGAGTGCCGCTACGCGCCCGCCGGAGCGTTAATGAATCAAGTTT
This sequence comes from Acheta domesticus, assembly GCA_031308135.1. Lineage (NCBI taxonomy): Eukaryota > Metazoa > Arthropoda > Insecta > Orthoptera > Gryllidae > Acheta > Acheta domesticus. Next base: position 68,252,230 of record JAHLJT010005437.1, read on the forward strand.
ACTATCGAGAAAGAAACAACAGAAATGTCCATTTATTTGTTAGGGCCGATGATTGTACGGCATACAACGCAGACCTGAATAATGATAACTTACCGTTTAATTAAATTTAGGAAACATTTTCAAGCTTCAAATCAGAACAAAGACACACGCACACACACACACACACACACACACACACACACACACACACACACACACACACACACACACACACACATATATATATATATATATATTGTAACCGAACGAACAAATAACTGAAAATCCATTCAGCCGATATTTTGACTGATTGGTTTCATCACAAAAGTACGTGAAATTCACGTTCGTTACAATATATATATATGATATGTTTGTTGATTTTCTCCTTTTGAGTATATTCTCTGTCGCTACGATGTTCGACCATGCCAACATCAGTCCACGCAGGCCGTGCACAAGAACATCACCTTGATATGTAACATCCGTGGCATGTTGACTCGTTACAATAGATTACTATAAGGAGGGTCCGCTTTGACAGCTTGTCCTTGGTTACCGTAGGCGATATAACTGCAACTTACGTCCATGCACTCATTTTGTCAGTGAGTTCGTTTTCAGTTAGCTCATTTGTTAATGATTTCATCACTATCTCTTGCACTGTTGTCGCCTTGGATGAAGTTCGTTTGTTTCCACACCTGTCAAAGTGGTGCCTTCTTAGAGTAACTTCTCTAGATCACTAAGAGAAAAGTACTAACCAATACTCCGAACCGTATCTAGGTATTCAGGCGTTCATGGCAAGCGTAGGATGTGCGCTCTTGTAAGGTTTCTTCAAATTAGGTTGTTCTTTGTTTTAGCAAGTGTACTCCAAATAGCGGACCTTGCCAGCTCGTTGGTTAGCGTGCTCGCTTTCCACGGCGCAACTTCGGGTTCAATATTCCCGGCCAAAATAATAACTGTGCGCTTTCCTTACAAATACCCCAGTATCTATTGCTGTGTTTGGATTACAAAGCCCACCGTAAGTTTATGAAGAACAGTGTCTACAATAGACGGATGTCTTCGTGGTCAACTGTTTTAGAACCTTCCAGAAAATCCGCCTCCTGGCCCGAACGGACCACACAACGCTTTCCACATACGTTCCATTTATCCACGTGCGATTTATTCAACTTTGCCTCTGGCGGATCATGAGCTGTTACGGTGCCATCCAATCGGGACCTTACACGTCATACAGTGACGTCACTATGGTGGCGTTGAACCTTCGGATCGGACGACACCTAAACAGCTGTTTTACGTCACAGGTAGCTTTGGAAAAATCGCAGTATACATGTTTGCGCACACCGTCCCCCCCCCAAAAAAAACAAAGAAATGAAAGAAAAGAACAAAGAAAAGAAAAAAATTGGAGCCATTTTCTTTTAACTTTGAAAATCTCAAAATGGGCTTCATGTAATGTACCCTCAAATACTAAAATATCGGTTTCAAATTCCAGAGGCCTTGAGACGAGTAAAAACGATCGGGGAATTTCAATTTTGAAGAAAATCAGCTGAACGGTTTAGGCGCTAGCGTTGACCACAGACGGACAGACGGACGTTTTGCCGTCAATCGATTTTGCAGTATCAAGAAGCAACAAAACATGGATTTTGACTACACCACGAGATAGAGGATTTTTTTTCTAAATTTAGCAACAGGTTTTATCCACTTTTTCGTTACGAGACCCCTGCTATAAGAGCTTTTCTGGCGAAAATTCCGCATTTTCCGGCGCACGATTACATAACTTTCTCTTCTTACGAAGTATTCGTAAGGCGAGGAAGTGAAAAGAAAGCAAAGAAAACAAAGAGAGAAAAAACAACAAATACACAAGTGTAGGCGCACGTGGCCGGGAGCGAGTGTCGTGCGTCGCTGGGCTTCCCGCCCGCGCTCAGCGCCGCGCGCGCTGCGAGCCGGCGGGAAGCCCACAGCCTCCGGGCACACGGGCCCCAGGGCACAGGCCCCACTCGCCGCCGCCGCCGCCGCCGCACCGGGCAGGGTTTCCCGCTGCCGCCGGGCCGGTTATTCACCGCGGGCTGCGGGAAGCGTACGCACCTGCTAGAGGGTGACTGGTCGGTCCTGGGTCCTTCATTTTCTTCCTTTTACCTCCTCCTTTTCCTTCTTCTGATCTTCCATCCCTTCCTTGTCCTCCTGCTCTTTCATCTCTTTCCCCTTCTCCTGAACTTCCAGCTTTCCTCCTCTTCCTACTCCTGAACTTCCAGCTTTCCTCCTCTTCCTCCTCCTGAACTTCCAGCTTTCCTCCTCTTCCTCCTCCTGAACTTCCAGCTTTCCTCCTCTTCCTCCTCCTGAACTTCCAGCTTTCCTCCTCTTCCTCCTCCTGAACTTCCAGCTTTCCTCCTCTTCCTACTCCTGAACTTCCAGCACTTCCTCTTCCTCCTCATTTCCCAGCGCTTCCTCCTCCTCCTCCTGATCTTCCATCCCTTCCTCCTTCTCCTCATCTTGCATTCCTTCCTCCTCCTCTTCTGACCTTCCAGCACTTCCTCCTCCTGATGTTCCAGCTTTCTCCTCCCCGTATCCTTCTCGTGATATTCCTTCCTTTCTTCCTCCTCCACCACCTGAACAGCTCTCCCTGCTTCTCCAGAACCTCCAGCTTACTCCTCCTCCTATCCTTCTCCTGATCTTCCATCTCTTCCTCCTCCTGTTCTTCCATCTCTCCTTCCTCCTCCTCATTATCTTCTATCTTTTCCTCCTCCTCCAGACCTTCCATCTCTTCCTTCTCCAGATCCTTCATATTCTCCTCCTGTTCTTTCTCCGTCTCCTCCTCTTCCTCTTACTCTTTCTGCACTTCCGCCATCTCTTTCTGATCCAACTCCTCGTTGCATGCATCTACCACTGATTCTCCTAATCATTTTGTCTTCCTATTTCTACTCTTCCTTCCCTCTTCTTCTTCGTCTCCTCCTCTCTCCCCCTCTCCTTTCCTCTCATGATCGTCATCATTAGAGACCGGAAAAGTAGGTGGTATTAAACGTCAAAATATGTACATAAATATGTAATGAAAATAGTAAGAATATGTAATAAATATTTAAAATCCGATGCAATATGTAATATGAAAATTCTCAAATTAAAAACCATTTACTCAGCAAGAAATTACATGTAGAAAACTTGCTCACGTTACATCGTATAACTTTCTCGTTAGTAGTAAAAGCTTCATCTATTGTAATCCATGACCGTCGTTTAGCAGCCGGACTAATCGCAATAGAAGCCATTGCACAAACTAGTGAGAACTACGACCAGCAAACATACAGTGTAGCATCTTCATCGAAGTGTTACACGTCGACGATCGCAAACTTTTTTCCAAAATTAAGGTTACAGATCACAAAACGCGGTGTCAATGATATTTTGGACACCTAGATTTCCCTAATAATGTAGGAAAAATGCTAATTAAAAAACAAACAAACATCTTTTCACAAAAAATATGGAATTAAATTGAAGAAAATTAATAAAACAAGAAAATATATTTTGAAATCTACAGAATATGTAAATATGTAATATAGTGCTAAATATGTAAAAATATGTAACGAAAAAATTGGATACTGTGTTAGGAGGGCTATGATTCGCCAAGATTACAATTTTGAGAACGGTAAGTAGAAAGAAAGAAAAAAAAAACGTAATTACATAAATATCCGGTCTCTAATTCATCGTATGGTCGCGTTGGTTCGCGCGAAGTAACTGTTCTGCGGTGGCGGCGACGCGGATGCAGAGGTTTTCCCATTTCCTGCACCATCGGACACCTCTCTGTAATTGGAGCGCGATTAAGCGGAGGAGGAAGTTAAAAATACGCGTCTGCAGATGCGAGACCTTCGTGCGGAAACGCGTCCTTGGAGAGAAAAGCAAAGAATAGAAAAAAAAACGAGGAAGCGAGGAAAATAGTTATTTTTGTTACATTGGTTTTCATCGCCAGTCGATTAATGTGTTATTCATTGTAAAAAGAAGATTAACTCGGCAGGAGAAAAACGCAGATAAAATAACATGCATCATGTATTACTCGTTCACTTTACATTCGCAGACGGCAGAATTAGGAACTAATGTTTTGAAAGTGATGGCCCGAATACACAATCGACAACACGTGAATGGTCTCGATGTCAATCAGCATCTGACCAATCAGCTGTCTCCGAAGGCAGCACAAGCGCTACGGACACAGCTGACGAATTATGCCTTTCTGACAGTGAGCTGGAGTCGCGTCCTTTAATGATTAATGTAATATACAATAAAATAGATCACACCACACGCTATTCACAACATTCACGTACAATATTTTTATTTCTTCTTTGCACTTATCTACTGCTTAATGGTTATGTTCTTGCCCCACCGGAGTTCTGTGTGCTGCTGCCCGCCATCTATATCATATTAAACTGTCAGTATCTACTGCGGACGTGCGTTTCTCATTCAGTCGGCGGTGACCTCGTGTAAACAGATCGCAGCGCCCCGTCTGCAAATGTAAAGTGAACGAGTAAAACGTGGCTATTGAAACAAGATGGCGTTGGCAATGATTGATCCTGAGTGAGAGAAACTGAAGCGGAAGTTTTAGTTTGCTAAAAATTATGTGTGTAACGATGTTGATGACTCGAGCCAGTGTATAAGACAGTTGTCATACATGGTTTTCGTGTGTTTCAGTGAAATTACGAAATGGGATGTAATATAATAATTGAATAGTTACCTGGGGTTTGGAAGAATATCTGCAGGCCAAATGTCAAGGTATATAATGTCAAGGTATATAAATGTCAAGGTAGGAATACAGTTAGACAGTATAGGAATACAGTTAGACAGTAAATTGAGTTGGGAAAATCAAGTAAATTTCGTTGTAGGAAAAGCCTGGAGATCTTTACATTTCGTTATGCGGATTGTAAAGAGGAGTACGGTGAAAAGTAAAGAATTAGCTTATATGTCACTAGTGCGACCCGTGTTAGAATACGGCGCGGTATGCTGGGACCCGTACAGAATATCGCAGCAAGGTAATCTAGAAAGGCTCCAGCGCAGAGCATCAAAATTCACTTTCAGGGGTACAAAAAATAAAGGTGCATGGGAGTCACTCGAAAAAAGGCGGATTAAGTTGCGACTCTGTGCTATGTACAAAGCATACAAAGGTTATCCTGCGTGGGGTGAAATTAATCGTCGTCTAGGAAAACCTACTTACTTCGGTAGAGCGGATCACAAGCACAAAATTAAGACAAGAGTGCAGAAAACGGACGTCGGGAAATTTTCATTTACAAACAGAACTATTGGAGACTGGAACAGTTTGCCTGCGACAATCTTTGAACCCTTTCCTCAAAGCCTGAGAAAATTTAAAAATAAATTAGTTTCCTAGCTATTCATCTATATTTTAGGTCATTGTATTATTGTTAAGTTTCTACTGTTAAATAAGTAGAATTTCCTATTAAGTAATTTGTCTAATTGTTATTATTAGTAGTAGTTGTAGTAGTATTGTCATTATTTTTATTATTATTATTATTATTATTATTATTATTATTATTTATATTCGTGTAGTGCAGTGCAGTGTTGTGTAGTGGAGGGAAAGAAATGCATAACAGTTAAGTGTTGTGAAGTGCAGTGCAGTGAAGTGGAGTAAAATGAATTGGAGTAAGGTTTGCGCTGTGAAATTATGAACTATTATTCTTCATTATTGTTTTTTTCCTAAATTAAGTACTCTCTTGTAATTTAAATATTCTGCCACCAAGTAATGATACTTAATTTGCAGAATTAATAATAAATCTAATCTAATATTCCGCGGTGATGTCCCACGATACCTTACATTTTACTGTATTATGGAAGCGCTCTTGTGCATGTCGGTACACCTGAACGAGTATTTCTTGTCGTTTGGGAATGTAATTTCGTAAAATACCCACGCTTGGCCGTGGGTAGTATCAGCCATCTTTGAATTGCGATTACACAACTTTCTTCACTTTCTCACGTTGCTTTCTCATCCGCTACTACCCCTCTGTTTTCCAGATTACTCTCCCAATTGTTTCTGAGTATAAAAATTATACTTACGTAGTACGGAGGAAGTTATGAAGTAATGCTGATATCGAAATTATTTCGACAGAAGTGTAGTACATGCTTGGGCTCTCACGTACCGAAAAAGTGCTGACAATTTTATTTCGAGCCTTTTCTTCTATAAACACACATTAAATCCTTAAAGGTTAGTAGAATGTTCTCAAAATTTGATATTCTCCGGTCTTCGACTTTTGGTTCTGTAAAATTGAAAGTAATATTTTAATGGGAAGAGGGGGTACTTTTAAGGAGTATTCCATTTGTAAGGGTACTGCTCCGGCATTTTCCTAATATTGATTGGGGAACTCGCATAAGACTACCGATCAAAGCAGTCGGCAGCTAGAAGTCTTCTCCAAACAGTGGATGAAGACCTGCACTTCGATTTTTATAACGTGGCGCGTCTAGGTCCGTCTTCACGACGGAATATGTCAGAGAATTGTGCGTCTTTCTTGGTCGTTCCGCTAGATGTCGCATGATCGCGACAGCATCACGCACTGCGTGACATCTAGTGGCATGACAGAAAAAGCGTCATCATGCGACATCTAGCGGCATGACCGAAAACTACGTAAAATGCAGTGACATTTTCCATCGTGAGGACGGACCTTGAAGAGTCACGTTATAAAAATCGAAGTGCAGCTGTGTCGATAGCTGGTGTGTATAGCTTGTGTGGAAAATCCGCCACCCTCCTGACTCGACCCCTACGACCGTCCAGTCAGAAGTCGCTTCAAAGATGGCGGCATTGCTGGGCTCTGAGCTCTGTGGGCGGCTTTTATTTCAAGAGGCATGTTTTCAGTGAAGGAGAAGGCTAATGAAAACCAGTGATAATGAGGAATTCGAAATAATATTTTTTGTTCATAATATTCGATTTTCAGAAATAAATTAACATATTTGGATATAAGGAAGACATTGTGGATTGATAATATCGTTACTATGTTTCTGTCTATTGGATTGAGTTAATCTCAAGAATAGTTTTGTAGGTGCTATCTAAGGGGCCGTCCATAAATTACGTAACACAAATTTCGAGTATTTTCAATAACCCCTCCCCTTTGAAACGCACTTCCCTATCTCTATGTAACGCCTGCCTCAGACCCCCTGCCTCCCCCTTTAGCTTTACCTACATAATTTATGGATGACCCCTAAAAACATTTCAAGAATATTTTTGTAGGTGGCATCTGTTTCCCCCCCCCACACACACACACAAAAAACAAAAACAAAAAGCATTTGGCTTGGATCCTATCCTGTTCCCTTCGAATATAATTACGAGGATTTTGTAACGCAAGACAGACTTGCGAAAGCGTGCAGGTTGCCGAAATTTAAGAGTCCAGGAAAAACAATAATTTTACAATGACTTCTCACGATTCTCCAAGATCAGCATGACGAAGCTTTCGTGCTTTCCGTTGTCAGGTGTCCAGTGTTGTGACGTTCCCCGGCCCACTGGTTCCTGCTCTTTGCACAGGTGCAAAACTTGTCTTGCAATGAACGCTTTTCCCCTGTGCTGAATATAAATATCTCTGCAGGAAAACTGAGGCGAGAGTTTCCTGGAAGCAATAAGACTTGCTTCTCAAGTTCCCTTTTATTTCTGGCGAAGAAGAGTATTGCGTTACTTACTGAATCGACTTATCACTTTCATCTCGAATTACGAGCTCAGATGTGAGGACTTGCGAGAAAACTATAGGGAGTTCTTGCACGGCGAAGAGTTGCTGCATCGACAGCAATATCGATCTTGTGCACATTCGAGTTTCCCATCACTCTTGTACAACTGCGCATGCACAGAAAAACGAGGTGGCAGTCGAGGTTGATTACTGTACGTTATGCACAGGAAAATGTCGCGAAATAACTTTTGTGTCGTGACAGTCACAGCAATGATGTCTGCAGCTGAATCGCATGAATAAAACTTCCGCTGCATTTTTGGGGATGCGCGTTAAAATGTTGATTGACACCTCTGTCAACGTTGATTTTCATCCGCGAACATCCAGTTTTGAATTTCTTAATGTTGTTTCTGTTTGTTAATTTTCTACAATATATCAGAAACATTTTCATAGCGCTTTACCAATCACCCAGTGACCATTACACGAAAAGCAGTAGTTCATGGAAATTCGACGTCTCAAAATTTGCTAATTTCTCGACATTTATTTCCTTGAAGAAAAAAAAATTTCTTGTCAAGTATTAATCAGTGATCATCTATTGTTTGTCACCAAAGATTGTTGATGTTGTACATATTCACATAACAAGTCTGTATTATTTGTTTTTTCCTTTTTACATTAAAATTAACTATTGATTTTCAACACGCCACTTGTTGGAATAAGGAGAGAATTATGCTTCACATTGATATTGCACATGTTTTCCTTCTTAATAATTTAGGTAAAAGCATTATTAAATTTTTAATAATTCAAAATGCAATGTTTCAATTCAAATTTTTTTAAAAAATGCTGAAAGTTACGGTGAATATTTGTGTTCACTGCATTGTTTGTATTTTACTTCGTGTTTATTTGTGGTACATTTCAGAGTGGGGCCATAAAAACCTAAGACCGTAAAAAAATTACATCTCACCGCTTTCCCGCTCGTGGGCGCACCGAGGCGTCTCGACAATTCAGCACGTTCGTTGATGACACCCTCTGCTGGCGCACCGATGTTCACCGAAAAACAACTTCTCTCGGAGGTTCAGAAGAAGATGGAAAAGTTTTTTTTTTATTGTAGATATCTGAATTTCATTACATTCATTCACAATGGGAACATAGTTATTCAAATTATTGTTCTCCATGTTTTCGCGGCAGGAAGTCGTTCTTTCACGAAGGGCACGATGAGGGATAAGAACCCAAATATCTAGCTGATTTGCCCTTGCAAATAGGTTTTATTCTTCGGAGTGAATATTTTCCTTGTCAGTTCTTTTCAAACTTTCCCACTTCTTTCTGTATTTAGAATTCAATTTGTATGCAACTTAGGATAGGGATCACAGAATTAAGGAAACGTGAACAGAATACTTTTCTCCGCTTAGCACGTCACACACAGTTTTTAACTGTTTTTGACGTTAAATAAGTAAGTAAGCATTAAACGTGATAATGGAAACCCTGTATTCTCGGAATAGTTTTTAATCCTGGAAACAAAAGTTCTAACATTCGGGCTCCCTTGTAGTGTTCCTCTTTCGTTGTGAAACGGATCACAATTCCTTGAATATTACATTTCGTCCATTCGTACAATTTTTTGAGTGAAGATATGAGTCGTTTGGAAACAGGCGTACTCACCTAATCTCTCGTTGTATCAACTATGCCTTCACAAGGCCTTTGCAAAAAAAGCCCTTTCTGTCAAGATTCCAAAATCTTTCTGGTAATTTGCAACAGTTGAGAAATACTTTTTTTATAATTTCAGTAAGCTTTTCTTACAGGTAATCAATGAGTTTCTTCCGAAAAAGGTGTACTACGTCACCGTCACGAGTGAAATAGTCTGTGATTGCAATCTACAAAACGAGTGCCTTCTAATGAATTTGTGATCACTTCTGGGGACTCCCACGCAGAAACGAGCAGAAACTCGAAATACATTTTGAATATTAAATCGAAGGAATAGAGATAAAAGAAATCTTTCACGAACAATTTGAAACGATTATTTGATTTTGTGTGCAAATTAATCTCAACGCTTAGCAAATTGCACGCACTATTTTCAAAGTGCCGAATCTGCGCTTTTCTTGAACTCGACTGTCTTCTCTTTACGCTGAGGATGGATGACGTTTTTTCATAATTTATAAGAAACCATTGACACAAAACCCTGTCAAGTGTTCTCTGCTGGAGAGGGAATGACTACCGAGTCCTGCATCAAACATATGAACGAAAGATTGATTTCTTCGTATTTCCAAGCGCGTTCAGTGTATTCAAGTACGTCCTGTAAGTATAGTGCATATTTTATCATGGGAGGGGGTGGTGTTCTTCCCCGCTGTGAGCGGGGAAGAGATCCGGCGCCAACCTACACATAGACTTGCTTGGTTTATAGAGTAAGTTTAGTTCAGTTCAATTCATGCCTTATTTTTCGTGGCGAGGCTCAGGTCATCAGACCTGCTCTTCTGCCTGACCACGCGAATTCCACTCCGCTCCTTTCATCATGTATCAGACAAAGGAGGACTCGAAACTAATTTTGCTCAAAGGCGTCTGTAGTGCATATTTTATCACGGGAGGTGCTGGTGTTCTTCCCCGCTGTATGGTGAGATCCGGCGCCAATCTACACGTCGACTTAGACGACGAGAGGATATTTCCTTGCAGTATATCTACAACATGGGACAGCCGGCTTTACTTCTCCTCCGAAAGAGAGCGATCGATGGCGTTTTTCGCCCTACACAATTCCAGTTTCGATCTGGTTTGAACCCGCGAACTTGGGTACAACAGTCCGATTCGAAGTTAAATGAAAAAAGAGACCTGCGGGGAGTCTAGAATTGTACCTGCCCTCCCTGTTCTTTTAGACTACACCCGCCTCCGGCCGCCCAGGTAGGAGTGCTTCGCCCCCGCAAGGCCGCGGGCACGGCAGGCGCCGCCGCCGCCGCCGCCGCCGCCTCCGCCGTCGGCGTTCGTGACCTCTACGAAAGTCGGCCGTTCTTTGCGACGTAAAGAAGCGAGGGGCGGCGGGAGGGGCGTATAAAAAGAACCGTTGACGTCGTCCGCCGCCGGAGCGGAGGCGAGCGGCGTGGGTGGCGGCGGCGGCGGCGGCGGCATCGCGTGCACACGCGCGGGCGCCACTCGCTCCCCCCCTCAGTGGGTCGAAACGCGCGCAAATAAAATGGGCGCTCGCGGAAAATCTTTGTGTGGGTCGAAACGCGCAAAAATAAAATTGGCGCACGCGGAAAATCTTTGTGTGGGTCGAAACGCGCGCAAATAAAATGGGCGCTCGCGGAAAATCTTTGTGTGGGTCGAAACGCGCAAAAATAAAATTGGCGCACGCGGAAAATCTTTGTGTGGGTCGAAACGCGCGCAAATAAAATGGGCGCTCGCGGAAAATCTTTGTGTGGGTCGAAACGCGCAAAAATAAAATTGGCGCACGCGGAAAATCTTTGTGTGGGTCGAAACGCGCGCAAATAAAAGAGGCGCACGCGGAAAATGTTTTTGTGGGTCGAAAAGCGCGCAAATATAATGGGCGCACGCGGGAAAACTTTGTGGGGCTCGAAACGCGCGCAAATAAAATGGGTGCACGCGGAAAATCTTTTTGTGAGTCGAAACGCGCGCAAATAAAAGAGTCGCACGCGGAAAATGTTTTTGTGGGTCGAAACGCGCGCAAATATAATGGGCGCTCGCAAAAAATCTTTGTGTGGGTCGAAAGCGCGCAAATAAAAGAGGCGCCCACGGAAAATCTTTGTGTGGGTCGAAACGCGCGCAAATAAAATGGGCGCACGCAGAAAAACTTTGTGGGGGTCGAAACGCGTGCAAATAAAATGGGCGCACGCGGAAAAACTTTGTGGGGGTCGAAACGCGCGAAAATAAAATGGGTGCTCGCGGAAAATTTTTGTGTGGGTCGAAACGCGCGCAAATAAAATGGGCGCACTCGGAAAATCTTTTTGTAAGTTGAAACGCGCGCAAATAAAAGAGGCGCACGCGGAAAATGTTTTTTGGGGTCGAAACGCGCGCAAATATAATGGGCGCACGCGGAAAATCTTTGTGTGGGTCGAAACGCGCGCAAATAAAATGGGCGCACCCGGAAAATCTTTGTGTGGGTCGAAACGCGCGCAAATAAAATGGGCGCACGCGGAAAATCTTTTTGTGGGTCGAAACGCGCGAAAATAAAATGGGCGCATGCCGAAAATCTTTGTGTGGGTCGAAACGCGCGAAAATAAAATGGGCGCATGCCGAAAATCTTTGTGTGGGTCGAAACGCGCGGAAATAAAATGGGCGCACGCGGAAAAACTTTGTGGGGGTCGAAACGCGCGCAAATAAAATGGGCGCTCGCGGAAAATCTTTGTGTGGGTCGAAACGCGCGCAAATAAAATGGGCGCACGCGGAAAAACTTTGTGGGGGTCGAAACGCGCGCAAATAAAATGGGCGCTCGCGGAAAATCTTTGTGTGGGTCGAAACGCGTGCAAATAAAAGAGGCGCACGCGGAAAATCTTTGTGTGGGTCGAAACGCGTGCAAATAAAAGAGGCGCACGCGGAAAATGTTTTTGTGGGTCGAAACGCGCGCAAATAAAAGAGGCGCATGCGGAAAATGTTTTTGTGGGTCGAAACGCGCGCGAATAAAAGAGGCGCACGCGGAAAAACTTTGTGGGGGTCGAAACGCGCGCAAATAAAATGGGCGCACGCGGAAAATCTTTGTTTGAAACACCAAGGAGTTTCGGTCTAGAAAGAAATTTGAGCTTTCTGCTCAACCAAATTTTGCGAGTTTTGCTTTGAATTAAAGATGCAGTAAACCCTCGTTAACATGAACTTGCTGAAACAGACTTCTTGAGTTACTGAAAATGGTTTGATGGAAACCAATTCCTGCTTTTCTAATTTAAGGACAGTAACTGTTTTATTTAATTAATTTGTCTATTAATAACAATTTTTCTAGTTAATTTTATTCTTTGTTGTATTTTCAAGGTTTTCTGAAACAATGTGTTATTTATTATTCTATACCTAAAACTAGCCAAATTTCTGTGATTTATAACATGTATTAACATTAAAAATGTATGGAATAGTACAGAGTGTTTATTCTTCTTTCTTCAATTAAACAATACAAATTTTGGGGCTGCAAAAGACTCTTTTCTCGAGGCAGCACTAAGGGCTCCTAAGCACCCGCTTTTGTTAGTAAAATAGTTGCGCCCACGGGAAGGTTAACACGAATTTCGCCGTAACACGAACAAAACGTCGGTCCCCGCAAGGGATTACGGGAAGACAGACATTTATAATACTCGGTTAATAGGACTTTTTTATAATACGAACTCGAATTATTTCGGTCCCTTGGAATTCGTGTTAATGAGGGTTTACTGTAGTTATAACTGATCGTAAGCTCGTCATATGGTACAGGCATGTCTGTAGGTCGAGTCATTTGATAGATCGGTGTTTCCTGGCACGTCAGCTGATGAGGTTATTGACCCCGTTTGTAGTACATATTTCGTCGATGGTATTTGGAGAAAAAAATACCGAGTTGGATAACATAATAAAACACAAAAATATTGTTAACCATATCACATCGTTAATATTAAGTTGGATGGGACATGTTTACAGAATGAATGATGATAGGCTAGTGAAGATAGTCTTCGGATGGAATCCTATTGCAACCAGAGTTAAAGGAAGACAAGATGGAAAGATGATGTCATAAAAGATCTCAAGACAATGCAAATAAGAAACTGGACCGTGAAAGTGAACAACAGAAAAAAATGGAAGGTCATAGATGAACAGGCCAAAACGATTAGCAAAAAATGTTGTTGAGCCTCACTAAGAAGAAGAGGAAGAAGAAGAAGAAGAAATGTTTCGTCCAATGGGGTGGCGGTGATCTTCCCCGTTGGGTGGCGAGATCCGGCGTCGACACACGCGTCGGCTTGAGGGTTTTTCTCAACCAGGTATCTCCCACCAGCGGGGCACGGCCCCAGCCAGGGCAAGATCTAAGCTCCCGACATGTGTGCATGCAAGTGGACCGTGCGTGTAGAAAGGGGTGAGGATAGGACAAGGAAGAGGCAGGAAAGATCGCGCGCGGTCCGTGGCCCGTTTGTTAGGGTACTTCTCCGGCATTCGCCTGGTATTGATCGGAGAAAGCACGGAAAACTACCGATCAGAGCAGCCAGCCGTTAGATATCTCTTCCAGACAACGGCTGAATTCGACCTAGCTATCTTGCTAGCGCCAAAAACCGTAGCGATCCAGCAAAAAAACCCACCGTCAGGATTGAAACCCTAGCACCTTCCGGTCAGAGGCACTGCAGTGACATCAGTTGCCCTGAGACACCTAAGCCAGTAAATCAATTTGTGCGCTCTGCTCAACCAAATAACGTGATTTTTGCTTTACATTAAAGTAGTAGGCCCCAGATGTGTTGTAGCGTGCTTTTTCCACCGCTTGTGTAGTATAAAAAATCAATTTTAATAAATCGTAAAATAAATAGAACGCTTACCTGCCGTCATTTGTTCATTATTTTGTTCTGCAAGTAGCGATCTGTCGTACAGTAGTTTTTTCATCACCCGGCATAGACAAGTTTGTGGGTGTGAGGTTATATTATGTTTGCAAAGGTCATGACTATGCAAACAAGCACATTACAACATAAAAGGTATAAGACATTCACGATGAAGTCTCTACTTTTTAAATACGAGGTATGTAAGGCCATGGGAATCTTTGCTAAAGAAGTTTCGTCTACAATATGCCTTAACAACGTCACTGTGTGATCCGCTAACCGGTTCATTTTCTCAAAGTGTATTTTACTGAAGACCATGCTTCTGAGACTTTGCTTCAAGAACAATTAATTCAATGCTTGGTGTAATTTAAACAAATATATAGAAACCATAAGTATTTTCATTTATTCTAAAATCCCGGTTAATTATGATAGGGACACAATTCAATAGGGGAAGCCAAGGAAAATATTCAAAATTATTTGGTTTACAAAACAGCCACTTCTGCGGATTTTTTCAGTAACCGTCAAACTTTGGCGGGTTTGCACGATTGCGATATGTGCACGTAACTAGCGCAGAAATTGAGTCTTTGACGTGCGCCTGAAATGTTGACGGCCGTGGCAACCAACACTCAGAAGCTGAATTTCTGAAATAATAAGATAAAGGTGCGCACAAGTGTGTATTCGTTAATTTAAATTCAGATGTGTTAAGGACATTGCTTATTATTATTCTTGCAGTCAATAGCATGATAGCGGCCACAGTAGGATTTGCACAGTTCGCACACACAGTCTACGTTTTGCTGCAGAACTTGTGGTAGAAACCGTGAACGACAAACCAAGTCATGGAGTTTCTAAGTTCATAGTTTGCTTGCTTCCATTCTTGTGTTACCACGGCATCTGTTGTAAAGAATTCAGGCCATGTGGCGTTCGTTTTATCCCGTAAGATTTTGAACAGTTTGAACATTCGTTTTTTTTTTAATGACTACGCCTAAGACACTTCTTACGCGTTGCGTACGTGTTTTTTGTAGAAATTCATGAAAAAATGTAAGAATATACACTTTAAATCATTCTCAATTAGTGAGGCGGCAGTCATGTTGATTCATGACTAGACCTCGGAATTTTAGGCACAAAAAAAGTGATTTAGGCACGTAAAATAGGTAACAAGTTATGAAATTAGTCTTTATTAGGCATGACATGCGACGTTTTAGGCACTTCAAGACTTGGGCCTTGTTTTGTAGGGTTCTCCGTTCAAAAAGAAGGCTTTTTACCTGACCTGTGACTTTCCTCTCCTGGATTGCATGGACGACGCGCCGCGGCGATAAGCCTCGAACAGTCAACAAGCAGCTACACTGGGATTGGTTCAATTGCCTAAGAAGTGCGTGCTGACGAAAGCGCAAAACTTCGTATTGGCTTGCGGAGCTCCTGAAGGTGGCTCCACACATTCGGCATTCCCCGAGCAGCGATCTACTGCTCGCACGATCCCCAACAGCTGATGTGTTCGGCGAATGTTCGCTCCCTTTGATGTATCCAAAAGACCGACACGCGATGGGTAGGGCGAGCGCCGAATGTTCGTTACTCGGCAAATAGCAAGCGACCCATCCACACTACTCGGGATTCGGCGAGCGGTTGCTCGCTGTTCGCCGAATAACGAATGTGTGGAGTCGCCTTATAAGACCGACACGTGGCGGATAGGGTGAGCGGCGCCGAATGTTTCGTTACTCGGCAAATAGCAAGCGACCCATCCACACTATTCGGGATTCGGCGAGCGGTTGCTCACTGTTCGCCGAATAGCGAATGTGTGGAGCCGCCTTAAAAGACCGACAACGCGGCGGGTAGGGCGAGCGCCGAATGATCGTCACTCGGCAAATAGCAAGCGACCCATCCACACTACTCGGGATTCGGCGAGCGGTTGCTCGCTGTTCGCCGAATAGCGAATGTGTGGAGCCGCCTTTATGTTCGGTGTGTTGGGTGAGATTATGGAGCGTACTCAGTTGCGCCTAATCAATCAGGAAATTCGGGAAAGTACGTACATTTGCGTTTCGGTAAAAGGAAATTTAAAAATGAATAATTAAAATATGATAATTCTTCAAAATTACATGTCTTAGGCAAAAACATATTAAATCAAGCATCAACCACCTTTTAGGACATGTGAGGCACTATTAGATGCTTTCAGTAGATCTATTTTTCATGATTCGAAAACATATGCAATTATTTTCCACAATCTCCTCAAGGAACTAAATAGGCTATTGTCCTAAACTGCGAAGTCTATTCATAATTCCCACAGTGTTTCGTTTACTTTGCAGTACCCACTTGTTCCATATGGCTCTGACGTCTTTGCGATAGGCATCCATTTTGAGTCCTGAAACCCATTTTGTCGTATGATTAAAACTAAAAAAAAAAAAATAAAATAAAAAATGGTTTATATTGTCAGGAAATACTCCTGAAAATGCACGTAAAGCAGACCATCTAGGAAACTAACATAAAAATGGTTTACAATGTAGATTTGCCTCTGACACACGATGTAACTGAGTTTTATTCACTAGAGAGAATTATGTCCCTCGCGTTACCGCGCTCAGAACGGCGGGATGGGAGGTCGGGAATGGGAGATGTGACGTTGGAAATGGCAGGGGTCGATACGGTGTCGTTGCCTGGACGTGGATGGGAAAGACATGTACGAGTGTGGCGAAGATCTTGTGCCACTGCTTGCACTAACAATTAGAAAAGGCGAACTCATGCTTTCGCTGCCAGGCGCTCACAAAGCACAATAAAAGGAATGTCAGTTGTTTACGTTCTCTAATGAAATGTCGCATGTAATTCGGTGGAACCTCGATAACTCCAATCTGAACGGGAAAAAGTTGTACGAGTTACGTAATATTTTGACGCATTCAGTTTCGAGTTAACGAGGGGATAATGGGAACAACCGAAATTGAGAAGACCGAAAATGTGCGACGGAACAAGTCGCTGGTGGCGGTGGCCGGTTAATGCAATAGTCGTTTTTAACGACTTTATGGTCAGCGTCACCGACCCTATCGCCGTCACCATCTCACGTCCGTTGATGTCGTGGTGGCCGCCGATAACACCTTCGTTTCGCCGTCATGGAGCGTGGGAATTTGTCATTTCCTGCAGAGGCGAACTGACAATGAATGCCGCGACTGGTGTTACACGGTCGTGTGGTAGCTCATATCGCATCGGAGACACATTTTTGCCTATGGTTCGTTTATTTTTTACGGGAAAAATACGGGGCATGTAATTTTTTCTCGTAAATGTATTGCTCGAATCACAAAAGACGCACGTAAAGTTAGAGGCTACTTTTCAGTTTTCGATATACAAAATAATGTCATTCTTTTTCTTACTCCAGATG
This sequence comes from Acheta domesticus, assembly GCA_031308135.1. Classification (NCBI taxonomy): domain Eukaryota; kingdom Metazoa; phylum Arthropoda; class Insecta; order Orthoptera; family Gryllidae; genus Acheta; species Acheta domesticus. The sequence continues at coordinate 68,269,635 of JAHLJT010005437.1, forward strand.
TGTGGTTAGGATGTAATTATACTACAAAATCACCCTCTCTCTCTCTCTCTCTCTCTCTCTCTCTCTCTCTCTAGCGGACTAGAGGGCACGTAGAAGGTTCCTATTTTGTTTTTTTGCGTAATCCTAAGAATTTTAGAAAATTCCAATGAGTGTTTATGTCGTAGCGAATAGCGAAAAAAGAGGACGAAGCTAGTATATACGGAACAACTCAATGTCTTGACAAATGTTTTCCCGGGACAATGGGACAGAAGTCGAGAAAAGTGGGACGATCCCGTGTTTTATGGGACGTCTATTAACCCTTCATTCCACTTCCTGAACCAAGAGTCACAAACTCTTCGGACCTCACGCACCACAATCCTTCATATCTCGCGGAACCTTTAATTTGAATTTTAAAAAATCAATACATTTGAAAAATATTTATCAGAGAACTTCTATTTTATACAAACGGAAAACGACGTATTTCATGGAAGAGAACGGATTGAGATTGGTTATTTAATTTATCAATCGTAAATGTTTATTCACTGAGAAACAATTAAGCTTGTTGATACAAAGTTATTCAAGAAGGTGTAATAACTTCATAATTCGAGCATTGTTTTTATATTAATGTGAAATTTCATGCTGATTAAAATAAATTCAGGATTTTATGACTTCATTACTAATAAAAAAAGTTACGGTTTCTTTGTAGACCACCAAAGTTTTCTCGCCAACTGCCAGTAGGTGTTCAATAGATAATGGCTCTCGTGTACAATTTTTGTCTGAGGTAAGAAAACATACGAAATTCATAACTCATAAGGTAACGAAGTATGAGAGTAAGACATAGCGGCTACATTTCAGCAAGTGCTCTTGCAAACATAACAATGAGATTGCGTTTTTGCTAACAACGCAATGTCCTTATGATACACACGTTACTACAGGATCGTGTGTGATCCAAGATCGTGTGTGATCCACTCAGCCAACCCCCGTTCTACGAAACTAAATTAGGCAATATATAAAATTTACGTATTTAACTCGAATCTAAACTAGAATATATGTTAGATTTAGGCAATATACTGACATTCCGGAAGATTTATACTTAATGAAGGGAAAATAAGTCTCACAAAATATACATACAGATAAGATAAAAATGTGTTGTTTACGTAATAGTTTTTATGTAATATGTGAAATTCGTACGATGACAAAGAAAATTATATGTATCGAGTTCGAAATGTTAAAAACGTGTGCTAAACATGTGCACGTTTTAGAGTAATGTCCATATTGTGGGTGTTCAATGAACACTGTTCATATTACAAACTTAACACATGAGCCGGAAGATATAATTTGGCATTCTTGGCGAGTTAGACATTCATTGTTTTGTTCGCCTAAAACTTCACATCTGTGTACTTGCTGTGTACGTTCGATATTCACGTCTGCCAACGATGAGAGTCCGCACTACAAAACTGAAGCTCGAGAAGAATAGTAGGAAAATATCTTCATTGTCGCAATTGTCATCGTCACTAGCAGATTCAGCCGTAAACATAATAGCCTCGATTTGTGAACCATGGGGAGGATTGTCGTCACTTTTATTGTAGATGCATTCCTGGTCGCTATCAATGTTTACGTCACCATTGTAATCACTAATACTATCGTCATTGTCTACACATTGGAATCGAATTTTCGTCATAAATAGCGGTAGTTCGTCATCCAAGACTCATCGCCTTTGTCAACATCGTATTTGTCTTTATTGCCACCACATCGTCTATTGACATCGTCGGAGTGTGTGCCAGATATACCAACACAAAATAAAAAACGCGGAAGTTGTTTCGTTAGAAACCATCATTTGAATTTGACGGCTTTCGATTAAAACTATACCATTCGAAAATCCTTGCCCCGACTTCTACGAACCACTTACGGTCTCAGTTAACTACGAGATTGGATTTTTTAAATAATACATATCTTATAAAAATACCTTTTGTTAATCCAGTTGGATATTTAAATATCTTAATTTTTAATTTCTAAACTGTCATCTAATTCCATCCAGTTCCAATTATGTGTCACAGTTGCTTTAATAAATTTTAGATAACGTTTTAAAAAATCAAAATAAGCGGACCTACAGAATAATTACTGCTGACAAATGTTCTTGAAAAATTTGAAAGCATCACTCGTGAGGTTCAAGTGTGCACGTGAATGTGTGTGTCACACAACGTTCATTTGCACTATGTACTCATGAGTCTATAATTACCAAAAGATTTATATCAAAAGAACATATAACAGCTGCAATGCTATATCCTATAGCCAACCACCGAGGTCTTCAGTCAACGAAAGATTTGATACACATAAACAAATCCAAAAAACTGCACAAAAAAATAAAATAACAGATGTAAGATATCACAATGTCTTCTACTCTTGCGACGATCGTATAATCGTTGCACCCTCTTCTTCGTCCGTGTCAGAGCAACTATAAATCGCCTAACGCTTCTGGTATCGCCGCCATTCGTTCAAAAAAAACCGTTTCTTCCCGAAGGGAAGTAAAGCGAGTTACCAACGACGTTCACAACCAGTGTAAAACACCCTCAATCCTAACCTTCTTCAGCAATTTAACATTTCCGTATCATTTATGAATGGTAATCCAGTATTTTCCATACCCCAATTGTCCCTGTAGAACTGTAGGTTTCAAAAACATAGATACTATGAGTATCACAATTTCTCCTACCCCCGCAGAAGGTGTATCGCTGCCCTCGTATTCTCTCCTTTCCTCACTCCCTCTCCGCCCGCACCATGTGTGTGTGTGTTGCCATAGAACACACACACACACACACACACACACTCACACACACACACACAGGCACGCACGCACGATCACTCCCATTACATATTCATGGAGGTCTTTAGTCATCAGAAGATTTGATACGTGTAATTGAGCAGAAAAGAACCTACAACAAACAGCATTTATATAACAGTTATAAGGCATTACAATATCTGGTCCAGTCGTGACGATCGCATAATCGCGGTACCACAGTAGTTCTCTCCCCTCCCCCTCCTTGCTCCGTGCCCGGACTACTAATAAATCGCTCAAAAGTTACCACCGCCGGCGTCAGCGGCCATACGAAAAAAAAGTACTTGTAATGTATTCTTCCTGGAGTCGGTAAAATATGTTACCTACGATGTTCATCTGCTGCAGTATCACACCCCCAAACTTAAACGACATACCTTCATCATTACATTTACGTATCATTTGTGAATGTTACCCCAATATTTTCCATTCCACAATATTCTCGTACAATATCGTACATTGATACTGGAACACTGATACTACAAGTATCACACTGTATCCTCCTATCCCTGCAGCGGCTGTATAATTGCTGCCTGCATCGTATTCTCTCTCTTTCCCTACACCATTCGCACCTTAAGTGCGTGTGTATGTGCCATATAACGTAACACACACATGCACATCTCATTCATTCGTATTACATATTCATGGAGGTCTGTAGTCAACTAAAGATTTGATACATATAATTAAATAGAAAAATCCCACAACAAAAAGCATTTATATAATAGTGTTACAAGGTCTGCTACTCTTCGGAGCACACATTGTGAGCAGACAGCTACTCTCAGAGCAGAATCGCTGCTCCGCCGTATTCTCGTCCCTCCCTCCTCCTTGCTTCTCTCCCAATATTCCCGTAGAACTGTAGGGTTCAACAAACATTGCTACTATAAGAATCGCTGTCTCTTTCCTTCTACCCCCCGCGGCGGGCTGTATAATCGCTGCAACCACCGACATCGTATTCTCTCTCTTTCCCTATACCATTCGCACCTTAAGCGTGCATGTGCCGTAGAACGCACAACCTACATGCACATCTCATTCATTCGTATTACATATTCATGGAGGTCTACAGATTTGATACATAGAATTAAAAAGAAAATCCCAAAAGAAAAAGCATTATATAACAGTATCACAATGTCTGCTACTCTCGGAGCACACATTGTGAGCACACAGCTACTCTCGGGAGCATAATCGCGTCACCCCCGTATTCTCTTCCCTCCCTCCTCCTCCCAATATTCTCGTGGAACTGCAGGGTCAAAAAACATTGCTACTATAAGAATGACAATGTCTGTCTCTCTCTCTCTCTCTCCTCCTACCCCCGCGGCGCGGCGGGCGTATAATCGCATGCACCGCCTGCATCGTATTCTCTCCCCCTCCCCCACCCTTCCCCCCCGCAGCCATAAATCGGCCGGCGCCGCCGCCGCCGCCGGCGTCAGGTGCCGCGCGCGCGTCCCTTGACGTCAGAAGTGACGTCAGAGGCGCCGTCGGGGGCGGGGGCGGGCGGGGGGCTATTGATTGCGGCCGTCGCCGCCGCCGCCGTCGTCGCCGCGCGTGGGGACGGGCGGGGCGAGGTAGGACACGTGGCGTGGGCGGAAGAGCGGGTGGGACGCGACGCCAGGCGAAAGAAAACCGGCGGCGGCGGTGGCGGCGTGTTTGGGCAGTGCACGCGATTACAGTTAACCCCCGGGTGGTTATTTATTTTTATTTCGCATGTGGTACGCTACAAGCGTCCAAGTAAATACAACAACGGTGCATTCGTGTAATTTATTTTAGAATTTTTTCGCGATCATTTTTTAAAAATTTCGTGCACAGTAATGGTACATTCTTGCAGGTTGAAGCGGATTTTTTAAAATATTTTCTTTTTTTAAATTTTGTTCACGATACTGGTGTACAATCTTGTAGTTTAAGGGGGCATTCCTTCGTGTGTTTTTTTTGTTTTTCTTTGTTGTTTTTTTACACGAAATACGATTTGATGAAAAATGTTGGGTTTCAATAAATACTGTAATAATACATCCCAACGGAGACATTTTTGTTTTGGTAACAGTATAGAATAGAATAGAATAGAATATTTATTTCGCTACTTAGGATACATGAAATAATTCCGGTGGTAGCGTTTTCCAATCAATTAATTTACATAAAACAAACATCAAACCACTACATATATACAACAAATATACAAAATGAACACCAAACAACATTACTGAATACAATTTCATAAAATTAATATATTAACCCTATGCTAAAGCTAACCTTAATATAAAATAACAAGAATAATACAAAAAATAAAATTTTATTGTTAACATATTCTAAAAAAACTTACAACTTATTTAATCTAATTTTATATTTTATATTGTATATTTTAATTTCGCGAAAAAGGATGAGGGACGCAACGTGTCGTGGACGAATGAGCGAAAGGGACGCAAGGCGAGACGAAAGAAAACGGCGGCGGCGGCGTGTTGGGCTGTGCATGCGATTACAGTTAACCCCCGGGTGGATATTTATTTTATTTCGTTTAGGTACGGCCTGCTACAAGCGTCCCAATAAAGACAACACTGGTACGTTCGTGTAATTTAATTTAGAATTTTTTTTCGCGATTTTTAAAAATATTTCGTGCACAGTAATGGTATATTCTTGCAGTTTGAAGCGGATTTCTTTTTATATTTTTTGAATTTTTAAAAATATTTTCTTCACGATACTCGCGTACAATCTTCTAGTTTGAGAAGGCATTCTTTCGTATGTGTGTTTTTTTTTATTTTTTTTATTTCGCGAAATACGATTGATGAAAAATATTGAGTTACAATAAATACTGAAATAACTCATAGTAACGGAGAGAATGTTTTGGTAATAGTTTATTTTAATTTCGCGAAAAGGATGGGGGACACACGTGGCGTGGTCGGAAGGAGGAGTGCGACGCGACGCGAGGCGAAAGAAACGGGCGCCGATGGCGGTGGCGGCGTGTTGGGCCTGTGCATGCGATTACAGTTAACCCCCGGGTGGTTATTTATTTTATTTCGCATGTGATACGCTACACGTGTCACAATTGATACAATGTGATGATATACAAACTTGTATTTAAGGCGGAATTTTTTCGCGTTAATTTTTTTTTTTAATTTCGCGCACAATAATGTTACATTCGGCATTAAAGCGGCATTCTTTGCGGGTTTTTTTAAATTTCTAAAAACATTGCGCCGAAAAATGGTACATGTTTGTTGCCTGATTTTTCGTGTTAATGTTTTTTTTTTTATTTAATGACGAATTTTAAACGAATTATAATGACACATTCTTGTAGTTTAGGGGACATGTTTTTTCGTTGTTTTTATTTCGCGAAATATGATGAGACGAAAATTTTTAGTCCTAATAAAAACAACAATAATAATAATAATAATAATAATAATAATAATAATAATAATAATAATAATTCATACATACACATGTCTAGCGACATATTCGTTTTGTTAATCGTTTGAATTTGGCGAAAAAGGGTGACTGATTTTGCGTAAATTTCGCTTTAATTCTTTCTATCATCGTGGAAAGAAACCTCAACTATTTAGTTGTTAATTTTATTTATAATGTTATTTTTACGCTATATTTTTTGACGATCTTCCAAAGAAGCAGTTTGATCAACATAAAACTGTTTCAGAGAAGTAAAAAATGTAATATTACCACATTAAAACGTACATTATTACATAAAATTTTTTTATATTCATTTCTTTAAAATCGAAATTGTTTCTTTTTTGTAATAGTCACACTTACCGGGAGAGTACTCACAAAAGCGTTCTACAGTGTGATACATAGTGGCTTCGTCAATATGGTTAATTGTTCAGTGGGAGATAGTACCTGCTATCACTACCGATGACACGAGGCGTGTCGGAAGGCTTTTCACTAAAACATTTTCGCTCAAAATTTCTTCTACGTTTTAATTGTCGCGTTTACTTCTATAAACATACTCCGATAGTCTCTTCTCCCCGAGCAATCTCCTTCCCTTTTACCAGTCTCTGCAGCAACTCTACCCCTGAATTTTTCCCCACAAACTTTAAGAGACCCTGGTCTGGTCAAGGGGCCACATCGGAACAGCGAACCGGAACCTTGGGATAGATTGTTATAGCTCAGTGGTGTCAAGGTCTTCTACTGGTGACAGTGGCACGCGTCGTGGCTCCATAGTATGCCATGAGCTACTCTGCGCAACTAGCGTCGGGAAAGGGACCTCCCCGTTTACAATACGGATGGCGTTGTCTCTGGTGGCGAGGTGACGAACTACGTGGGTGATTTCGTCGTGGCACTCGTGCAACGGACTCCCGCTCGTGGCCTCGACCTTGACAACTCTGTTATAGCTCATAAACAAGAAAACAGATTATAAATGTAAATTGTTTCACAATATAAAATTACAATTGGATTTTCAAATTCATTTCTCAGCTGATAGCGTTGCTTGTAGGAAGTCATTCCATTCGCCAATATACACTTGAAGTGGTCAGTCCTTCTCAACGTGGGACACTGTTTTCGGGAAGCCACAGTTGTCTGGGGAACCCCTTTTAGGTAGCGAGTCTGCACATCTTCCATGTCGCCACAGAAACGATTTAATGCTGACCGAAGGCCTTCGTTCAAGGTTCATGCCAACTTCATTCAATATTGATACTAGTAGATATCTCTAACCACGTCTGTACCTGAGCATTTACACTTGATTGCCAAGTTGCGAATTAACGTTTCTTAAAGACTCATATTTCTGTATCTCAGATGTCCAGAGTGGTAGACAGTACAGGATCGGGATTTCCCCCGGTAAGTTTAACCCATTGCAGCTGACTCGACAGTGACTCAGAAAGAGGAGATCTAAGGTTCGTATTAGTACGGCTATACGAGCTAATTTGCGGAGTCAAATTCACCCTCTGTGTGGAGAAGAAATCTAGCGGCCGGCTGCTTTGCTCGGTATTTTTACGTAGCATTTCTGCTGAATAACAGGTGCAAGACCATGAACCGCGCGAGATCTTTCCTTCCTTGTCCTGTCCTCCTAACCCCTCCCCTTTCACGCTTTTAAACGTACTTCTCTCCCACACATGTTCGGAGACCAGTCGGGAGTTTAGAGCTTTTCCTGGCTGGGGCGGTGCCCGTGGAGGGAAAACCCTCCGAATCGCAACGTGTAGGTCGGCACCGAATCTGGTCATCCAGTGGGGAACGAACACCGCCACCTCCCGAGCTAAACACTCACTACTTCACCATCGGGACTAATGACCATAGCAATCGATGCGCCTGGAATCAATGAATCAAGAGTTGACCCTGTTAATTCTTTATGTTGGAATGTCTTGGTTGACGGGCAGTCTGTGTGTTTTTTTTTTTGTTTTTTTTGGCGATTTTGTTTCCTCACCGACTGTGTGCGTGTGTCTGAGGAAGTGATATGATAAATGGGCAGAGGTTGTGGAGCCAGTACTTTGGAATCGATATAAGGCTGCCGAATATTAGACGTATCTTGCTGCTAATCCGAGTACTTGTTTCTTGATTCAATGTGTGGTATAATTAATTTAGTAGGTAAGTTATTTTAACATCCATGTGTGCCAAATTAAATTGGGCGTAAATCTTTGTATAAGTCGGTGCGTAACGTGTTGATGCTTCGCAGTCATTTCTTGAACTTTGGCAAACTTGGGTTGGGGCAATGGTACCTCCCATTATTTTGTCATTCCGCCAACTAATAGATATTGTTCACAAGAAAAATCTAGATTCCTGTAGATCCAATTCCATATGTACAATTCACTATATAGACTCTCCCAAATATTCTGTTTCATTTAATTCTTCGTAATAGTGTCCTCAATCAAATACACCGCCAATACGACATTGCATTTCTTCCGTCAATTTCTCCAATGAAGTACGCCACTGACTGAAGTGTTCTATTAAACTTCTCCTCCTCACTCCGGAACGAGCATTTTCTTTCCGTCTTTTCAAGTCGGCAGTCTCCATGGCATCGCAACATTGCCAGCCATGTGATTTTATTTCAGTGGGTCGTGCCTGTACATATTGTCTTGAAGTCAAATATTGACGAAATACAGCTCGTAATTTCGACTCGTTTTAATACTATCTTCATTCTCATTTATAATTAGATGAGTTCCCTGCTAGTGATGTCAGGCATGACTCAGAATAAATGTTATAATCTCATAGGACATGTAAAGGGTTAAAAAATGATCCTTTTTATACTGGGAAATTTCATATAACGACGTCATAAATATGACATGGACCCCTGATTTTCAGGCAAATTCGTATGCACAGGTGTTTGGCAGGTCACGTTCACATACAATCAAGGAGATTGCATGAACTTGTGCATATGGGATTGCTAAAAAGCAGGGGCAAATGCGACATGTTACTTCATTATATGCAATTTCCTACTACACGTTTATTGGCAAAAAGTGACCCAGTTTCACTCCTCAAATTGTTCTAGAAGTTTGTAACATTTATTCTGAGACATTCTGTATGATCTCATTTTCAAGGTTTAGAAGTACTTTGTAACATATCTTGTTCAATTGTTAATATTAGTTTTCCTACGTTGAATTATGTTAAAATCAGATAAAACGGAAATTTTATTCATTTATCTTAATTTGTGAGAACATTAAGAAATAAAAACCCAAGTATACATATTGTCAAAAATCCTGCCAACTTTGAGAATCGAACCTCAGGTCCTCCCCGTATGAGGCACTGCAGTGACATCAGTTGATGCCCTGAGACACCTTTGCCGGTAAAATCTTTTTTTATTGACTGTTTTTATTGTTATAAAATTACATTTTGTCAAACAATATATATTACAATATTGTCCCTGAAATTATTTTTCTTTCATGAGACGATGTTTCGGTAACATTCGATGAGCTACTATTTTTATATTTGATGCTACAGTATTTGAAGATTGTAACGGAACTGAACTTGAACAGTAGCTGAAGGTAATGGGAATGGTAATTGAATTTGATATATCTGAAGATTGTAAAGTCATTAGTCTCGTACGTGTAATGTGAGTTTTATCGAGGGAGGTGGCCCTTCTTCCTCCGCAGGATACGAGATCCAGCGCCAACTCACACGTCTGCTTTTGGGCTTTTCCCCAACCGAAACTCTCATGAATGAAAAATAATTTCCGATGCATTATTGTAATTTATTACGGGCCGTCCATAAATTATGAAACGCAAATTTCGAGTATTTTCAATACCCCCTCTCCCCCTTGTAACGCACTTCTCTATTTATTTATTTGTCAAAAAACAGTAAAAACTGTATATGAGGTGTGGGGAAAGAGATTTATCTGCGCACATTTTCTTGAGGGCCAGAATTTAAAAAAAAAAACGAAAATAGAAAAACGAAAAAATGAATTTAGAAAATAATTATTTAAAAAAAATAAAAATGTTTGTTCCCGAGTTATAGAAAATCAATTTCAACGGTAAATGAACTACAAGCAAAAGGAGTGCTCAACAAAACGTGCGCACAGTGAAGCTACATTTACGTCCAGAAGCAAAACAAGGGGCCATCTCAGCATTTGCTCAATGGATCAGGGAAACTGGACAAAAACCTGATCGAGATGGGGGTCATTGACCCGGAAGCTGAAGTACATTACTTGTTACAGGCGTATTAAATATTTTTTTAAAATGTATACAATGCAAAAGTAAACTAATTCATTATATCACTGGGTAACGCAGCGTAACCCTGCCTCAGACCCCTCCCTCCCCCTTTAGCGTTACGTAATTTATGGATGACCCCTCACGCCAATTGTTTAGAGAAAGAAATGTTATTACAATTAAAAACTGCCTACAATAAAAGGAATCATCTGAATCTTGGAACATCGCCCGGTGGTTGCACTCGGCCCGGGCGCGGAGCAGCTTGCAAGCCCGTGCACCGCGCCCTGCGTGGGCGAGGGCAAGGGCGTGGGCGTGAGATCGATGGAGGGCCGCCCACGCGCTCGCCCGCGCCCTCGCCCTCGCCCACGCCCACGCGCCCAGCCACTGGGCCCTCGCCGCGCCCGGGACGCGCACAACGACGCGGTGCAGCTGCGGCGCCTTCGGGAATCGATGCGGTGTGAGCCGGAGATCCATCGCGCTTCGCACTTATTCCGGTTCGGTTCGTTTCATCGTTCAGCTCTTAGCTTCTCTTCAAACCGATGCTCTTCCCAATTTTTTTAAAATTTCTGTGTGGTGGCAGCAGAGATCTTGTGGTAATCCATGATTAAGTTCCAAGGATAAAGAGGTATCAACCACAATAGTAGACTAAAACTTTTTAATGTGTAGAGAATTTAGCCATGCACGTGTTTCGGGAGTGTTTTTACCAATTGTTCTTGTTATTATTTATTTATTTTACGTCAAAAGAGTTAAAAACTTTGAATAAATTCTGTGGTGGCAGCAGAGATCTTGTGGTAATCCATGATTAAGTTCCAAGGATAAAGAGGTAGCAACCACAGTAGTAGACTAAAATTGTTTAATGTGTAGAGAATTTAGCCACACACGTGTTTCGGGAGTGTTTTTTCAATATTATAGAGCCACTGATGAAGGGAAAACACTCCCGAAACACGTGTGTGGCTAAATTCTCTGCACATTAAACAATTTTAGTCTACTCTTGTGGTTGATACCTCTTTATCCTTGGAATTTTAAAAAAAATTCTTTTATTTGGACACTTGTGTGATTCCTAGATGTTTTACGGTACCTAGGAATGTGCACACATTTTCAAATCTTCAAGGGCTTCCTTAATCCACTGCAATTTTTTTCTCTTCTCTTGATTGGCTCTTGGCTCTCTCGCGATTGGCGAGGAGAGAGAGTAGTGCAAGAGGAATGTTTCGTGTTGAACATCATTCGGATGGTTTCCGGTTACGTCAACCATTGTGGTCATTAGTGAACGGTATTACTCCCTGCTGGTAACGATACTCGTTACTGCTGGTTGGCCAGATCCGGTGTCAACCAACAGGTCGGTTTGCGGAGGTTTTCCTCAACTATGGATCTCCCACCAGCGTGTCACCGCCCCAACCGGTACATGGTCTCTCGTCATGTATGGCAGTGTGTACATAAAGTTTACATGCGTTTAACTAAGACGAGAGGATAGGAGAAGGAAGAGAAATGCAACGATAGCGTTTAGTCCATGGCCCGTCTATTAGGGTACTGCTCCGGCATTCGCTTGGTGTTGATGGGAGAAACCACAGTTAACTGGCGATCAGAGCAGCCGACCGCTAGGATTCTCCTCCAAACAGCAGCTGAATTTGTGCCACCGTTGGGACTCGAACCCACGGACATCTCGGCCGGAGGCACTGCAGTAACAGCATTTGATTCCCTGAGCCACCTCAGCCGGCTCAGGCCGCTAATAATTCACTAATAACTATACAGAGTGTCCAGGGAGGAAACGTCGAAAATTCGAAAATAAGCTCTGAAGACTATTTTAAGCATATTTTGTCTAATAAACTAGGTGCATATTCCGAATGGCGGAGCCGCAATTAGCATTCAAAAGTTGGTTTGAAAATATGCTTTCTAGGCAAAAATATGCATTGCAGAAGCTTATAAACACTTCAGAAACATGTAAATTGTTTATTATTTACAAAAAAATGAATATATTTGTTCAGAAACCAAAATTAAGCGAGAAATAAAAAAAACAGTCGAATTGTGTAAATTGGGTGCTTCTATATTTCTGAGTTAATTTTTCTTTCTGAACAAATATATTAATTTCTTTTGTAAATAATAAACAATTTTCATATTTCTGGAGTGTTTATATGTTTCTGCAATGCAAATTCTTGCCTAGAAATAATTTTTCCAGACCAACTTATGAGTGCATATTGCGGGTCACCTACACGGAATATCCAAGTAGTTTATTAGACAAAATATGCTTAAAATGGTCTTAAGTGTTTATTTTCGACCTTTCGACGTTTCCTCCCCGGACATCCTGTATTTCTCCGGCGCAAAAACTCCCTAATAACCGAGCAAACCTCCGCGTTCATGATCAATTTGTGTCCGGCGAGACTGGCGCGCGCCGCCACTGTGCTCCGCCCACTCATCGCCTCGTCTGCCCGGGTCCGGACGGACGGGCCCACCTCCCTGGCTGCGCAATGGCCGGGCCGGGCGCGCGGGCTCAGCCACAGACAGGATCCCTCCTCTACCTCCCCCCCTCGCCTTTGGAGATCGGTCGGGTCCATTGAATTAAATCAGGGATTTAATTTGTTATTTATACACCAAGGGATTAAAATAGATATTTATCCTCGAGGGAGAAATGTTTTAGACCTCGCGCGCAGATCGTCTTTGGAGAAATAGAGCCTGTTGAATTAAATCAGGGATTTAATTTTTTGTTTATACACCAAGGGATTAAAATAGATATTTATCCTCCAGGGAGAAATGTTTTAAACCCCGAGTGCAGATCGTCTTTGGAGAAATAGAGCCTGTTGAGTTAAATCAGGGATTTAATTTTTGTTTATACACCGAGGGATTAAATAGATTTTTATCCTCGAGGGAGAAATGTTTTAAACGCCGTGCGCAGGTCGTCTTTTTGGAGCAATAGGGTCCCTTAAATTAAATCAGGGATTTAATTTGTTGTTTACACACCAAGGGATTAAAATAGATTTTTATCCTCGAGGGAGAAATGTTTTAAACCCCGTGCGCAAGTCGTCTTTTTGGAGGTATAGGGTCTGTTGAATTAAATCAGGGATTTAATTTGTTGTTTACACACCTAGGGATTAAAACAGCGAAAATTATGTGAATGATGAAGCTATACGGAATGAGAGGCATGGGAAAACGGGAGAACCTTAAGCAAACCATCCGAGAACCCTCTTTATCCACCACGAATTTCACATTGATCTACCGGGTGACTGATAGATCACATTGATCTACCGAACGAAAGGCAGGATAATTGGAAGAACCTTGGCGAACGTGCTGAGAGCTCGTTTTATCCCAGAAGGTGGCGGTGATATTCCTCCGGGACATCACATCTGGCATGTAGGTGACATCCAATGTCGACCTACAGGTTTCCCACCTCTAAATATCTCCCGCAACTGGTCACCGCCTCAGCTTTGACAAGCTCCAGACTCTTTAATGTTCTAAGTGCGTGTAAGTAAGGGGTAAGGATTGGACAAGGAAGAAGGACACATCGCGCATGATCCGTGGTCCTTTTGGTATGATATCGCTGGCCTTTGCCTGGCATTGATTGGTGAAACCAGGGAAAAATACCAAACAACAAGAGGATGCGGACGCTAGAATTCTCTTCCAGACAGCTTGTGAGTCAGTGACCCCATCTCGATCAGGTTTTCGTCCAGTTTCGCTGGTCCATTGACCAAATGCTACTGAGATGGCCCTGGTTTTGCTCCTGGAAATAAATGTATACTGCGATTTTCGTAAGTCTGCCCCCTGACAGGAATCAGCTGTTGACGGTTTCATCCAATTGGAAGCTTGAACGTTCCCATAGTGACGTCACTGTAGCAACATATGAGCTCCCGATTGGATGGCAGCGAAACAGCTGATTCCTGTCAGGGGCAGAGTTACGAAAATCGCAGTACAGCTTCACTACGCACACTTTTTGTTGAGCTTTCCTTTTGCCAGTTCCGGTAGGAATAGAACGTAGAGTATGGGTTACTATTTTCTTATAAATACTAACAATCGAAATCTGTAGTTCATTTACCACTGTAAATAAGTTTTCTGTATCCCGCGAGAGAAAATTTCCAGTTTTCCAAATGCTGCCAACCTCGCTTTTTTGTCACAGTTATTCATCATACAATTATGAACAGAAAAAGAGCGGTGAGCTCAAGAAAACATGCGCAGGTTCTACTTCTCCCCCCCATACGTCAACAGTTTTTACAGTTCTTTGACGAAAATAAATCAAATCAAACTCAACACAACAAATTCATTCAAAGTCAAGATTAACGGCGTCCCGTATCACGTCGACCTCCGGATGGCGTGCGCTGCGTTGCAAAACGCTTGCTGTGCTGCACTTTTCTTCTGCAACCCTCCACTCGGTTCAACAGCGAGCATGTCACCGACAGAGTCCCGTAAAAAATCGCCCCGCTGTGAAAAATGTGGGCTGCCGGAAGCCAGCGCTTGTTGAGTGCGTCTGGGGGGCGAGTGGCGTGGCAATAGGGCTGCACAAACGCGTTGCAGAACACGGCTGCGGAAGAGGGACGCACCAGTGGCATAGTGTGTCTCGTGCGTTTGGCGATGCTTAACAATCATGCGAACTGAAAACATCATGATTCTTAATGTTCTCTAGAATGTAAGTTATTTAAACAAATGTTGTTATTGAAACAAATGTTACACTACTTCAACAGATTTATGTCAGGAGACTTCTTGAAAGTAAATTATGAAATAGCTCCGCTTTAGTTCTCACGAGCGATTGACAATGAGATCACTTGTGAATTGATATATTTCGAACCAAAATAAAATTTAATATATTTAAGTCAGAATTCAACTTCTTAGATATTAACTGAGAATTAGTAAGCAAGCCATATATCTACTGTTTCTGCTCATAACCAAGCACGGAATCAGGAGTGAGACAGAAAAATATTTCTCCGACAACCTCAAGTGTACCGCGCTCTCGTGCACAAACGAGCAACTTGCTCTCATAAGCCTTTCTCACACGGTGCTTTCTCACCAGCCGAATGCTGTCCGTATCCGTATGCTAGCTTTTCGAGACTCGAGAATTTACGGGCAGGGGTGAAGAGGGGAGGGGAGAACCTCGCCGTCTGCGCATGCATCATTGCCCGTCGCAATCTCGCGGCAGACGCTAGAAGCATTTTTGCGTCCAAGCAATCAGAGGCCAGCTTGTATAAACGCGCGGAATTCAATCATAGGAAATCACTTTAAAATTAATACAAAACGTGTTTCGCTGAATGTGTTTCACTCACTTGGAAGATAATTAATACAATATTTAGGCTTCTTTGATTAATATTTCACGTGGGGATGCTCAGCATCTTAGCGTCCCCTGACGCTACGCCACTCGGACGCACAATTGTGCTGTGCCAGAGCGTCAATTGACGTCACTCCAGGGACTCTGTCCGGGAGGTCCTAGGGTTCGAGTCCCGACGGTGGCAGGAACTTCGACACTATAGCTTATCAGCGAGGGCGAATTCAGTCACTGTCTGGAGGAGAATTCTAGCGGTCGGTTGCTCTGATCGGTAGTTTTCCGTGGTTTCTCCGATTAACATCAGGCGAATGCCGGAGCAGTACCCTAACAAACGGGTCGCGGCCCGCAGGCGATTTTGCCTTCCCCTTCGTTGTCCTATCCTCACTCCTTACTTACACACACACACACACACACACACAAACACTTACATGCACGATACTACCAGATGTGTCGGGAAACCAGTCGGGTGTTTATAGCTTGCCCCAGTTGGGACGATACCCCGCTGGTGGGGAGGTACCTGGTTGGGGAAAACCCCACAATCCGAGGTGTGGGTTGACGCCCTATTTCGCCTTCCTGCGCGGGAAGATTACCGCCACCTCCCAGCGATATAACTTGCACTACACTTACGGGGCTAATGAGCTTAGCAGTTGACGCGCCCGGAAACACTAATCAAATAATTGAGCTGTGCAACAGGCCCGTACGACATACTGTATTTGCTTCTCTGTTGCTGTACTGCTCCTTTGGTGGCTCACATCGATTTTCAGACTGAGTAAATTAGTGCTGTGCTAAAGTCGAATATTTTGTGTTGCGGATTGCAAACCGTTGTTCGAAATATCTTTTTTTCTCCATCTTTTAGCACATTTCAGAAATGGAGTTACATGGTTACTTAGTATATTATATAACACATATCGGAATCGGGCTCCCAATACATTGGAAAATGGATGTATCTATATATTTAAAAAATGTATTTGCAGTGGATTCAGGTTCAATATTTGGTATCTGGTATAATTTTGTATCTGGTAATATTTGGTATCTCTTCAATATCTGGTATTATTTGAGTCCTATTGCTATTGTTGCTATAATTTGTCCTCGTAATACTCGTACCTACTATGGACACTTAACTTTTTCATTCGTATACCTTTCTTTAAGCTTCATAATAGCACGTGTGCTTTGTGGAATTCTTGAATTACACGAGTGTGTAAGTGTTTATTATGACATTTTTTCATTCAAAAGAAGTGCTAATTATTTTTGCAACGTTGCTTTTTTAACAACTCGATAACTGAATATGAAATAAATAAGAAATGAAAGAGGAAACTAATTTGGACATGGTATGAGAGAGCTTGATGGATAGACGTTTCGTATAACATCGTAATGAAGCAGTTGACGTTTTATTGTGATATTCATACCGTCATTAGTGACTATAATGGCATAGCATTACAATGTTACACAGTATTATCCGTTTTGTTAGGGATTGAACAAAAGATCAAGCATGACATTTATTCTCATACTTCTTGAATTATAAACAGCGAATAGGACCTGGAGAGGCAAAAAAAGTTAGCAAATACGTACAAGCTAGTAAAATGTTTCCTTCGTTCATCAAATAGGGTGGCTGTCTCTTCATAACCTATTTTAAGTCCTATCTTCAACGACTGAAAATCTTTTTCTCTCCAAAAATTGTACGCGCGGTCTTTATAACCTCTGAAGTCACTGCATTCGATTCTTTTTATTTTTGAAATTCGGAATAGCCTCCTTTTTGTACAACAGTTTGCTTCAGAAGAGTTTTTACATATCATTTTCTCTGCTGATTATTTAGGCGTGAAAGACAATTGCTATCCACCGTTGCAAATGTTGCGGATTATCATTAATTAATTCTCAATTTCCAAGGTCTTGAACGTAGATGACTGTCTACATTACTTGTAAATGGCAATTGATTTGTAGATGATACAACAGGTTGCAAGTTGCTTGATAACAATAACAGAAAGGCCATAATGCGGCTTCAAAGCTATTTTAGAGATTCACGAATCCTACAAGCGTTGAGATTCTTTTACGTTTTTAAGATAATTTTTCCATCCTATGTTTCTTTATTTGCCTGTGTCTGCTATTGAATTAATTAATTAATTAATTAATTAATAAGTGCCACAACGGTTTAAACTTAATGTGATGTGCGTGTAAACTAATAGATCTTATGGCATTATTTTAATGTATTAAAGACGCAATATGATAGGAGATTCATAGCTTATCTATTTTCCTGCTAGGTTGAAAACCTTTGCTTACTCTCGAATGCCTGCATTTATGTTGCAGTGTAATAGTGAGTAGCGTGCCAATTAATGTCAGAAATGTCATTTAAGTTTGTTAAGGTTTTCTCTTATCTATTTATTAGGTGTTCTTTGTAACTATAGTGGGTTATCGTTGATGAACGCAGAGTTTTATACAATTTCATTTGTGCCTTGGTATTCTTTTTGTCTGCAAGGGTATCGTGGATTGTATGTTACATTAAAAAAATATTCCTGATATTTTTATTGTAATACATAACACGTAACTGAAGTTATATACTTCTTCAAAATTATTATCTTTCATCTCTGATGATTTCACGACCTTGGGGCAATAATATACTATGCCAAATTTCTGATGAAACTGAGATGTTAGTGTTTTTCGATGCCCCCTAGATGTACCTAGGTATTGTATTTTCATTTTAAATATTCTCCGCAAGGTGGCAATGTAATTAATAAATTAATGTTCTTTAACCCAATGTGTAGAATGCAATGTCTAAACTTTTACTCTCCGTTTTCTTAAAACTTACGTATTGTGGCATAGCATATTATTGCCCCGAGTGTTCATTTAGTCTTCATTGATTCTCCAAGGTCATATTTTTCCGATTTTTCAAGATGACCAGCAGTTATTTGGAGGTTGTCATTTCATCTGACAAAAAAATATCTGAATGAAATGATCTGAAAATATTCACCACCTTTTTTCGTTGTTGTAGGTGGCCATTAAGATCATCGACAAGTCCCAGCTGGATGCCGTTAACCTGCAGAAGGTCTACCGAGAAGTGGAGATCATGAAGCAGCTGGATCATCCGCACATCATCAAGCTCTACCAGGTAAGTCCAATTTTCCTTATAACACCTACTTGTACAATCCAAGTCGAATCATTTCGATTGTAAAACAACAATAATAGGGTCGTCTATGTAATGAGGTAACTGAATATTTTTTTCTGGTTTCTGAGAAACGCGTCGTTACTTCTCAACAGTTTCCCCAATAAATTCCCTTGTGCCATTACGTTGTCCTAACAGAGAACCCTGAACTCTGAAAAAAAAAGTCAGAAAAGAAACTACGATTAAATTCTATAAGGTATTAAGTATCCCAACATGCTTATGTGGAATTAAAAACTGGTCAATGACCAAAAAAGATAGCACAAGACAACAAAGCGCTGAAAAGAGATTTCTGAGATCAGTAGCTGGTTATTCTGAAAGAACATGGAGTATGTAATTTTCAAGAGAAAATTAACTATTAGCGAAATTTCTGGACACAGCACATTGAAAGGATGCAAGACAACCTGCCGAAAATAATTCTACAAGGACGAAGAAATCCTGGCCGCCCGAAGGAGTGATGGGGTGACCAGATGGGAACGGAGGCGTAACAGGCAGTGCCTATATACTTGAAGAAGTTTGTCCCAACAGTTAGTCGAATACACTGCGAAGAATCTCCAGCCAGAGGTACAGGGTTCGCGTATGCGATAACGCGATGGTGATACCTTTCAGAAGAGCTGCGGGTTCGAATACGGATGGATATTACCTTACGTCATGGAATGCTGGGCGCTCCACCCATCGTGCATCACCTTTCGTATCTCACACCATCTTCCTTGACACGTCCCGAGTGGTGTAGGAGTATGACGTGTGAGACATACGCACGTTGCACCTGAACACTGGCACTTTCTTCTGCTCGTCTCTCGGTGGTAACAGGGGTGCAACGGCGATGCCGAAGCTTTCAAAACGTCGATTATTCTGTAATAAACCCGATGTTTTAAACAAAGATGTATTGAAGCGGAAGTTTTGTGCTCAATGTTTTTACGTTTTCGATGATTGTTTTGTGGATGAAATATTCCCATCACCACAGTTGTTGAAAAGTTAAAATGTAGAGTAATAACTGATGATGACAATGTGTGCTTTGTGTTACGTGGATTGTACTACTGTCATTGAACAGATTATTCATCGCCCGAGATAATACTCATGCTCCTGTATTTCCTTCGTATTTCGCACATCGAGAGGCGTTTGTAACTTTGTTTTCAGTTAAAGACAGGCACATTCTCCTACGTATCACCGGAGAAGTCTGTTTTCGGATATAAGCGGGAAAAATGACGTCAATAAGTGAATTGGTGGGAACCGGTGCGTACCTGTATCAACGCGATTGCATGTGGTTTTGGTATTCGTGGCCCTATGTACGCTGCCAGTATGTCAGAAAGAAAATTGCTCAACATACAAATTTTTTTAATGGAATCCCAACCTCTTACGGTGAAGGGATTATTTATTGAAATCGTTGAGAGGAACTTGATGGTTATGAATTTCTTCACCCCGAATGACTCGCTTCGTAATAAACAAAGGAGCGCCGAGCACAAGTTGCATTAATGGTCTTGGAATAGCATTTATTCTTCTTACCATCTCAACCTTGCACCTCTCTACTTCTCGTTGAACATTCAAAGTATTATGTGACGAGTGGAATTTCATAAACGCTTCTATATAAATTTTAATGTTTTAAAATAATTCATTTGCGTAAAATTAGAGCAACGTGTCTTCCAAACCACTGAAACTAAAATTGCTGAATGAAAAAAATGTTTGTAAGTATTATTTTATTGAGAAATAATGCTCAGTACAATGTTTGTGCTTGATTAATAGACATTTTCTTTTAGAAAACTATTCACTGCATGTGACTAATTCGGAGCTTTGAGAAGAGGCAATGTCTGTTTTGGATAGGAAAGTATACTCAACGAAATCGGCACCGCTTATTATATATATATATATATATATATATATATATATATATATATATATATATATATATATACACACACACATTTTAGAATAATTTTCTTTTTCTTTCAATATAAGCGTACATTACAACAAATTGAAATAATATATGAATTTTTATATTTGTTAATCCTGAATTCTGGTCCACGCTCAGATCACAAGTATAATTAAATCTCCGAACTTCATTTCTCTCTCTCTCTCTCTCTCCTCACTCCCTCCCGCTCTCCCCCTCCTCTCTCTTTCCCTCCTCTCTCTCTTTCACCTTACACTAGTTTTTAATACTTCCTTATTGTCTTGTGTTTGTTCGAATTGTTTGTTGTAATCTCTAGATTGTGCTTAGAACGATGGTTATTTTGGCAAGGTGGAATTTATTCTAACTCCTTATGTCATAATTTATGTTGCAGAAAAATATGAGGTTCAAATAATTTATATTTATGTGTGCAACGGTGTACTTTACGTTTTGTTGAAACTTTCCTTAAGTTTGTCCAGTTAACTAAGGCTGTGTAAATTACTACGTTATTAATCATTAAGAGAGATCAGAGTGGAGAACAATTGATGTTTTTTACATATAAATAATTATTTCGCGATAAAATAGTGCTGTACGATTAGCGCGGCAAGGCGTTAATACTTGGCGTTCAGCCAGTGGTGATTTGCGTAGCAATGCCAGGCCGCACCTAAGTGAAAGGGCTTTGTTTTATTGCATTGATTATGTGCAAAAAACCTCAATCGTATTCCAGGCAGAATTCTTTTAATGTACGTTTACATAGTTACCGGCAGTGTTCGTTTTTAAAAACCTTCCTTAACTCTAAGGGTCCGATGACACAGTATATTATATTTCTCTGAAAATTTGTGTTCCTCATATAAGAGTTTACAAATATGAAGAGGGGGGGATGGGAGAAATTCCAAACTTTCCGTAATATCAACCATCGTAGAAGGAAATATAGTAGAAATTAGTAGAGGAAGTATAGTTCCTACGGTTTCTTTGGAATTTTAACACCTTTCTTCGTTCACATTGTGTTTTGATATCAAATAAATTCGGCTTTGAAATGTCGTTACGTTTTATTTAAAATGCACCGTATACTGGTTTTAGATTTTCACTGCACGGTGAATTAGATAATTACAACCATTTTGAAAAAATAATGTCACTTTACAGGACAGGATGTTACCTGACATTCTTGAAACTTCTCTTGCGACACTAATCTCTAAAAGTGGATAGTCGATTTCCCAAACTCCTGTCGCCATCGCAGAAAAAAAACCTTAAAAAACGAAAGTAGGTTTTCTGGGAAACTCTACCTAAGCGTGATAACTTGAAAGAGGTTTTTTGTTCTGAAAATTATTTTTTTTTTTTTTGCACGTACGAAATTGAGGGTCGGTGGCTTCATGAGTCATTTGTGAACACAACAAAGTATTCCACGCGTGGAACACCTTAGTTGAATGATAACGCCGGACGTAACACGTGACGTACTCCACTGTTTTAAAAGCTGAGTTCAGTAGGAGATTTGTTAGCATACTTCATCCATTGAAAGACTATGTTTGCTATCGGAGCATTTTTTGTATCGACTCTGCTTATAAGAAACTGTTGGGTTTCTTGCTGTTATTGTTCTTCAATGCTAATGCCGGGGTTTTGCCCATCGACTAACCTCGACATGGGATGTGTTGTTAGTCATTTTCACATTCGGTTCAGTCTGCAATTACTCTGTAGCATCGTTGGCCGGGGGTTCCCAATTGCCGAGTCACGTCGAGTTTGAATTACCAAAATCTGTCTTTAGTTATCGGATGAACCGACAATGGCGCTGATAGACGCCACAGGAACGTTACAAAAAACGGCTGACATTACAATTTCTGAGCGAAGGAATAGAATAGGCTACTCAGAAAATCTGCGGAGAACATTTGTTGCATATTGTAAATATTATTTCAAGCAAGTATCAATTAAATGATGTTAAAATCAATTAAATCAGCGAAAAAATGCATTAAAAATGACGGACAAGGTTGGACAAGAATTTAGACGAAATCGACAAAAATGCAACCAAAAATCACATAATAGGTCATTTCCTTTTGTAGTAACATAAAAGTAATTTCTATACTAAATGGCTTTGTTCTTAGTTCAGGTGAAAAAACGAAAAAAAATATATTTCATTAAAGTCCGTCCCCTACGTATTACTCTACTCTACTATCTACTCCTCAGCCAAACGGATAAGGACTCCGAGTTACGGAGAATATACAGCGATGAGCTATTCAATTACATCCATGAGTTGGTCCTTAACTCCGCAGCAGTGTCCGATGAACACTGTGCGAAACAGTATCCGTGGGACCCCACTTCAAACACTCTACAATTTTTTCTGTGTCTTCAAACTAGTATATGCGTGTATCCCTGTGACATCAATGTGCCTTGATCCTTTCCCCATCGATGCACCGCTTTCGATACCTGATCGCATGTGGCAGCATGAGAGGATCCAAAAGACGAGCTGTCTCGAATATGTTGGTACCAAGGTGTCGTGAAATCACAATGCGACCTCCGTCAAATTCTGGTAGATCGGCCGCTTTTCTCACTTTGACGCCGTATCCACCACGAATCTATGAAGGTGCCCCGTACACACGTACACACATCAGTTGGGAATATCAGTTTATGGTGAAACTTCTGTGAGGGGTAAGAAAATCCTGGGTTCTGTGAGTATTGTTCGAAGATAGAGAAATCACATTTTCGTGAGCAAGAACCAACAAAATATGGAATCTCACTACACCACTTATTCTAGAAAATTAGTAACTTCATGAAGGAGAAAAAAATCCAGTTTACCAAGGTCCCAAAAAGTGTGCTTTTCTTTTTAAAAATCTGCACTTTTTCCTGCAGCATTACGTAACTTTCCCCTTCAAACGAAGTGGTAAAGAATGAAAGCAGTGCACCTTCTAATCATTCAGAAGGGTTTATTCTGTAAGGAAATCATGTCATTGAAATACAGAAATGCTAGCTTTTTCTAGAAAGTGAATTTGCGCGATATTTGGGTAGATCGTGACATTTGCTGGTACCAGCTTCGCCACTAAGTACGGATCAATCAAGCGATGCATCAAAACGGACATGTAACGTTGGCAAGACAACATCCATCACCGTATCGCTGTAATTGCCCAGCATCGATTAGAGCATTCGGTTGTGTTTCCAAACAACAGCTCTCCGCAAGGAGGTAATCACTGTCCACCCACAGGTCAAACCAGGCTTCGGAGCAACACTCGGCGCTTGCACGCGGTAATGGCAGGCGATGGACAGCACTCACTGCTTCACATGCACTTGCACGTAGCACATCTTCTAACGAAGGCACCGTTGCGAATGATGGCCGGAGTTTGATGTTGAAATATTTCGGTATTTGATTTTGGTTTTGATGACAAAACGTTTCGGTAAAAATAGAATTGACATTTGGCAACGTTAAATAGATGTGGAAAAATTATAAAGGATGTGAAAGACGCCGAAGAGATGAGAAAGAATTGGACGAGTTGAGAGAGAGAGAGAGAGAGAGAGAGAGAGATGCAGACGAGTTGAGTGAGAGAGAGAAGCAGACGAGTTGAGAGAGAGATGCAGACGCGTTGAGTGAGAGAGAGAAGCAGACGAGTTGAGAGAGAGATGCAGACGAGTTGAGAGAGAGAGAAGCAGACGAGTTGAGACAGAGAGAAGCAGACGAGTTGAGACAGAGAGAAGCAGACGAGTTGAGAGAGAGAGAAATGCAGACGAGTTGAGAGACAGAGAAGCAGACGAGTTGAGAGAGAGAAGCAGACGACTTGAGAGAGAAGCAGACGACTTGAGAGAGAAGCAGACGACTTGAGAGAGAAGCAGACGACTTGAGAGAGAAGCAGATGTTTGAAAGGGAAGCAGGCGAGATGAGAAAGAAGCAGAAGAGAATTGAATAGAATCAAAGGAGGTAAGGGTTGGTTGGCAGGTTGATTGAAGTTTCCTAGCACGTCCACTGCCTAACTCGTCAGCTTCTCTCTCAACTCGTCTGCTTCTCTCTCAGGCGGTGGAGATACGGAGCAGAAGCACAGAGAAAGTGTGTCGTCCTTTCTCTGTAGTAGAAGCAAAAGATGGGCGAAAGCCGAAGGCAAAGGAAGGAACTGCCTCACGTCCCCAGGTGGCAACCCGTTTCCTTCCAGCCGCGCTCGTCGCACAGTGCGGCGAGTGGGAAGGAGCGGGGGCGAGCGTGATCTTACGCAACGCACGCGCGCGTGCTGGCGGGCGCAACGTGAGAGCGTCGCCGTGCGCGCGCTCCTTCCGTCACGTTCCGCCCGCGGCGTCTGCCTCCGCCGCCGCCGCGGCGCTGTACGCATGGCGCAACGACGCGCGCTCGCTTCTGAGGCACCGGCGTAGCACTTGCTTCTGAGGCACCGGGGTAGCACTTGCTTCTGAGGCACCGGCGTAGCACGTGCTTCTGAGGCACCGGCGTAGCACTCGCTTCTGAGGCACCGGGGTAACACTCGCTTCTGAGGCACAGGAGTAGCACTTGCTTCTGAGGCACCGGTGTAGCACTTGCTTCTGAGGCACCGGGGTAGCACTTGCTTCTGAGGCACCGGGGTAGCACTCGCTTCTGAGGCACCGGGGTAACACTCGCTTCTGAGGCACCGGCGTAGCACTTGCTTCTGAGGCACCGGGGTAACACTCGCTTCTGAGGCACTGGCATAGCACTTGCTTCTGAGGCACCGGCGTAGCACTCGCTTCTGAGGCACCGGGGTAGCACTCGCTTCTGAGGCACAGGGGTAGCACTCGCTTCTGAGGCACCGGGGTAGCACTCGCTTCTGAGGCACCGGGGTAGCACTCGCTTCTGAGGCACCGGGGTAGCACTCGCTTCTGAGGCACCGGGGTAGCACTCGCTTCTGAGGCACCGGCGTAGCACTCGCTTCTGAGGCACAGGGGTAGCACTCGCTTCTGAGGCACCGGGGTAGCACTCGCTTCTGAGGCACCGGGGGTGGCACTCGCTTCTGAGGCACCGGGGTGGCACTCGCTTCTGAGGCACCGGGGTAGCACTCGCTTCTGAGGCACCGGGGGTAGCACTCGCTTCTGAGGCACCGGGGTAGCACTCGCTTCTGAGGCACTGGGGTAGCACTTGCTTCTGAGGCACCGGGGTAGCACTTGCTTCTGAGCACTGGGGTAGCACTCGCTTCTGAGGCATCGGAGTAGCACTTGCTTCTGAGTAACCGGGGTAGCACTCGCTTCTGAGGCACCGGCGTAGCACTTGCTTCTGAGGCACCGGGGTAGCACTTGCTTCTGAGGCACCGGCGTAGCACTTGCTTCTGAGGCACCTTGGTACCACTCGCTTCTGAGGCACCGGGGTAGCACTTGCTTTTGAGTAACCGGGGTAGCACTTGCTTCTGAGGCACCCGGGTAGCACTTGCTTCTGAGGCACCAGGGTAGTAGAAGGGCAAGGTCTTCATAACAGAACAAGTTATATCCATCCTTCTCCGCACTTCATTTCGCACCATGTCCCTGCGAGTAAGTTGTAGGCATCGTGTCATTTAGTCGATTTCTACTGTTCTAATCTTATACCTTATTTTTTGTTTTTATAGTCACATTTCCGCTCCGTATAGTACTATATTTTCTGTTACACAATAGAATACCCTTCTTTTGACATTTTGGCGGATATTATTATTCCATAATAGGACGTGTAAAGCTTTAGTTGCTTTCTTTCCGATAATTATTCTTGAATTTATATCTGTGGCACATCTACCCGAGTTGTATATTAAAGATCGAAGAATTTTTTTTCTGTAACTATTAATTTTAACCTTGTCACGAAACTTTAAGGCAAAAATATTTTCGGATATAATCATTAAAACCAATAAAACACTATGGCAGCATGAGCTGAGTGTAGCCTGCAACATTTTACAAAATCTGTAATGACACATTCGACTAAAAGATTTTGAGATTCTCCTCCCAAAATTTCTGTATCCGCCCCTGTTATGTGACATCGATAACAAATCATCAATGTTCAAAATTAAAATGCAGTTGTTAATAATAATGTTAATAAAAAACAAGCTAATAGAATGATTCTATTCGTTTGTTTTACTTACGAAAACTTATATTCAATACAATCCAAAATGTACCAGATGATGGAGACAAATGATCTCTGAAATGTTGTACAACTCCAACCTTTTAAAACTCCAACTTTGTTTTACTACAAACCTTGTATGAAATATATTTTATTATACCTGATTCGATTGTCTATAATGAATGGAACCTTTCTGTATGCAATGAAGAGTAGACAATCAATAAAACTTATTAATAGACAAAACGGGCTGAAATCCTCCAAAAATTAACAGCCATTCAAAATATATTTCTAAGAAGAACTTTAAATGACCCCTGGTTCATTCCTAACACCCAGATTCGCAGAAAATTAAAAGTGCCCTCATTAAGCTACCACATAACACAAATAGCCCAAACTTTTTACCAAAACCTTCACACTTCCCCATGCTCCTTAATCTTCAGCCTAGGTCGCAATGCTGCATCCCCACATATTAAATTCCAGGTATCCCAAAGACCGCTTCAAACCACCGTAATTCTCCATTACTGTCAATTGATCAAACTGAAACAATCTTCAACCTAGCATCATTTAATTTAGCACTATGATTACATTCTTCCGAATTATATAAACCACTGCTTATGGATGGCCATTCCAAAAAGTTAATAACTATGTACTGCATAATTTAACCTCCTCGAAGACAAGTATGTCGAACGAGAAGAAATAAATTAAAAAAAAAAGAGGAAGGGGTAAGGGGAAATAAGAGGAGACCTACGCCCGCGGTGCATGAGATGGCCGCCACTCAAATTGCGAAATACAAGGAAATACTTACGAAATACTAGGAGGGCAAGGACACTGGAGGCATCTCGGCCGCGAGATAGTCTGCTCAGGGGAGGTGTGTTCGCTTGGTTCGAACACAACAACTGACATCAATTATTATATCATATTTTAACTTACACAAAATTATGATCATGGGATTTTTTCATTCAGAAAGAAAACTTCCAAAACTTTAAAACATTGAGCATTAAACATCGATGTTAGAGAAACATCGTGAATATATTGATGTTTAAAACTTCGACATCAATGACGCATCCCTTTTTTTCTGAATGACATCTCATGTCCAGTAGACCTTTCTTGTTGCCAGGAATCGTTCATATTGACATTGCATACATTACAATCTGTTAGCAGTTTATAATACGAATAATCGCGTCATCACCCATTCAGCCAATCACAGCTGCGGCAGAAACGAATAAAAAAAACTATACTCATCATTTTAGACCTATTAAATGCTCTAGCCCTAGATTTAGACTTGCAGTTTTCTCAAAAGTCAGTTTTGTGCGAACTTTAGAATAAAGCCAGCTCAAACATAAAAAGAAAAGTAGAAGAAATAAAAGAAAAGTTTTGTATACCAGCGTAGAAAATGGCCTTTTTTGTTGCAAGAAATCGTTCATAAAATGGAATTTTATTGTACAGATTATGACGTATGAGCCTTTTATTGCACGAAGATGCGTCATTACACATTTAGCCAATCGTAGCGAACGAATCGTGAAGTGGTAGGCGGAAAACACTGACCACTGTTTTTTCACACAGATGTCAAATACCCATAACGTAATAAAGTTGTTACCAAAAATTAATTTTAATTTCTTTAAATGTATAATGCTATCATCAAAAAATAACGCATGCAACTTATTTATAATGTTTGTTTATTGCATTCGTACAAATGTTAAAACTTGTTTAACATAAAAAACTAATTGTGGAGTACACTGTTATGCGATTATTACAGGCTCTGAAAAATTGCTAATATCATGAAACCAAAGATTTACCATTAAAATAAAAACAAAACAAAACAAACAAACAAACAAACAAACAAACCCTCCCAGATCACTAAGTTAATTTTGCCAAACCATTGTTTAAGAACTAGCGAGCAGAAGCAAGATTATTTCCCACCTAATCTGCAATGTACGATTTTTAGTCTGGGTCATTTTCCAGACTACATTTGGAATCCACGTGAAGGAACATAGAAAAAAAATGCCTTAAGGATGTGGCAGTGGTCAGTCGTACAGTTATGAAGGAGCTCATACCCGTTCGGGACGTGAAAGATTCCACGCCCCGTGCTTGCGGGCATCGTCTTTACCCCACAAGGCGCCCAGCCACAGACACCCTGTTTCACCTCCGTGTTCTGATTATAGTGCGATTTTTCTAACTCTGCCCCTCAAGCCCCTGTGGCCACGATGGAATATCATACGGCATTTCGCGTCTTTATTGCTCGTGCCGCTAGAAGTCCCACGATCGCAAGCACTGCTTGATATTGGTCGCGATCACGCGATATCTGGCGGCACGCCTGAGAACGGCGCGAAATACCGCGACATATTCTATCGTGAAGACGGGCCTTGAGAGGCAATTTAGAAAAATCGCAGTATAACGGAATGTCTTTCGCTATCAAAGGTTTAACAAAACTACCCTTAAACACGTTTACACGCCCAGCCGTTCTGAATATTGTCAGACGTGAACATGGGCTTCGGTAGCTCAGCTGCGACATCGTTAACTCAGCGGCCTCATTGTCCGGGAGGTCCTAGGGTTCGAGTCCCGACGGTAGCAGATTTTCGACTCTCGCTATATAAACTACGATTTTCTGAACTCTGCGTGAGACAGGAATCAGCTGTTTCGCTGCCATCCAATCGGGAGCTTATATGTCGCCACAGTGACGTCACTATTGTGACGTTCAAGCTCTCATTGGATGAAACCATCAAAAGCTGTTTACTTCAAACGCAGAGTTAAGAAAATCGGCAGTATAGCTAGATCGAATGCAACAAACTGTCTGCAGAAGAGTTCGTGCGACCGGCTGCTCTGATTGGTAGATTTTCTTGGTTTCTCCGATCAGTAGCGGAGCGACAGCTTAACGAAAGGGTGAAGGACGACGCGCGATCTTTTCTTCGTCTCCCCTTTCACACACACACACACACACACACACACACACACACGCACACACGCACACACGCACACACGCACACACGCACACACGCACACACGCACACACGCACGCACGCACTCACGCACTTCACACACACACACACACACACACACATATATATATATATACACGTACATACATACATACACACTCACTTGCAATCACTACACCATCACACATGTTGGGTGACCAGTGGAGAGCTTGAAGCTTGAGCCGGCAGGGGCGGTGCCTCGCTCTGGGAGATACCTAAAAAGAAAACCTGCAAGCCGACATGTAGGATCTCACGTTACAGTGGGGCAGGAACATCGCCTTCCCGGGATACAACATTCATTACACTTACGGCACTAATGCCCAAAGGAGATGTGCTCAGAGTCAACAGTCAATCAGTCTCTCAGGAAGGGTGTTGTGAAGGAAAAGAGATGCCAACAGATTTTATTCGTGACAGTTTTATCTGTTGTATCGTGGCGTCAAATAATCGTATTCACTTGGACGAAGGTTGTTGAGGAACTCCTACTCGAACCCACGACCCTTCGAAATTGGACAGGACGCAATCGATTAAACGATTCGGGCATTTAACCATTATTTTTGGTATGTGTGTATGCACAAGAGCGGCATACAAACTGTTGATTTGTTTTCCACCCTTTGCAAATGCAATTTCCCCTGTCAGCTGTGAACAAGGAGTTTTGGAAGCCAGTGACAAAACCCCGTATCACTTAATTAGCATTTACGGCGTCTTTCGACACCCTTTCCGAGCCGGCATCCTCTTCGAAATTAGGCCCACTGGCCTCGTATACAACAAATCCAGTCCCGCTGCCCGCTCCCGTACAAAGCAGTGCAGCACCGCGTTACGCAACGCACGCGGCAGGCACGCGTGCGTGACGCGCACGCGGAAGGGTCGGTCATCCCCCCCACCCTCCCGCACATACACGCGCTCGCACGCATGCGCGTACACCGCGTGCCGTCGCGCCGCCGTGCGTCAAGAGCGACTCGGCACGCCACGGGACGGGACGGGACGGGGGCGACGACCCCGCCGCGTCGCAACCGGAAGTGCTAATTGCTGCCCCCCCTCCCCCCGTCCCTCGACCCGTGCCGTCACTTCCGCCCGTCACGCCTCGCTCTCCGCCCTTGTCCTGTGCAGAGGGAGGCGCTGCTTCGAGTGCAGCGGAACACACGGATGTAAGGATGCACGGGCGTGTGCACTAGGGATACGACATCAATACAATGTTTTAAACATCGATGTATTGAAGCCCATATGTTTTAGACATCGATGTGCTGAAGCCGGCATTTTTTAAACATCGATATTTTTTTTTCGTTTTCGATATTTTCTTCGTGAATGACTAATGCTCACAATCACAAATTTGTAAAAATTAAAATATGAAACAGTAACTGATGGAACCACTATATTGTGTTCGAACCAAAGGAACGCAGTTTGCAATAGCTTCCAACAGATTACTATCCGTAGGACGGGATGATTTTCATGCCCTGGCATTTCCTTCACTTTTGTCACGTATTTCGCACTTGGAGAGCCATTTTTAACGTTGTTTTCAAATAAATTTTAATTATAAATTAATGTGCATGGCAACTGTTTAATTATATTTTGTTGCGCACAAATTTAAGGTTAGAGGATACTAAAGCAACTGTAATACATGGATGTTTAGAAACATCGATGGCGTTTGGACGATGTATTATTAACATCGATGTTTGGCAACATCGATGTTTCGTTGCTCATGTCGCATCCCTAGTGTGGATGAGGGTTGAGACGTGGCCGCCGCCCCCACCTAAAAATGTCGAGAGACCCTGTAGCTGTACGCAATAAAACCTTTTTTATTTGCTTATTGTAGTTAGCTTTTCACCTAATAAAGTTATACATCGACCATTGTAAGTAACATTGGGGGTAGCGGTAACGGTGGAGGAACTCCAATACGGACACATCCATGCCTCGGGCGGGATTCGAAGCTCTTTTTAGTCTGCGAGGTTATATTAATTTTAATGTACAATACATTAATCTACATTAAATTTATTGACATTTCTGACAGTGTGGCCTCTGCCCACGTCCTAAAAATGTTGAAAGGGACCCCCGTAATGAAACCTCTTTTTAATTTACTTATTTAAGATCGCGTTTCACCTGCTAAGGTCATATAGCGACCATTGTAAGTAGCATTGGGGGAGGGGTTGCTTCCAGGGCAGCGAAATGCAAGGATGCACAGATGCAAGGATGCACAGATGCAAGGATGCACAGATGCAAGGATGCACAGATGCAAGGATGCACAGATGCAAGGATGCACAGATGCAAGGATGCACAGATGCAAGGATGCACAGATGCAAGGATGCAAGATGCAAGATGCAAGGATGCACAGAAGCAAGGATGCACAGAAGCAAGGATGCACAGATGCAAGGATGCAAGGATGCACAGATGCAAGGATGCACAAGCGCGTGCGCGGTGAAAAGCGGGGACGTGGTCCACTTGAAAATTTTGAAAGGGACCACCTTAGCCCTACGTAATAAAACCTTTAATTTTCGATAATAAGATGAATTTCTGATTGTCCCCTTTTAAGGTGACACTTTGGGTAATTGATGCATGGATACTGAAAATTTCGAGAGTGTCCCCCTAGCCGCGTACCCTTAGACGTAATAAAATCTTTGGATTCAGTAAGGATTCAGTAAAGAAATTCACAAGTCTTGAATTTCACCATTTTAAACTGCCACTTTGGGTAACTGATGTACTGCATTTGAGGGAGAAGCTCTCCTAACCATCTTGCAGTCCTGTAAATGATTGAACTTAAAAATCGATTGCATACATTAATTGTATCATTAATTTTTTTCTCCTTTTGGTATGTTTTATTTATTTACTGTAAAAATGTATATTAAAAAATTAATGTAATAGAGGCCCCAGGGGATAGGCTAGAAATGTATTTGGGCCCTCCCTCTTGTACGCGTATGAATGCTTATGCATGCCGAACTGCAAGTAATGTAGACACCGGTATTTGTACCATCACACCGGTATTTGTACCTTACTTGGCTCGCAGCTGTGTACGGAACACATCTCGAACTGTTCTACTGCAAGATCTGTAAGGATTGCCGGTATAACGTGGTGATATTGTCAGTTGTTTGTTAGCGTTAAACGATTGATTACAAGTATATTCTATTCTACGAGGATAGAATGAAATACAAGTTTAAAAATGGTTTAACATAATTTTCTTGACATATGGGGGTGTAATATTATCGATGTGGTATTTTGATATCCGTGAGGTATTAGATAAAATGGAGAATGCGAACCTTATTGAAAACGAAGCAAGAAGGAAAAGTGTTTTCAAGAACTGTACTTCTGCTTTGAATGCAATATATTATTTTGCTGGAAGCGTAAATAATTAATAGTCAATTACAATACCAATAATGAATAGGCAGTTAATAATAGCAATTAATAGACTCTTACGAACTGACAGTACGTGAAAGATGGTTCGGGAGGCAGGTGGATGTAAAGTCGAACTGATGACAAATATCATGAATCGTTATGTTCATTGCAGAGACAAGTGAAGGAATTGGAGCAAGATAAAACACATCAGCCACAGCAAGCCACTCTCTATTCGTAAATTTTAATATCGTGGTCTGGGATGAAGTGTCTGACTGTTTGTTCTTGTCGCTATATATGTCTTGATCACATTTATGAAGGGATTGAGATACTAACAAGATGAGATACAAAATTCATATTTGAAATTGTGAAGAGTGGGAGGTTTGCTGCCGATGGTATGGTTTATCTTGTTACTGTCCCACCCTTCAATTGAACGAAGAGAAACAGTTTCTTACTATCTTTAATATCTTACTGTACAGGCAATTATTTATGAAAAGTCCAAAAAGTCTACCAAAGTGGCTTTCTGTAGAATCTGTGCTTAACACTGAATAGGTAATTATACATGACAAGGCATTTTCCAAGTGGTCTTCTCTAGGCTCTCTGTGTATAGCCAAATACATTCGAAAAAGCACTTACAAGGTGTCTTACTGTAGAATCTCTGTATTTCTGGACAGGCAGTTATGTATGAAAAGACGCTTTACCGTATGATCTCTGTGTTTTACTGGATGGGCAGTTGTATGTCAAAAGGCACTTGGAAAGTGTAGGATCAAACTCTGTGTGTCACTGAGTAAGTCAATCGTACACGCGAAGGTGCCTCCAAAGCGTCCTGCTGCAGAATCTCATGTACTCTCACTTACTCACGGCAGTTGTATACGCAGAGGCAATTGGAAAGTTTATTGCTGTACACCACCCTTCTCCTTGTGCAGAGTATCCTTGCCTAAGGAGTCTGAGGGAACGGACCTGTTACTCGTTCTGTTCCAGCGGCCGTGAACAACAACATCGCCAGCGACACGACGCAGAGGCCGTGTTCCGCTCTGATTTCTCGGCCCCGCTACGCAATTGTGCAAACACAGCCGTGCCATTCCAGTCTCGCAATTTATACAGCGGCGTAGACCCTTATTAGTTCCACGAAGACGGTAAGGGAAGACTTGAAATAAACCAGCACCATTCCCTTAAGCGTTCGTTACGCTATCCGAAGACGAGGTTTGATTAAAAAATTCGGTGCCGTTTTTTGATAAAATTTTGAAAATATTTTTGAAGCTTTCTGTGAAGCAAGGGAGGATCTAGCCGATCATTTGGGGGGGGGGGCATCGTAGAGTTTTGTTAAACGAACGTATTTGTTATTATATGTATATTATTGATGTACTGTAGATATGATACTACACAATATTATTGTTTAAATAATTACTTAATTGGAACATAAATAAATATTGAATTCAATTTTGCCAAATAAAGGAAGTTAAACGAAAACTTTAGGCCTTTTGGGAGCCATGGACTCCATGCCCTCCCTCACCGCCCTAGGATCTGCCAGTGATGTGAAGTACCTCAAAAATCAAATTAACCATTTGAAACTCCCAAAGCCAAGAGTTCATTCAGATCGATTCGGGAATATCAATTTTGAAGAAAATCGGCCGAACAGTTTAGGCGCTAGCGTTGACCACTGACGGACTGACAGATGAACGTTTTGCCGTCAGTCGATTTTTCGGTATCAAGAACCAACAAAACATGGATTTGGGCTACGCCATGTGCTAGAGGATATTTTTTCAAATGTAGCAACAGGATTTATCCACTTTTTCGTTACCAGAGCCCGGCATTAAGAGGCATTTTTCTGACGAAAGTTCTCCTTTAGCGGCGCACGATTACATAACTTTCTCTTCTTCCGAAGAACTTCGTAAGACGAGAAAGTAAAAGGATTTGTGTTTAATTTACTTTTTGACCAGACCAATGACGAATTAATCGAGCCCTATAACATAAATAAAAACCAAAGTCCAAACGCAATACTTGTTAGTGTTACGGGATGATTATAAGTGACAGTTTTGTGTGCCAGTAGGTTTAACGTATATACATTTTTTTTCTCGAAAGTAAGAAAATGGCACTTACATAGTTTTTTTTTTATTTCTAGTCTTGAATTCGAATTACTAGAGGGAACATGTCTTGTACTCACGGCTGGATTAAAACTTCAGCACACGAAGTACGTGCTTAGAACCCTGAATGATATTTCTGGCATTTTTTTATATTAGTTCATAAATGAATAAAACATTTTGATATTCATTTTTTATTTGCAAAGGTTATGGTTTATTTTCATATTTTTTATTGCGCGTTTTCCATATTATACGGAGGACCCACAGTTCGGCCATGCTTAGTTACGTCTAAGATTTAAATGCGTCTAAGATGTAGTTACATCTAAGATATAAATTAATGTTTGTATTTTCAAGTGGATCGGTGAATTCGACAATAATATTCTCAGAATAGGTTGAGGAATACCTGGGTATCAGCATATTAAATGAAACACTCATCATTGCTAAAGAAACTGGAAACTCGACTTCTCTAATATAAAAGACGTCTTATCTTTGAACTTATCCTTACTAATTTTCAAAAGCTTAAGTCCTACTCCGTAGTTGCTTTTAAACATTTCATTACAGAATTTATTTTGATTCTTTATTCTCTAAAAAAACCGGCCAGGAATGAAAGGAAGAGTTGAACACCTTTCAGCATAGTGGTTGGGAAAGCCCCAGCATACCACACCACACGAGCAAACGTCCTTGCCCGAGGCCGAATTCGAACAGATACTCTCAAGATGTGTTCACAGTAATTATACCGGCTCTCCAAGTCAGCACTTCAATTCGGCTATTGATCCACCGCTGTTTTAAGCCCTCTTTCCCTCCTGCAGTCGGATAATAGGAGAGGTTCAAGGGAAATTGAAGGTCGGGTCGTTCATTCGAACCATAATCTTACGAATGAACCTAAAATGGTTAGCGACAAGCTGCGATGCGAAAAGCGAAAATATTGGCATTGTGACGTCTTCTTGACATGCTTACGCAAATTGGCGAAAAATATTGTTTTTCTCCCAAGATTCGAGTATTCCAGAAGACATATTTTGAAGACGTTGTTGAAGGCGAAAAATCTGAATAAGGATTCGAATTTTGGAGTTTTAGGATATAAGGAAGCACTTTTAGAATTCTTATAATAATAACAATAATAATGATAATAATGTGCTGCACATATCTAATGCTTACAATAAGTCGAAAGGAATAATAGGAACCCTCTTTTAATAGTAGTTAACAATACGTTTTACTTTCGAGTATTTTGATGAACAATAAGAAAATTATCACAGCTACGTGACTGAAGCGGGAGAAATATTGCATTTTGTCGAACGTGCGTGTCAGATCATAAACACGCCAAAGAAGATAGTCACCGATATTCAGTAGGTCCAATATAGTTTTTAAGCACCCGTCATTTCTATTGTTTTGTATGAATAAGACAGTGAATCACTAACCGATGAAATTCAAATTAATTGCTGGTCTCGAACACTACGAAAGATGATACCACAATTTGAGACAACGTAAGCAAAGTTTGCCATTGTCAGTATCTGTTGGTTTAATACGCAAGTCTGGAAATTAGATTTAGTCATCCTATGTTAGACAATCATCACGTCCAAGAAACGAAGTATGATCAATTTCAAAAAAATATTCTTAACAATCAAAAATCAACCCGACATCATTATTGCTCGGTAATTTCTAAAGCATAGAACTACCAAACATAATTTAAATAGAAATTGTACCCATACTTTCTATTTACATTTCATCGTTTTGATCTCAAGGGATTGGAATCTTCATCAGGCAATGGAAAACAGCTTGTATGTTCACCTGTAGTTGCACCTCTAACTTTTAAAAATGTTTTTTTATCGAAACACCAATGTTTTTATGAAAACATCATTGTTTTCAACATTGATATTTTAAAACCGATGTTTTTTTAAGCTCAATGCCTTGTGCTCGATGTTTTTACGTTTTCGTTGTTTTGTTTCTGAATAAAAAATTCCCATTATCATAATTTTGTTTAAAAAAAAAGTTACAATATGAAATAAATAATGGTTCTACTGTCACTTTGTGTGTTTCAAACCAAACGAACTTTGTTTGCCTTTCTTCATCGAGCGTTAATTGCCCTTATAATTTTTTAAATCTTGTTTATGAATTAATGAAGACGGCCACTGTGAAATTAAATTTTGTGGATCCAAAATTTAATGTTGGTTACTAAAGCACCTTTCAAACACCGATGTTGGAAAACATCGATGGTTTAAATCTATGTATTAACATCGATGGTTTAATTTTGGACGTCTTCGTTTTGTTATCGATGTCGCATCAATAACGTGAGCCCAAGTTGGGCCGTGAAGCACTGAACATCAACTTTCTCGGGGAGCGGCATTCCCTTTTCAATTGCCACCGTGTTGTAATTGAAGACCTCGGGGCAATAACATGTTGTGCCACAGTAGTTAAGTGTTGAGACAACGGAGAGTAAAGGTTGATGTATTGTATTCTACATGTAGGGATAAAGAACATTAATTTACGAATATCATTGCCGTCTTGCTGCGAATCTTTAAAATAATAACCCAACATCTAGACCAGTTGCTAAGGTCGATGCCACGAGCGGGAGTCCATGGCGTGAGTGCCACGACGAAATCGCCCCTCCACGCTGTTCATTACCCCGCCACCCGAGACAAAGCCATCCCCATTGTAAAACGGCGGGGTTACTAATAGTTTCCTTTCCCGACGCTAGTTGCGCAGAGAAGCTCGTGGTATACTACGGTGCCACGACGCGTCCCACTGCCACCAGTAGAAGACCTTGACACCACTGATCTAGACACATCTACGGGGCGTCGAAATACGCGCACATTTCAATTTTATCAGAAATGTGGCATAACATGTTGTTGCCCCAAGGTCTTCAATTGAACGGCCGCGCGGTATGGTCGTCAGCCAGCCAGCCGGCCGGCCGGCCGACCGATCGTCCGTCGGTGGCTGCGCCATGTGGTCGAGCACTGACGGGGCCGCGTGTCGACTGGCAGCCCCGCTCGGCGACCGCCTCCCGCCCGAGGCCAAGGCTGACCGCAGAGGCGGCGGCGGCGGCGGCGGCGGGCGAGGATATGGGCCAAGGCGCCCATAGCCACCCGACCTTGCCGCCAGAGTCGGCCTCACTTCCGGTGAGGCGTGGACAGACACGCCTCATTTCTTGTCCGTCCGTCGTTTTCTGCGAACCAGCGCGGCCTTCTGGTTTTGTTTGTGTTGATTCATTCATATGCAACAATGAACTTTTTCGGAGGTTTCGGTGAGAGGATGAATATCATGAGCTTTTTGCTCGTGTTCGTGCGCACAGGTACCCGGAAGCACCTGACTTTGCTACTACCGTAGTCGGACGTACTTCCGGTGAGCTGTGGACAGGCGTACCTGGTTTCTTGCCTTTCATTTGCTACGAGCCAGTGCGTTCTACAAGTTTTATATTAACTCATTCGTATGCATCCACGGACGTTTTTTGAGGTTTCGTTGAGAGACGATGAATCGCACCATTTTGCGCAAGTGCTTAAGTCTGTGTGTGTGCGTGTGTGTTTGTGTGTGTCTTCGACTAGGTACCCGGAAGCAACAGCGGTCGGGCTTAGTTCCGGCAAGTCGTGTCCTGACAAGCCTGATTTCTTGTCGGACTCTCGTTTTCTAGGAGCTTTCTACTAATATACTATTAAGAGTTGTAATAACGTATATTGCCCGATTTAAATATAGTGACTCTCCAAGGTCTGGAGGTGGAAGAGAGGTGGACGCTGTCATTCAAGTTGGAGTTTCAATGCGAAAAAATGAAGTTGTAACGAAGATCGCGTTCGGATGGCTGTGACCACCTCTCCTTCCAACTTTTGATCTTGGGGAGTCTGTATATTTAAATAGGCCATGCTTTCTTTTAACGATGAGGAATTGCACAAGCTTTCGCGCCAAGTGGATAGTGGACCTTACTTGTGTGAATTGTATTCACGTGTGGTTTTTTTTTAAATTTTTTTAAAAAATTTTTTTTTAACGAGAGTAGGAGATCATCTCCCGAACACACTGAGCATCCCATAGTACCCGTCGTGAAAGATTTTCCATTAAAACCATTTCCTGTCTTTCTCCGTGGATACCCTGATCAGACACTACATCGCGGATGGTGGATCAGTGACTCTGTCACATGCCACATCCTTGCCACAAAGATGGGCATTACTTTGATGTATTACTCTCTATAGGCCTTATAATATGTTCTTCTCCATGACGGTCAGGCACTAAGGTCCGATTAAATTAAGAAGGTGATTGACATTTGTGAGTGGAGGGGGGCGACGTTGCCAGGTCGCAAACCACTGAGCACGTGTTACCGGGACACGAAAGCAAACACATCAAAAAATACGTGTGAAAGTGTAAAAAAATACGACAAAAGCCTAACCTCAACGCAACTCATCACAACACAGTACACATTGCGCGCGCAGCACAGGCAGAAACGCGGGCGGCACGGCGGCAGGGAAGTCGCTGTGCGATGCTCAAATGTTCCCCGTGTTCGGCAGTGGCAACTGAGCGACCGTACACGTCACGTTTTGTCTCTCTGGTTGGCAGCTGCCATGGAAACGAGAGAGGCGTCCTGACGTCACACAGAACTGTCAATCACCTTAATTTAATCGGACCTTAGACTACCACACGGGAGACCGGTCGGGAGCGTAGAGCTTGTTCCGGCTGGGGCGGTGCCTCGCTGGTGAGGGATACCTGGTTGAGGGGAAACCCCGCTAGTCGACGGTAGGTCGGCGCCGGATCTCGCCATTGAGCGGGGAAAAGATCATCGCCACCTCCTGATGAAAACATGTACTACACTTACGGGACTAATGACCTCTGTAGTTGACGCACCCGGAATCACGAACAATCAATCAATCTCCATGCTGGTAATAATCGACATTGTACTGACTACCTTTCTTTTCTCTGGAATAAAATGTACTATGAATTAAAGATGATCACATTGAGCTTTTGATGTTTCCTAAGAAAATATATTAGTTTCTTAAATTAACCGTGAAATCATTTTTTTTTCGCATACGAGACATCTGGGGCGCTTGGAATGTCATAAGAAATGGAAAACATCCAACCAAAAAAACCGTATCCACTCTTACCAAAGGCGCACGCTTTGATGGTTTCCGGTGTCTGCCAACATAAAAATCGCATGCGAGGACTGCTTGTAACTATTTATTGATGTCGTAAAACCACCGCCGCCTTTTGCAGTAGGCAATGTTTATTAGAGCTGGACTGCGCGAGAACATTAAACACAGTTTAAGCACCGGGCGTTAAACCCTGTGCGTCCCGACCCGGCCAACGTTCGTGCGTACGTGCATTCGATGCCCAAGGCGGTCGGCCATGCGCCTAGGAAAGTCTCAAGGCCAACGGCCGGATGCGGAGGACGCGTACTCACTGCTCCAAGGAAGATGGGAGCAATCAAATTGGTTTGATGAATGCAAATCCAATAACACACAGACACCTCCTAACAGACCCACGTACTGTTGGGTTCTTTTTGTTCCTCTTTTCCCTTCCGTCTTATCTTCCTTTCTTTTCGCCTTTTTTCTTCTTCCTCCTTTCCTTATTACTCTTTCTGCCTCTTTCTCTCCCTCCCTTTCTCCCTTTTCGCACACACAATGAAATAATGTACAGAAGATATTAAGCGTATGCCACATTTTGGTAAAACTGGAAATATTAAGATCGTCGGTACGGTCTTTAGTCTTCCAGATTGTTTCTTAGTAAATAGCAATGCTTTGTGACAAAAATGACAGAGTAGCACAGTAACGTTTTGTGGAGGTTTCGTAAAGTTTTTAAAGATCATTGAAGATACGTAATTTGTAAAGTTAATTTGAGACTGAGCTGGCTTAGGTCTACCTGCTGCTGTGCCTTTCATGTATAAAGTACGTGTATTAGTGGCCTGAAAATGTGCAGCATTATCACTACTAGACTGAGAAGTGTCGACTGAGCGATTGTGACGAATTGCTGTGATACAAAACCAGTTATTTCTGTCGATTAAGATATACGTAACTTCCTTGTGTCTTAAGTGACACCCATTGCATTTCTCGAATTGTAAAGTGGTGCCGGTAGATGTTGCATGATCGCGACAGTATCAAGCACTGCTTGATCGTGTAGCGGCACGACCGAGAAAGACGCGAAATGCCGTGATACATTCCTTCGTGAAGACGGGCCTCGAGAGGCAGTTTTATAAAAATCGCACTGTAGTTGGGCTGGTCGCGTCGCGCCCGCTCCCCCGCCCGTGCCACCCCCCTGCCACTGCCCGTGACACCCCTCGCTCGTGCCGCCCCTCCCGTCCGTGCCGCCCCCTTGCCACCGCCCGTGCCGCCACCTGCCCCGCCCGTGCCGCCCCCTTGCCCCCGCCCATGCCGCCCCCTTGCCCCCGCCCTTGCCGCCCCCGCCCTTGCCGCCCCCGCCCGTGCCGCCCGCCGCCCGTGCCGCCCCCCTGCCGCCTCTCGCTCCACCGTCCCCCCGTGCCACCCGTCGCCCGTGCCGCCCTACTCGGGCTGGCGCGAACGCCCCGCGTGGTTGGGTGCACCGGAGCCCCTCGCCTCGCCCCCCGCTGCGCGTTGACGTCAGAGCGCAGGCAGATAAGTGAGCGGAGCGGCCGCTCGGAAGCTACCCGCGCCGCCGCCATCAGCTTCGCACAGCCACCAGAGTTCACCTCCGAGCCAGCATTGCCGCTCTGCGTTTGCAAGGACTCTTCTCACCGGCAGATCCTAGCGTTCGAGTCGCGACAGTGGCGCATTTGCGACACTTGCTGTACTTGCGATTTTTCTCACTCTGCCTCTGAAGACCCGTCTTCACAATGGAGTATGTCACAGTATTTTCCGTCTTTCTCAGTCGCTCCTCTAGGTATCGCATGATCGCGATCAAGCATTGCTCGCGATCATGCCACTCCTAGCGGCAAGACCGAGAAAGACGCGAAATGCCGCGTGATATGCCATCGTGGCCATAGGGGCTAGAGGGGCAGAGTTAGAAAAATCTCAGTATAAATAGGTAGGTCGAATGCAATCGCTGTCTGGAAGAGAATTCTATACTGCGATTTTTCTAGGAAGAGCTCTCAAGATAACTCAAATCCCATCTTCGCGATGGAATATGTCACTGCATTTCGCGTCTTTTCTCGGTCTTGCCGGTAGAAGTCGCATGATCGCAAGCACTGCTTCATACGGTCGCGATCGTGCGAAATCTAGCGGAACGACTGTGAATGATACGAAATGCCGTGACATATTCCATCGCGAAGATGGGATTTGAGTTATCTTGAGAGCTCTTCGTACAAAAATCGCAGTATAGCGTCCGGTTGATCTGATCGGTAGTTGTCCGTGTTTTCTCCGAATTGATCTACGAGTATTGTTAGTGATTCCGGGGGCGTCAACTACTGAGGTCATTAGTCCCGTAGGTGTAGTGCATGTGATTTTCATCGGGAGGTGGTGATGGTGGTGATCTTCCTCCGCTGGATGGCGAGATCTGGCGTCGACCTACCGTCGACTAGCGGGGTTTTCCCCTCAATCAGGTGTCTCCCACCAACGGGGCACCGCCCCAGCCGGGACAAGCTCTAAGCTCCCGTTCCGTCTGCCGGCATATGTGGTAGTGTAATGCATGTGAGAGTAAAGGGTGAGATAGGGCAAGGAAGAGGAAGGAAAGATCGCGCGCGGTAATCAACCACTCGTCCAACTTTGCCATCACCGCCGCCGCCGCCACCACCACAGTGGCCAACTCCGCCGCCACCATTATTCCCTCGAACTCCCTCATCGCCATCTGCAGCTACGCCATCTCCGCTTCTATCGCCTCCTCCAATTCCGCTACCGTCAGCACCTCCTCTGCAGCGGCCACCGCTGCCGCCGTCGCTTTAGCATACAGTGCACGACTGCAACTCGGTTACTTAGCCTATGCCAGGGGCGGATCCAGCCAATCGTTTTTTAGGGGGGGTGAGCATCATAGATTCTCGTTGAATGGTAAACATAATTGTTAAAATATCGTATATTATTTTTGTACTGTATAGATGGTACTAAACAATGATAATTTAAAAATATTTACATCATTTTAACATAAATATATAAATCAGTTTTGTTCAATAAAGGATGGTAACCAACGTAAACTATAGGCTTTTTGGGGGACACGGCCCCCACACTTCTCCTCTCCCCGGATCCGCCACTGGCCTTCTTTTCTGTTCGAAGTGAAAATCTCGATGTTCGAAGTTATGATCTCCTGCTCTACGAATCTTCCACCTGGACGCGAAATAGACCCAGGCACACTCGGGATTTTATTTTCATGGACAAAAAGGATTATTAATCCCAATTTTTCCATTTTTTTTTTTAAAGAAGGAAGAGCCGGCGATCGGTGTGTGATTTGAAGGGTGGCGGATATCGGAGATCGTGCAGTGTCACAGTGTGTCCCGTTCTTGGGAAGCATTATTATGCCTCCGCTGTTAAAATAATTTTAAAAAAAATCTTATTTCGGCATGTTATTTTTGGTTGTTGAAATTTTTGAACGCTACTTCCTGTAGAAAATTTTCAATTCGTATCCTCCTGGCGATTGGTTGTTATTAGCAGAGAAATGTATCGTGCGTGGAAACTGGTTGACACCCCTGTTCTAAGATATTCCACGCGTGTCCCCCGCGTTCTTTGGAAGCTCTCATTCACGTCACTAACGACCTTCGGAAGGCACCTGGTTTCGCGATGCGGCGGCGGCGGCGGCGGCGACGACTGGGGCGGGGGCGGGGCGAGGGGGCAGCAGAGCGGAGGAGTAGGCAGGTGTGGCTGGAGAGGAGAAGGAAGGCGCGAAAGGAGCGGTGGAGGAGGAAGTGGTAACGGGAGGTGTTGAGAAGGAAGGGGGCGGTAGGAGGCGTAGGTGAAGGAGTGGCAGGAGGAGTGGAGGAAGGGGGCAGCAGGACCGTTTGAGGAAGGGGCGGCAGGAAGGGTTGAGGAGAATAGGACGGTGGAAGGATTGAGGAGGAAGTGGCGGGAGGGGTGGGGGAAGGGGCAGCACGACAGGCGGAGGAAAGACGGCAGGAGGGGTTGGGGGAGTGGGCGGCTGGAGGAGTAGACGAATGGGCGGCGAGAGGAGTGGTGGAAGGGGCAGCAAGACGGTTGAAGGAAGTATCGCGACGGGTAGAGGAAGGGGCGACGGGTAGAGTTGAGAAGAAAGGGGGTGGAGGAGGAAGGGGCAGTGGTGGAATTGACAGCAGAAAGGGTGGAATGAGAAAGCGGTGATGAAGGAAGAGGGGGGCAGGAGGGTTGTGGAGGAAGACTTGGCGATTAAGTTGCGGCAGGAAGGGAGGAGCTTTCTGGATACCCAATACGCAGTCTGGTAAATGGGATATTGCACTCGAAGAATACAAAATACATACTTATTGACAGATTTAAGTGCGCGAAAATATATTGTGTATTAATGGCCATTTTGTTCCCTCGAATTCATATTTAATGTGTTGTCGTGTAATGTCACTAATTAAAACATCTTGGAAGGTTCCCTTTTGAAAATGGTTAACATTTACTTACACTAATACAATTCTATGATTATATTATCGAATATTTGAGATTATCCAGAATCTTCCAGGATTCGAAAAAATGGAATCATTTCTCTTCTTTACACGT
The DNA here is from genome assembly GCA_031308135.1 of Acheta domesticus. Classification (NCBI taxonomy): domain Eukaryota; kingdom Metazoa; phylum Arthropoda; class Insecta; order Orthoptera; family Gryllidae; genus Acheta; species Acheta domesticus. Next base: position 68,314,222 of record JAHLJT010005437.1, read on the forward strand.
CTGGTGCTGTTTTCCAAAGGAAGGTGTAGAGTGCCTTTCTGGATTTCAGAACGATTCGACTCTTTGTGACGGAAAAAAATAATTTGCGGATACATGTCAAAACGTCACAATATCAAAGTTTTGCGTTTTTATTAGTATCCTGCAGTTAACTTTTTTCAGGTAAACTGGCAAGTTCATGATAGAGATCGAGAGCGAGAACACACCTTAAAAATCCTTGAAACCAGCCTGTTTGCCCTTTCCAGGATATGCAAAATCCTTCAATATTGACCGGAGAATGAGCTTAAATTTTCAATGAAACCATCATGTCTTCGTCTCCATCCCTAAGCATGCATGTCTCTGGAAAGTAAAATGTTTGGGAGAAATCAGAGGAATTTATTTAAATGCTATATAAATATTATCACGAAATTGTAACTTAAGCTATTTCTTTTTCTCCCCTTTAACGTAAGTAGTGTAGAAAAAGTATTGTAATGCTGCGGCGAAAACGGCGATTTTTCAACAGAAAAAAACAAGGTTTTTGGAGTCCTGATACCGAAGAATTGGATAAATCGTGTTCATATTAGTAAATTACCTCCCCGCACTGGTATCGTAGTCCTTATGTAGTCCTTGATACCGAAAATTATGTCGGTGGCAAACAATTTTCCGGCTGTGTACAACGCTAGCGGCTGAACCGTTAGCATAAGTTCTCGCCAAAATTGATTTTCCCCCATTTATCTGGCCGATATCATGACTCATGAAATTGCATGTGATATTTTGATTTTGAGTACAACTTTACATACGGAGAAAGGGACATGTTTCTCAAAGGCTCCAGTTTTGTTCATTTTTGGCCTCCAGTGCGATGTACACTTATAAAAATTGCGCTGGTCCAATCTCGTCTCCTTTCCCCAGCACACCCCAGTCTTGTGTCCGTTCTCAAGCCTGGTCTCGTACCCGTTTCC